>OX578155.1:55962639-56537103 GCA_951213105.1 Amaurobius ferox | reverse complement strand
ATTATATATATTATATATATTATATATAATTATATATATATATATATATATATATATATATATATATATATATATATATATATATATATATATATATATATATATATATATATATATATATATATATATATATATATATATATATATATATATATATATATATATATATATATATATATATATATATATATATATATATATATATATATATATATATATATATATATATATATATATATATATATATATATATATATATATATATATATATATATATATATATATATATATATATATATATATATATATATATATATATATATATATATATATATATATATATATATATATATATATATATATATATATATATATATATATATATATATATATATATATATATATATATATATATATATATATATATATATATATATATATATATATATATATATATTGTATATCGATACAATTATATAATTAATTAATATATTTAGGCATATTTAGTCTTTTGTTAAATTTCGAAAAAATGCCCAGTTCTTTTTCAAGAAGTCGTATCAAATTCATATCAACAATGGTAACGTTTAATTGATTTATGTACAAAAATTCATGTCATTTTGTTGGGTGGCTTTTTTTTTTATCTAAAATGAATACATACTTTGCAGACACCATGTTAAAAGTAGTTTACTGTATTGTCGGTGCCCAAAAGGTATAAATCCGCCCCAAACTCAAGTTCCAATTCTCGACCCATTTGTCTATTTTCCTTCCTTACAGTCGTCTCTTTTAAAGACCAGAGAGAGAAAACGCCCGTAACAGCATCTTTTCCCAGGACGTGAGTCTATGGTTGTCGGAAGCTGAAGCTAGGATGTGGGTTGCCTTATTTAGCGATTTATCGCCAATTTGGCGACTTCTTGAAGGTTCGATAAAGACCGCGAAATAGCAAGTATTCTACGAGATATGAGAGAATTCCAGAAGTTTCAATAGAGAGACTATAAAAGGAGTCATCACTCCGTTGGAGCGCAGTTGACGAAATGCGAGCTACGTTGAACCGTGACCTTCATCAATAGTTTGAGAATAGTAGCCACTGTTTTGTGAAATGATTAAGAATCATATCAGTTATTTTGTGAAATTTGTGTAGCATTTAATTGTTGTTTTACTGTATATTGTTTTAGTTTACGCTGTGCTTGTAAATAAACGTGTTAGTTATCCAGAAATTTGGACTCATTCTCGTATCCTGCATGCTCACCCCCGATTCCAGGGAACACGTTGTAACAGTATCAATGTAAACTGCAAGGGAATTTATATATTAGTGTCATTAGATTTTTGTAGTATTTTCCTTCTTTACATATCCTCGCACTATGCTTAACTTCATGAACAAAATGTAATTTCATAAATTACTTCTGCACTATTTCTCACTAACTTCCCCATAAATTTAATATCCGTTCTTCAGCTATCACACTCTTTTGGATCCGCCATGTAATCGTCAAAACTAAATTTGAATTCCTGCGTCACCATTTCCACAATTCTCGCCTCTGAAATTGAAATCGTGATTCTTATTAGAAATAGTTAGGTGCATTCTGCATTTCGTCTGCTGGCAGTGTGTTCTTTAACAACGCAGAAAGTGGGGATTTGTTTCTTTCATCATTAGTTTTCATGACTTGTGTATGCAGGCGAGAGAAGGGTGTTTTAATTATTCTTATTCACCTCTGTGTAATGTAATTATGATGAATATTTCCTTTATAAATAGACTAAAGATTTAAATCAACTTTTTTAATGGATATTAGTCACTACTTAATGCACCAATTACACCCTTCAAAAATGTTCTGAATATTAAAAACAGTTACACATTTAAGAATAAGAATGGTACACATTTTATAAAAATACATATACAATAATACATAACATATTTTATATTGTTGATTTTTCATATTAACGTGAAATTATGGTATGTAAAACAATATTGAATCTGAGGGCTTTGTATGTTACCTCCTATATGAAAACCCGTTTTAAATTCAAGTATAAAACTTTTATGTGGGCACACATGACTTTCCTTGCACACTCATATAATCACATCCTCTTCATTTCTTCAATAATTCATTAAATCGAGTTTAATTGCACAAAGTAATGCGCATATTTATTTCAAATTACTTTGAATTTGCAGTTTTAATTCTATTTCGGTTTTCATTTGGTAACTGGACGTATTTCTCAAGACGGGTTAGCAAAAATGCGGTAAAATTAAAATATCTCCAGAATGGCTTGTCCTAGAGTAATGGAGGTGGTCTAATTCTTTTCAGCGTCAACATTTACGTATACAGCAAGCATTTAATTGATATATTTGAGCATTTTCAATTTTTTTATTTTAGATTTTTTTGATTTACTCGAATAATTTCATAAATAAAGCAGGGTCTCATATTTTCCAAATTGTGCTAAAATCTAATAAGCACCAAGGTCCAAGCGATTTATCTACCAAATTTTGTGATATTTGGTTAATTAGTAGTTTATTTAGTGTGGATACATACGATTTTAGTAGGCGATTTCGCAAAATAAAGCAGGTTCTTTTATCCCGAAAAGCACCAAAATGTAATCAGCACCAGGATTATCCAGATCACCTATAATATTTTATGAAATGTAGTCTATTAGTCTTTTAGTTAGAGTGGATACATTTATTGCACAGACAGACACACATACAGCCGTCACGCTAAAAATAGTGTTTTCGTGTTCTTGGGGTCCCAAAACGTGTAGATCTGTCGAAAACTCGAGTTGCAACTTTCGACACGATTCCAATAATTTCCCGATACATTACCATGTATTGTAGGGAAAGTAGAAAAATTCTTGAATTTTCTCCTCAAAATATAAGGAATTTGAACCCGGATTAATTTCGAAATCTGAGTTCCAAAAACTTTCGTTACGATTTTACAAATCCCACAGATGATTCTTTAAGCTGGAAGAATACAACTCGAGCACCCATTTACGAAAACTTGCAGAATAAAAGTAGCATAATGAAGTTTTTTGAACTTCGCTCCACGACTTTCGTCTTAATTTCTTTTGCGAATAAAGAAAGGAAAAATTTCCTGGAAGAAACTGCGAAAAAATGGCCATTTTCAAATATTCGGAACAGAAGTGTGCGCCATTTTCATATTCGTATTATTTTTATTCTCTCTAAGTAAAATTGGAAAAGAGAATGGTCCTTTTTTATTGCAGTCATTGAGCCGCTGATCGTTTTTTACCGCTTCCAATTAGAAATGCGTTCGAACATGCAATGCTTCTGTACAATTTCAAGAAACATATCTCAAGTTTGAGTTTCCATTCGACTCTCTCATACATTCATATTTTATGTATAGTTTAGGTACACTTGAATTATAACAAAAATCTAATGTGGGCAGCACATTATTTTCCCTGCAGACTCAAATTTATTTTCTCTTAATTTCATTAATAGATCATTAAATTGAGTTTAATTGCTCAAAATAACACTGAATTTTCACTTTCAATTCAATTTTTGTTTTTAATTGTTAACTGTTTTCAAAGGCGGAGTAACAAAAATTCGACAAAACTCAAATTCCTCGAGAACGGTTAGTCCTGGAGTAATGAGGATGGTCTTATTTTTTTATCGTCAAAAATTATGTATAAAATAAGCATTTAATTGATACATTTGAGCATACGTAGTCTGTTATTTTTAGATGTTGAAGATATTTGAGAGCCATTTTGTAAAAAAGACAGGTTTTTCTTTTCCGAATCGTACCAAAATCTAATCAACACCAGGGTATCCTACAAGTGACATATCTACCAATTTTTGTGAAATTAGAGTGGATACATGAGATTTTTGCGGCCATTTCGCAAAAAGGGTGGGTTCTTTTATCCCGGATCGTACCCAAATTTAATCAGCATCAGGGATACCCGCAAGTGACTTACTTATCAAATTTTATGAAATTTGGTACATTTGTTGAGTTAGAGTGGATACATACATTGCACAGACAGATACACACACATACGTCATGCTAAAAATGGTTTTTTCGAGTTCTAGTGTCCCAAAACATGTAAATATGTCGATAACTCGAGTTGCGATTTTCGACACTATTCCAATACTTTCCATATACATTACCATGTATATCAGGGAAAGTAAAAAGCATTTAGTTATTATGTGAAACCTCGAAAATAAATGATCTTAAAAATATGTTTTTAAATTAGCTAGACCGTTCTATGTAATATAAATTATTTTAAACACTATACACTTAATGGATGCTTATTTTTTCTGCCCATTTTGACATTTTATTTAGCCTATTTGCCAGCCTAAGCATGTTTTTTTATGCCCGAAATTCCGGTCTTTAGCTAAAAGTAATGCATATAACATTCGTAGACAGAATTCTTTCACAACTGGTGCCTCTTACGAAGCCCATCCACTTATCTCAAAAAATCTCTTCTTTCCACCTGTTAAGATCGATAACTGCAACTGCATAACGTTCAATTCTTTTTGTTTTATCGAATATGCGCTCGGTTAGGAGAGACAATGAATCAAAAAGGTCTATTTTTTGTAGATTTATCTTCTGTGGTTCTTCCTATTATGCAAATCGACATCTTTGATCGGCCATATACTGAAACATAGAAAAGGTAGGAAATAGAAAAAAAATAGCCGGTTTATTTAACATAGTTTCGAAACGTGATGCATTTTTAGAGCGGGTTGGATTTAATATACACAAATTAGACAAACTTTGTCTTATTTAATATATACAGATTAGAACAAATTTAGTCTTGGACAATTTTAGATTCCAACTAAATCAGATTCTGATATTTCAATCAGAATCCGGTGTCCTATTTTGAGTTACACTGGTGCTGATTAGATTTAATACGATTCGGGATAAAATAACTTGCTTCATTTTGCGAAATGGCTAGCAAATGTCGTTTGTATCCACTCTTGTTAAAAAAACTAATTGACCAAATTTCACAAAATTTGGTATATATATATATATATATATATATATATATATATATATATATATATATATATATACACAGGGTGATTATAATTAAAGTTGCCATTTTAGAACGCTGCAAAATAAAAACTACTGGTCAGAATGACCTGAAATTTGACCTGAGTATACATGAAGCAATGGAATTTTGTTTGGCGAAAAAAAATACTCCAAAAATGTACCAAAAAATGGCAATGTATGAATCCAACATTGAATTTGCTTGATGAAGAACGAAAAAATTAGCCGCTAGGTCGCGAGTGGAAGCACACCTCTAATCTGGAGGTATGCTAATTAAGACTAGGCATGCGCACAGCACATTACAGTTGTGATAAAAACGAGGAGCACATGCAATTCTCATTTACTGCCTTGTCATGACTCTGTCACTGAAGGATCGTGCTTTGCTCGTAAAACTTTTCTACCAGAACGGTGACTGTGCGTTAATTGCTCTCAGGAGGTTCGACCAACTTAGCTGACTTACAAGCATGCATTACGCACCTCATCTACAGCATCACCTCTGATACACTCCGATCTGTTGTGGAACATGCTGTTCTGAGCTTCCAACTCGCAGCCGAGTACTGTGGACAGCATATTGAACATTTCTTGCGTATTAGGTGTTTGTTTCATGTTTTCATGATGTTTCAATCAATTATTAAATTAAGTGACGTTGATTAAATTGTCGTTTTCTTTTTTAAATTGTCGTGTTTAGAAAATACAACGTCGTCTGTAGGTACATTTTTGAAGTATTTTTTTTCCTTCGCCAAACAAAATTCCATTGCTTCACGTATACTCATGACAAATTTCAGGTCATTCTGACCAGTGGTTCGTACTTTTAAGTGTTTTAAAATCGCAACTTTGTTTATAATCACCCTGTATATATATATATATATATATATATTTATATATATATATATATATATATATATATATTTAAATTAGTAAAATACCTCTATATAATTTAAATTATTTTAACCACTATGCACTTGATGAACACTTATTTTTGCTGTCCATTTTGGTATTTTATTTAGCCTATTTGCCTGCCAAATTATGTTTTTTCATGTCGGAACTTCCGGTCTTTAACTATGCAATATCGCATTCGTAGACAGAATTCCTTCACATCTGCTGCTTCGTACGAAACCTGTCCTCTTATCTCAAAAAATTTATTCCTCCCACCTGTTCCAAAAGATTGATAACTGCAACAGCATAACGTTCTATTATTTTTGTTTTATCAAATATATGCCCGATTTGGAGAGGCAATGTATTCAAAAGGTCTATATTTTGAAGATTTTTCTTCTCCCGTGGTTTCTTCCATTATGCAAATAGAGTGACGTCTTTGATCGGCCATGTACTGAAATATAGAAAAGGTAGGAAATGGAATAAAAGAAAATCAAAAGAAACAAAATGGCCGGTTTATTTAACATTGTTTCGAAACGTAATGCATTTTTAGAGAAGGTCTGATTTAATATATGCAATAGAACAAATTTAGTGTCAGATAAATTTAGATTCCAACCGAACCAGATTTTGATATTTCAATCAGAGTCCCATCAACGATATTCTCTTTTTTGATTAGTTCTACTACATTTCCAAATTTTATGAAATACATCGATTTTGTATATGCATTGGTCTCGTCTTCTTAATGAACATATATCGGTTCTCTTCTCATCGGAATCCGATCTTTTTTCTGTATAAATACATTGTCTTTGAAAAGTTGATCATATGCATTGATTCAATTAAGATTTGATAAGATAAGCTGATAGAGATGTGATTAGATACATTGATTTAATAGAGATTTTATTATATACATTGGTTCAGTAAAGATTTTATTATATATATTGATGTAATTCAGATGAGAATTACATTAATTTAATAGGCATTTGATTGCATATATCGATTCAATTTATATTTAACTAGCAGATATAGCCTGCGTTGCTCATGATTTGAAATTCTTTGAAATTTCAGTCGTGTTCTAAATTATATTATTTTAGTAAATAAAATATATTAAAGTATTTGATTTATTTAGTATAAAAACATATCATTTGGACAACACATTGCTTTCCCTACTGAATAAATTCATTTTCTCTTTCTTTTACAATTCATTAAATGGAGTTTAATAGTACAAAGTAACACTTATTTGAAATCACGCTGAATTTTTAATTTTATTTCATTTTTTGTTTTCATTTGGCAACTGAACACATTTTCAAAGGCGAAGTGGCAAAATTGCAAAACAGCCTAAATATCTCCAGAACGGTTAGTCCTAGAGTTATGAAGTTGGTTTTATTCTTTTTAGCGTTAAAACTTACGTATAAAACAAGCATTTACCTGTTACATTTGAATATACGTAGATTTTTATTTTAGATTCTAGCAATTTTTGTGGGCCATTTCGCAAAAGAGTGAAGGTTTTCTTTTCTTTTGGAATTGCACCGAAATCTAATCTCGATAGAGTAGCCTGCATGTTGTTGTTGTTGAAACCCAGACCGTCCGACCTACCAGAAAGGTGTAAGGTAACAGTTTGGACGGTCGGGAAGTGCCACCCAATTTAGACCGGAAACCAAAGGGGGGAGGCATCCACAGGGACCGTACCCTCCTTCCCCTACCACCAACCTCTCGGAAGGACTTTCGGACCCACATGTGTAACGTGATCGTACTCCGCATGAACACGGCGGCAGTTTTGGCAGTGGCTGGAATCGAACCCGGGCCTACCGAGTGCAACTCCAGCGCGCTAACCAATGGGCAACCGCGCCCAGTAGCCTACATGTGGATTTTTTCTGAAATTTGGTGAATTATATTTTCAACTAGAGTTAATTAGTTTCAATTAGAGTTTTGCGGACCATTTCGCAAGAAAAGGCATGTTCTTTTTTCTCAAATCGTGTCAAAATCTAATTGACATCGCGGCTGACCCACAAGTGACTTATGTATTTATTAAATTTTATGGAAGTTAGTCAATTAGTGTGTAAAGTTTTTTGAACATATTTCTGAATAAAATTATTTGTAAATACTCATTCTACTATATACAGGGTGTCCCAAAAAGATTGAAACTCGATTTAATTCTTTACTTGTTGGAGATAAGTGGGCAATGTAAGTTGCAAAAACGTTGAAAGTAAGATAGGAAATAAGACAACGTTATTGAAATAGTCCTCCCATTAATTTTCAAAAAGTTACATTTTCTAAATTTTTACAGGACCCCCTTAGACAAATATGGTCAATCAGAAAATTTTTATTTTTAATGCTAAAAATCATTAAAAAAATCTTCATATCTGTATCTTTAAAATCAACTGAATTATGATAAAGGGGAAAATCTGACTTATGCCATTTTTCTGCCCCATGTGAAAGACGGTTTCATCAGTGAAAATAGGGATCATGAACAAATTGACGATGGAAATTGTTTAAATAAAAAAAAAGTACTTAAATGTACTCAATTATTGAAAAGTACTTAAGAATCCGTAATTGCACCGTAAGCCTACGCGAAATTCGCAAAAATATCTCCTACGTATTACCAGTTAGTTTTATCTCTTTTGTGATATGGCACACATTTACATTTCTAATTTAATATGTGGTCCCCATTTACAATGATCAATTTTCAATTAAATATAACTCGCTCAATTTTAAAGATACAGAAATGCGGTTTTTTAATGATATTGTTGCATTAAAAATACAAATTTTCTGATTGACCCAATTTGTCTAAGAGGGTCGTATAAAAATTTAAAAGTGTAACATTTTGAAAAGGAATGGGATGCCTATTTCATTTACGTAGTCTTATTTCCTACCTTATTTTCAACATTTTTGAAATTTACATTGCCCACTTATCTCCAACAGGTAAAGAATTAAAGCGAGTTTCAATCTTTTTGGGACACCCTGTACATGGCAGACACTTTTCATTTGGATATGTTGTAGGTCAATATTGACTTAACTCAAACACTAAGATGTGGACCTTTCGGTCAAAGGGCAATAGCACAGGAATGCAATGGATAGAATCAAACTGATCTTTATTATGAACTTCATATAATGACAGCATTTGGCTGTTTATATCAGTGAATGATCTAGACAAGAAATCTTATCGTACATGTTCAGACTAAATTACCTTATACATTGTACTACCCTTAACTAACCTGGTGCTCACACTTCACTGGTTATGATCCTAAAGCTATTATGCTTACCATTAGCCTCCTTCACGACAGCATAATTCATCACAATCAGCTCACGAACTCAAGCCAGACAAAAAGCACTTAATCCAAGTCATCTCTCTTGAACCATAGATACGACCTACACTATACGAACTTTCGTGAAAACACGCCCAGAACTCTCTTCCGTTCCGAAACTACTCTAAAAGTAGGAACGCACAAAATGCCGATTAAGCCGGTGATTCGTCTAAATTACTGAACCAGTTAGGATCGTTAGAATAAATAGCAAATTATAATGAAATTGAGTGAAATAATAATTGAAAGGTTATTTAGACCTCACAAATGTTTCTGTCGTATTTATACATTGTACATACGCGTATACATTGCACATACAAACACACCAAACGTCACTCTAAAAATAGTATTTTCGTGTTCTAATGTGCTCAAAATGTAACATTTCATCGAATACTAAGTTTGCTATTTTTGGCGCGATTGCAATCCTTTCCTTATATATTACCATGTATTGTAGGGAAATTGAAAAGCATTTAGTTATGTGTAACCACGAAAAGAAATTATCTTAATATTTTTAATTACCTAAATACCTATATGTAATTTAAATTATTTTAAACACCATGCACTTAATGGATGCTTATTTTTGCTGCCCATTTTGACTTCTTTATTAAGCTTATTTGCCTGCCTAAGTATGTTATTTATGCCTGATCTTCCGGGATTTAGTTATAAATAATGCAATGTCACACTACAGACAGAATTCCTTCACATCTGGTGCTTTATTCCAACCCTGTCCACCTATCTCGAAAAATTTCTTCTTCCCACCTGTTCCAGAAGATCGATAACTGCAACCGCATAACGTTTTATTCTTTTTGTTTTATCGAATATGAGCCCGGTTCTGAAAGACAATGAATCAAAAAAGTCTAATTTTTGTATATTTTTTTTTCCTGTGGTTCCTTCCATTATGCAAATAGAGTGACTTCTTTGATAGGCTATATACCAAAAGACAGAGAAGGTAGGAAATGGAGTAATAAAAAAATCCGTTGTTGCTGAAACACTAATTGACCAAATTCTGCAAAAGTTGGTAGAAAATCTGTTGTGGGTTATTCTAGTTGCTGATTAGATTTTGGTATAATTCGGTAAACCAGAACAGGCCTTTGCTTTTTTTGTTAAATGGCCCGCAAAAATATTTAAAATATCTACAATAAAAGATTACTTATGCTCAAACGTATTGATTAAATGATCATCTCACACCTAATTTTTGACGATGAATAGAATAAAAGCAACCCCATTACACCAGGATTGGCCGTTCTTGAGATAAGTTAGTTCTATCTCATTTTTCCTACTCCACTTTTGAAAATACGTCCATTTACCAAATGAACAAAAGAATGGAATTAACAGTGCAAATTGGGTGTAATTTTAAATAATTTTCTTGTTATTTTGTCATTAAACTCAATTTAATGAATCATTAAAGTAGTAAAGAGAAAATAAACTGGAGTCTGGAGGAAAAATCATGTGCTGCCCACATTAGATTATCCTTTTCTGATTAAAGATGTTGATTTTTAAACTTGGATCAAATACATCGATTTTTTACAAAGATTGGTCTTCTCTTCTTGAGGAGCATATATATATATTGGTTCTCTTCGTATCGAAATCTAATCTTTTCTTTTTTGATTAAATACATTGTATTTTTAAAAATTGTTTATATGCATTGATTCAATTGAGATTTGGATACATAAGATACATTTATAGAGATACGATTAGATACATTGATTCAATAGAGATTTTATTATATACATTGATGGAATTCGGATAAAAACTGCATTAATCCAATTAACAAATGATTGCATATATTGATTCAGTTTATCTTTAACTAACAGATATAACCTGCATTGTTTGTGATTTAAATATATTTGCATATTTCTGCAGTATTTAATCCAAATGACAATGCTATTCAAAACATTCTATTAAAATATTTAATTTATTTCGTCTAAATAAATATAAAAATGGCTGTCTCGTTGTACAAAATTATATATGTACAGACAGATCGAAGACAAAAACATCCTTTTTCCGATTGTAAACAAATTTACAAAACATACGAAGTTGGATTCAACATATTTCAAAAGGAAGACGCTAAAATGATGGAAAATATGCCAGCGCCATTTTTATCCTGCTTCAACATTCGATTAATGAAAATATTTGAAATATCTTTTCAAGACAAAACAGAAGACTTGAAACTGAAATTATCAATAAATCCCGTAATTTTATACCCCCAAGGGCCTAATTAGAATAAAACAAAAATATGTTTTTGATTATAGAGAGGTCCAACAGAATGATACGATACTTAATAATCTCTCTATATTTGTATCCAGAAACCAACAAGATTGGGACCGTCGTCATTGTTCCTGTTGGCTTATTGTTTAAGCCTTGTCCTCTAGTCTACCTGGCATTCTCTATCGAAAATACTGTTTAACCGGGATTTACGACTGTGTTGTCTGGGCGATCATGTGATGCAACTTCATTGTCTGATGAATATGTGAAAGATCTGCAGGCAGTGCTAGAGGAGGTTCATTGTTTCTCTCGTGAGAGGATCGACATTGCTAGAGATAGAATGCAGGCCCTGTACGATACTAAAGTTAATGAAGTACGATTCCAGGAAGGCGACAAAGTGTGGCTGTTCAACTCTTGGCGACGACCAGGAGTTTCTATGAAACTACAGCACAACTGAGAAGGACCCTACATTATAATGGAAAGAATAAACAGTGTCGCATAAACAGTGTCGCATATAGTATTCCGAAATCGTCTTCTACCGAGTCAAAAATCGTCTATATACACAGATTATCCTTATATTTTAGACCATAGTAGGTTGAATCTCCTGGGACATACAGTCTTAAGAAGGGATAGTGTGACAAACATATAAAATGCCATTACTGGAAATTGTTTGAGTTCCCAGAAGGGGAAAACACCATTACAGGCAGCCATCCCTTTTACGTGAATGTAGAGATTCCATATTTAACTTTAGGGACAGGGTTACCATATTTGGTGATTTGCTGCCAATTTGGTAATTTTGAAGAATTTTTGAATATACTAGAACTTTCTCGAAATATCGAATATTCTTGTTACAAGGTTTAATATAGCTTTCGATTCAAGCGTAGAAGTACTTTAATTATGTATATACGTTAATTTAACTGCGATTTGATTATGTACAGAATCCCTATTGATTAAATACACAGGCTTTTTCCAACCAGTTTAAAATCAGATTACGAATTCTTATAAATAATACGATTTATATTGTTTTCTGATCGATCTCGAAATCCGATATTTGATTCCGAAAAGTAATTGTAACCAAAACAAATTCCGTCTAGAAAAACTTTAATCAGTTCACCCCACACTTATGAGTATTGCAATAACGTTTCCGTCAGCGAAATTCTTCCACATCTGGCGTCCCCTAACGCTCCAAGAACCCACCCCCAAGTCTCGAATAATTTCTCCTCCCTACCTGTTCCGTAAGATCGATAACTTTAACCGCAGGACCTTTCTCTTCTTTCTGTCTTACCAGGTAATGGCACGGTTCAAAGAAATAACGGAATCTAAAAGAGGTCTATTTCTTTCCTCTTTGCCTTTTGAACATCTGGTTCTATATGGAAATAAAACGACCCTGTTTGATGGGATGTACACTAAAGAATATCATGTGTCCAATGCATTAACTTTCCTATATATAAAAAGAAAGCATTCTTTCAAGCGATCTAACAAAATCTAAGGGAAAATGTTTTGTCTGTGTAAGTGCGTGTGTGTGTGTGTTTTCTTTCTGTTTTCTTTGTTTCAACACAGACCGTCCGACCTACCCGAAAGTTTAAATTATCTGATTCTACGGCCGGGACAGTGCAACATTGAGAACAACATTGAGCACATAAGCTACTGATAAACAAATTAACAATCACTATCTGAGATATTTTTTCAGTAAAGATATATATATATTTTATTCCTACCAATAAAAATTTTATTTCTGCAGATGTTAGAAAACGATACTGGTTGATTTGCAGTAGTAGGTTTCGCTAAACAAAAAATTTTTGAATGAGGACAAAAAAATATAGTAATCCCCATCCCCATATTGGTTGAAGATACAATTAGAAGTAGATTTAATTTTGAAATAGTGTAGATAATCAAGAAATGGGATTAAATATTTATTAAAAATTTGAAACTTGGAGTCTATGATTGGTAAAAAAAAGGATTTATATCTTAATGGATCACGCGTGCGAAGAGACGTATCATCTTGAAAAGTTTTACAGAGATCAATAATTAAGTTTTTGCAGAAATTAGATAAGCAAGAATAGGGAAACAGTAGAAACAGCAAATTTGGAGATACGCCCCCTGTCCCAAATACGTCTTTCGCGCTCTGTGTGGGCGTAATACGCTTATTTTTCAATGCAAAAATATTTTGTCGTGGAACCTTGTATACCATTATTTCTTGACGAAAGGAGCAAAGTCAATGCAATATGTAGTGAATGTCACATGCTCTCCACATCATATATATTAGAAGATCTTCATACTTTGCATGCAAGTAAATTTAACAAATGGACGTAGTCACCTGGAAGTAGCTTTGGTAGACTGCTGGTCTAGTTTAATTGCAATATAAAGCATTATGTGTTATTTCACTAAATTGAAATTATTAATATTTTTTTATTTTTCTATAGGTAAGTCATGGATACTGTATAAACTTGCCAAAGAATATAACAGGGTATGCTTTATTCATTATTTTGTTTAATTGGTGTCTTACAATTTTTCAGCATTACAGGTTGATTTACCGGGTTACATATTGCATTTATGTTCTTATACTGAAATTTAAGGATGAGTTTATCGAAAAATTATTAAAATCATTCAAGCAAGCATTATTACTTTCTCTCCAATACATGGTAATGTATATGGAAAGTATTGGAATCGTTTCGAAAATCGCAACTTGAGTATTCAAGGGATCTACACGTTTTGGGACCTCTAAAACACGAATATGCTATTTTTAGAGTGACGCCTGTGTGTGTGTGTGTGTGTGTTGTTGTTGTTGAGACACAGACCGTTCGACCTACCAGACAGATGTAGGGTAACTGTTTGGACGAACGAGAATTGCCACCTAATTTAGAGCGGAACCCAGTGGGGGAAGCATCCACTGGGATCGTATCCTCCTTCCCCTACCACCAACCTCTCGGAAGGACTTACGGACCCACATGTTTAACGTGATCGTACTCCGCGTGAACACGGCGGCAGTTTTGGCAGCGGCTGGAATCGAACCCGGGCCAACCGAGTGCAAGTCCAACGCACTAACCACTGGGCTACCGCTCCCTGTGTGTGTGTGTGTGTGTGTGTGTGATTTTGTGTGTCTGTCTGTGCAATGTATGTATCCACTCTAACTCAAAAACTAATGTACCATATTTCATAAAATTTGGTTGGTAAGTCACTTGTGGGTGATCCTGGTGCTGATTAGATTTTGGTTCAATTCGGGATATAAAAAAACAACACCTTGTTTTGCGAAACGGCCGGCAGAAATCTCATGTATCAACTCTAGCTAAAAGACTAATTATCCAAATTTCACAAAATTTTGTAGATAAATTTTGTAAACTTGCGGGATACCCTGGTGTTGATTAGATTTTGGTACGATTCGGAAAAGAGGAACTTGCCATTTTTACAAAATGGCCCGCAAAAATCGACGAAATCAAAAATGAAAGACTACTTATACGCAAATGTATTCATTAATTGCTTGTTTTATACATAATTTTTTACGAGAAAAATAATAGAACCAACACCTTTACTCTAGAACTAGACCTTTGCACACCTTTACTCTAGAAATTTTTATGCCGCCTTTGAAAAAATGTCCAGTTACCACATTAAAACAAAAATTGAATGAAAAGTGCAAAGTCAGTGTTATTTCGTGCAATTAAACTCAATTTAATGAATTATTAAAAATAAAGATAAAATGAATTTGAATCTGCAGGGAAAGTCATATGCTTTCCACATCATAATTTTTTTAAATATTCATAAACAGATACAAAATAATCAGTTTATAACGAGCTCACAGTTAACGAGACAGTTAAAAACTCTTATGTAGTATCTTCGAGTTACTGGACATTACCCAAGGTAATCCTAAAACAAAATAAACGCGGCACAAAATCTAAAATATTTAATATATAAACGTGTTCCCTGTGAGAAAGAATAAAAAAAATTGTCCGAAGAAAATGTCCCCACCGAACAGGAAAAGAATTGCGATTGAACGCCGGACAAGGGCTTTGAAGTGTTAAAGATTAAAAAATCTGATGTGGGCAGCACATGACTTTCCCTGCAGACTTATATTCACGTTCTCTTTATTTTAATTAAATTTATTTCACTTTTAATTCAATTTTCGTTCCCATTCGGTAACCGGACTTATTTTCAAAGGTGGCGTAGAAAAAATACGAAAAACTAAAATATCTCGAGAACGGCTAGTCCTTGTGTAATGGGGTTGGTCTTATTTGTTTCTTCATTAAAAAATACGTATTAAACGACCATTCATTGGATATATTTGAGTGTACCTAGTTCTTTAATTTAGATTTTGACGATTTTTGCGGGCCATTCTGCAAAAAAAGGCAGGTTATTTTTTTCCGAATCGTACCAAAATCTAATCAGCACCAGAATAACCCAGAAATGACTCATCTACCGAATTTTGTGCAATTCGGTCCATTAGTTTTTCAGTTAGAGTGGATACAAGCTTTTGCGGGCCATTTCGCAAAAATAGGCGGGTTTTTTTATCCCGAATCTTACTGAAAACTAATCAGCACCAGACTCGCCTACAAGTGACTTACCTACCAAATTTTGTGAAATTCGGTCCATTAGTTTTTTAGTTACAGTGGATACAAAATCTGCACAGACAGACAGACAGACAGACACACAGACAGACACACAGACAGACAGACACACAGACACACAGACACACACACAGACGTCACGCTAAAAATGGTTTTTTCGTATTCTAGAGGTCTCGAAACGTGTGGATCCGTCGAAAACTCGAGTTGCGATTTTCGGTATGATTCCAATACTTTCCCTATACATTACCATGTATTGCAGGGAAAGTAAAATGGGAGAAACATTGCTCCAAGGGGGTAGCATGAAAGAATCTTCTGGAGACGGCTAATGCCCATAGTGGGCTGTCGAGTCCTTGATGATGATGATGGTGTTCCGTGTGAACCTTGACAAAGCAATAAAAAAATATGTAAATTGATTGAGCAGTTTTCAAATTTTAATCGGTCATTACAAGGGTGGGATAGCCCAGTGGTTAGGCGGTGTGATTACACTCAGACGACCCGAGTTCGATTCCGAACTCTGTCCAAACTGCTCCCATGTTCACGCGGAGTATGAGGACGTTAAATATGTGGGTCCGTAAGCCCTTGCGAGAGGTTAGTGGTAGGGAAAGGCGATGTGAATGTCGTCCCCACTGGGTTCCGGTCAAAATTGGGTGGCACTTCCCGGCTTTTCAAAGAGGTCCGTTACACCTTCGAGTAGCCGGCCACACATTAATCTGCCATAATTCTTAGGGTTGGTCGTGTGGTCTGGGTCTTCAACACCTTCGAGTAGGTCGGACGGTTTGGACAGAAGAAGAGGAATCAGTTACTACAGACCAACAAAATGGGTATTACAATTTCCTATGTTCCGTGAGAAAACATATTTAGCTTGGAAGCAAAATTTGGAATTCTCACTTTTATGCGCAGTTTCTAGGCATGTCTAAGAAAGCCCCAATAACTTTGTAAGGAAAGGTCTTTAGGTATACGCATTAAGCCTATTTATAGTAAAGCGATCATTCCCTAACGAATAAAAGGGTTGGAAAATTTGGAAAGTTAAGGGAACAAAGCCAGATAGACAAAAAAAGTCAATTACAAAGTTGTACAGCACTGTCTAATTAGTAGTCATCGACACCAGGAACGAATGAAACGCGTAAGAAAATAAATACCAGTTGTAATTATTCGGTTGTTTGATGATCAGCTACGTCACAATACTATTAAGTGTTGCCGAGGATTTACGATTGTTTACAAATAATACAAGTTACATAGCACCCATTTATGTGATAAAAGACAGGATCTGTATTAGATTCCTGAGTATGTATGTGTAGTTTATTGAACCGTTCCTGAATATGATAATAAAAAGCTTATCGCCATAATGTGTTAGAAAAATGTTTCTGTAATAGATTTAGTGTTATTATCCCTCTAATTAGACAACATTCTACAAATTTGTAATTAACTCTTTTCTTCTATCTAGCTCTATTGCCGAGTTCGCGCTTTTAACTACCTCAATTCTCCACTAAGAGCGCTGCAATCGCTTTTATTCATTGATGCACAGTCACTTTACTGTACATAGATCTAAAGTGTACACCTCAAGACATTTCGCTTTAAAGTTATATGTGTGCTTAAAGACTATGCTGCGTATTAAAGCGGTACAAAATTGAAAATATTTTGAGCTACAAACCTGCTCCTTATTAAACTTAACAAACCAATAAAGAAAGTGCGTAAATCCATTAGGCCATTCACGAATTATAAGTAGTCACGACAAAAACAATATCAGGTTCTTAATTCTTGTTTTTCCACACTTTGTTGTGGGGGATAAAACTCGTATCATAATATTCCCTGGACTCAGCCTCCTTGCTTAAAAAACTCATTAAAATCCGACGCGTGGTACGGGATATATTTAAATTAGAAAAATTGTCCATTTATACTGGCTTCCTAGGAAAATCTTTAAACACCCTAATAATTTGCAAGAAAAGGACGATGAATTTGCACGTTAGTTCTATTTATAGTAAAAGGATCTCGCTCGGTCAAAAATAAATTCGAAGTGTGGCTCAATTTGACTTTTTCATACCAAAATTCATTTCTTTTATTTTTAATTTTACAAGATAAATTTGAAATATTGGTATCGTTTGTCCAGATGATTACAACTATAGCGTGTTACCCTTCCCTTTAAAGGGCTTAAAATTGATGTCATACTTGACAATGTACCCCTTGGGAGGTAACTTGCCCTCCAAGAGGGCAAATGACGTCACGAACAAAAATATTTATATCGCGGCTTTTTTCCACAACAGTGATTGAAACTATTAAGTCTCGTGATCGTTGAACCGTTAAATAAACCCTTTCATGCATGGTTATGTCAAATTTTGTCCTATGCTGCCATGTTAAAAAAATATAAAATGTCGAATAAAATTCAAAGGTTTCGTTCAAAATTAAAAAAAAAATCGACTTAGTTCTAGATTTTTTGATAACAAAGCTGGATATAAAGTTTCGTAAAAATCCATTACTATGTGTGGCTGCTATCATTTACGCAAGAAATCGACCACTGACACTAGGTAGACAGATAGACGGACGGACTGACATCACTCCAAAAGTAGTCAAAAGTGTTCAAGAAGTCTTAAAACATATATTGGCATCAAAATCTCGAAATTGAAAATTGTCGTGAAAATAAAACTTTCTCAATACTAGGGATTCCAGCGCCCCCCCCCCCCCCTGCAAAAGTTTAAAAAGTTAGGTAATGAACTTGGCAGCAAAGTAACATAGACGGAAAAGGAAGCCAATCATAAAGTTTTAGAACATTAGCTAATTAGTAGCAGTAGACACCAGGAACGAACGCAATAAATATCTGTTAAAATACCGTATCATCAGAACCTGTAACACGGTGAAGCCTGCAATACGTGTCAAAGTACGTGGTCATATTATTTCTCGAATTCCAATCGTCATTGTCGCTGACGAGGAACATTTCGAAGAGGTTGTATATTATATTTCTGTTTATATAAGTGTTGCCTATTTTAGCATCCCCGAATAAGATAAACATTCACCAATAAACATAATAAATGCCTTCTGTTGCAATTTCGTTATCAATTCGTACTCATTAGAGAATGTTCTACAACTTTGTAATTGGCTTTTTTCCGTTATCTCGATTTGTTGCAATGTTCGTCATCCTAACTTTTTATACTCTCTGCTACGAACGCCGCAATCACTCCCATTCGTTCGAACATAGTTCCTTTACTAAAGAGTACACTGATGGATTTTTTCTTTCAAAGTTAATGGGGTACGTAAGCACTTTCCTAAGAATTCTGTATATCAATATTAAGATATGTTAATATGTCAATATAATTATAATAATGTATATAATAATGTATATGAAATACTGTAGATATAATAATTATGTATAATAATGTGTATATAATAATAATGTATAATACTATGTATATAATAATAATGCATATAAAATATGACAATATTTTATTACTAAAAATCATTTGAAAAAGCTATAAAAAAGAAAAAAATTGTAACATTGCATAATCGCCATCCTAATTTGGTGCCAATGTTTTTGAGTAGTCATATAGTGCCATATATTGGAATCTAGTGCGCATGCGTGTAAAAAACGCTTCACGGACAAATTTTTAACATTCTCCTTTCCAAATTGGTCAGACGTTCTGCATGCGTTCCTTACAGGATACAGTCCATTCAGTAGTTACAGAGAAAAAGAGATTGAGGCGATTGCATATGCGCAGCCAAACCGAATACCAAAATATGTTTTCTAGCAGTCAACATTTTCAAAAACATATGTATTTTCAATTTGTTCGAAATGCTTCTGAAGCAAAGCAATGCTTTTCTTTAGCGAAAAAAGCAAAAAAAGACCAAATTAAACATACAGTCGTATTATTAAGTCGAAATGACAGCTGACAGCTCAAAGTCTTATGTTTACAAATTAGGTGCTTTGCATGTCCCAAAGTATTTTATGTTTGGAAAAATAGGGGGTAACAAACTTTGACGCTATTTTTCCTTTTTGTTTTTTTACTTATTTCAGCAAATAGTTTATTTTCACCTGTAATCCAACAAATAGTGTTGGAAAAACTTGTTCTGCTTCTAAAACGTGTGAGAGTATACACTTACTAATTGCACATATCATTGTATACAAATGTACAAAAGGGGGTATCAAAGGTAGTAACTAGCATTCTTAGAAAGTTAAGTTGTAATGTTTTTAATAAGTTTTATTTTGTTTAATAATGTATGACACTTAGCACCAAAAATAGTCATCTTATTCGAGCATTGGCCCATTTAGTTTCTGATTCCTGGTCAATACTATAAATACATAAAATTCAACCTTCTGCCTCACTGGGGGTAAGCAGAGTATAGAGCGTAAATTACCCTTCGACCAGAGATATAAGTAGACTGCGCATTGCTATTCAGAAGAGATTGAAAACGTGACCACTGCATGTATCACGTGACTTAGGGTCGAACACTCGCAGATTTGGCGACTTGTTGCCGCGCTTGGCGCTATAAAATAATTTTTTTGTACTGGAGTAAAACAGTGCTAAATACGTCTGATGTATTTCAAAATGCATATTGTTTAGGTTTTAACTAATCAAGTTCCATTAATCACACTAGCATGAAATTTGGCATGTCGTTGTCTTTTGTGATATATTTTAATTTCCTAGTTAGAAGGTCCAAATTTAGTATTTCGTTGTCTTTTACGGTATATATTGATTTCTTGTATTTTGAGTCTTATCGGGCTAGCCCATGCTGGGCCCGCCATAGATATATACTCATTATGTGGGAATAACTCGAGATCCGTTGTATCTAGAAAGATCATATCATATTTAGCATGATTATCTTTCATGGTATATTTTAATTCATTGGATTTTGAACCTTACCATCCGAGCTCGTACAGGAACTGTTAAGAGTAATGCACTGAAGAATAACTTAATGTTATTCTAAGGAAAAACTCGGGAACCGGAGCAAACATTTTGTATGGTGTTGTCCTTCATATATTTAAGTTACATACAACTAATAAAAGGGTGTATTTGAAAAGTTGTTTTTTGTTTGTTTTTACTTGTTTTCAATTCAATTAATAAAATCATCAGTGAAATTGCCCTTAATTTCGAAAAAAAACATTAATTATATTATTTAAGGTTGTTGATGTTTAATATTAATGCATCAACATTTTAATAATGAATAAAAAACCTGTATAAACTTTGAGATTTTATAAGTATACATTTACAGAGCTACCATACCATTTAGTATTATAAAAGTGCCACTAAAATTAATCTTTTACTTCAGTAAACGTGTATGTTTAACAAAATACTTTTTTTTTTAGTTTTTGTATAAACGAAGTGCAAAATTGCCTCAATGCCAATTTTCAAATTTAGAAATATGGCTGAGCAATATACAATTCTATATAACTATTCAAAATCTTGAATATTATTCCCAAATTATGCAACAGATACTTTATATTCCTTGACCCCCCCCCCCCTCCCCCCCAAAAAAATGTTTTTAAAGATATTTGGACATAGTGTTATTTATAATAAATCAAAATGCTGCTTGCAAGACATTAACTTGCAACTTCTTAATAAAATAGCTTTATTAGTTCATAACACCCTATCAAATGCAGAGAACGGGTTGGGCAGGAATAAACATTTTAAAATATTTTTCAGTTCTCAAATTTAGAAATATAGCTGAGCAATATACAATTCTAGATAACTATTCAAAATCTTGAATATTATTTCCAAATTATGCAACAGCTACTTTATATTCCTTGCCCCCCCCCCCCCCCCAAAGAAAAAAAAATGCTTTTAGAGATATTTGGAGACACAGTGTTATTATAATAAACCAAAATGCTGCTTGCAAGACATTAACTTGCAACTTCTTAATAAAATAGCTTTATTAGTTCATAACACCCTGTCAAATGCAGAGAACGGGTTGGGCAGGAATATACATTTTAAAATATTTCTCAGTCCTCAAATTTAGAAATATAGCTGAGCAATATACAATTCTCGATAACTATTCAAAATCTTGAATATTATTTCCAAATTATGCAACAGCTACTTTATATTCCTTGCCCGCCCCCCCCCCCAAAAAAAAAGAAAAAAAATGTTTTTAAAGATATTTGGACACAGTGTTATCAGTTACTGAAATTAAAATTTTCCCCGACAATTTTTATGATTGTAAGGTTATGCATATCCGTGCGCATGGTTTTAATATTAAATTGGTTTCCTTTTGCAATTGATTCCCTTATAGATACATTATTAAATAAATATAAAAGAAAATACAAACAATAGGCTATAAACTTTCTTTATTATATGTCCAATTCATATATAACTAGTAATCTGCATACATAAAATTTAGGTCATATGTATTAAGTATATCATATCATCACATACATAAAATAAAGAAGCAATTAATTCTAACAAAAGAAGTTTAACAGAATCAGAAAGCAATTTAGACTACACACATTTAAAAATGTTTTTAAAGAGATACAAAAAAGGAAATGCAAGACCAATTTTTCACCAGTTTACTTGCTAAAAATGTTTTGGAAAATGCCATCCTTTAAAAATTAAAAATTATGCAATACAAATGTTAAAAAAGTTCCTAGCCACTAAAATTGAGCAAGTAAAATATGTGTTCTACATTTAATGTATAATACATGGTTTTCTACTGATGTATTCTACAATGTAGAAAACACTAATCATTTTACTTTTAAGTAATATATTAAAACTTAAGAATGTATATTTAAAAATATTAACATATTTTCAATGTTCAAGATAAAAAAACTATAACATTGCCATTTTATAATTTTATTATAATTAAATACATATTTTCACCGAGTGAATAATAATTCCGATACTTAATTCCAGAAATCTTTAGTTACTTAGTGATAAAATAGGCATAAAAACATTGTCAGGAGAAAAGAGCATGAATTAGTAAACGATCCAATTTGGCGTAGAAAAATATCGCCAAGAGAGAAAACTAGGCCTATTAAAAGTTCACGTTCATTTTATTTTTTTTCTCCTAATTTTAAGCATTTATAGAGGTTCAGTTTATGGAAGTACGGAAATATATATAAAATATTTTATTTTAAAAATTATTACGAGGCTATACATTATTTACAAAGCCAGAAAATCTACTTTTATTATAGTACGTCATGGTCGCACTTGCCAATTAACTCGTTATTTTATATAAAATATGTTTTAAAATGAATGAAAATGACTTACCTGTGAAACGTAGTGTCTCCACCTTTGATGAACTTTGAAGTACATCCATATGCAGCGCAGGACATTACCATATTTTGCTGAAAATTAAACCCAAACATGCGACAGGACTTCTCGCTTTTGAAAACGTAATGCAATTGCAATGGAAGGAGAGGTGCGCGAGGAAATATGCGCGTAGGGGAGTGCATAAGTCATGTGACTTAGTTCAGTGGTCAAGAAAAGGTTGCCGTAAGTCTCTCTACTTATATCTTACCTCGATGAAATTACCTAGACTTTTCGACCCCTATTTTGTCCGCCGCTGGGGATGAAATCTAATATAAGATTCCATTGAGTTCTGTTTCGTAAACAATACTTAAATGTGCACATATTTGATTTTTTAGGTCAACAGGAGAGGGAGGACTAAAATTCAGCTTTTCTCTAGGCTCTGTTTCAAAGCCAATACTATAAGTGGCCAAAAATTTAGTCTTCTAGACCTACGGGGAGAGAGCTTCCGGAGAGCCGTGAAAGGTTTCCTGAAAACCCTCGTCTGTTCAGCCGCCAGTGGAGGGAATCGAAAATTTGGCTTATATGAGATGGCTTCAAACTCATTCTTTTCACTTTTGTTAATTATAGTTAGAATGAGTTTTGTTATTTATAATTATAATGTTTATAATTATAATGTTATATAATTATAATGTTGAATAATTATAATATCTGTTCGTCACGTTAATCAATCTCCGTCTTCAAAGAGAATACATCAAAATTTCAAAACCAATATATGTATTTAGTTGAAATGCAGTGAAATTCAAATCAAAAAATGAGTATAGAAAATATGAAATTGACTCAATATATGCCAAAATGAAAGCGCTAAACTTGTATGGAAAGATATACCCGTACTACTTATATTTTCATATACTAGAAGATATACCGTGTATCAGTGGAAGACTACCCGTGCTACAATATATGAGTTCCAAAATAAAGCAGATGACGTAATAAGTTGAAAATATCAATAACCCCCGTAATTGTTAAACCTGAAGGCCGTAATTGATACAATTCAGTCAAAAATGCAATTTCGATAAAATTTAAGTAAAATTACAGTATTCTTAAACCCGTTCCCTTTTAGTTAAGATATACTTGTGTATTAGTTTTAAACCCAATATCTTTAAAGTAGGTCTTTCGAATTCGTTCTATAATTACAATGCATTATATCTACGTCAGCACGAAAATTGAACATTTAAAAAAAACTGCACTTTCAGTTTTTAGGCTATAATGATCTATCGCTTGTGCACAATATAAAATCCATAATTTTGCAAAATGTTTTTCAAATTTACATCAAAATTTGAACGTTTTACTCCTCAGTACACTTTTAAAGAGACAAATTAAAAAGATATATCGTTTGTTTTATCAAACGATTTATCATTTTCCCCCAAACTTAAATTTTTAATTCTATCTTGTTTAAAAATGCAATTTACTTCTTGGAATTTTGAAGGTGAATAAATTACTTGACTTTTCATCTCAAATTACAATTCCTTTTAACTTCTAGTTCAATCATAGTATGTACTTTACTAGTATTTAAGTGTATTAAAGACAGGGAATCTCACTCTCTTAAAACTAAGCTGCAACTTTGTTTTTCAATAATTTTTTTTTTCGGTAAACAATATATGATGTTTATCATCATAAATAGTCAAAATCGATAATTGGCCCAGTTAGGTTCTGCCCCATGATCGAATTTCAGCCTTTCAGGTCCCCGAGGATTGGGGACCGAGACGAAGCTGAGAGCCTTTAACACTCCCCCCTAATATGAAATCGTTATTGAAAATCGTCCCCTATTGAGAAATAAAAATTCCGGCTACGTTAAGTTTTGGTTCAGTGATCAATATTATAAGTATGCAAAGATTCGGCCTTCTAAGCCACCGCTGCTTGAGGGTATGGAAAGACTTCAGAACTAAGAGGACTTGGACTCCAAAAAAAAAACTCATGCTCTCTACCCTTGTAGAGAGGGACGACGAAAATCCGGCTGCGTAAGGTTCTAGCAGATGTTCGATACTAAGGCTCCTATATATACGAGCTGACTCGTCAGGTATGTTGAAGCCGGAAGCATAACACATTAGCATTACTAAAACTTTCTTTTTATCAAATGGCCAAGCACTTGACTACCATCATTAGCCTATACACCGCCAGGAACGTGAACCATTTAGCCGTCGTAGGACGTTGCCCCAGGCTCACCAAAGGGGGGCGGAAAACACTGCGCCTAACAACACAACATCCATGTCTTACGTGAGACTCGAACCCACAACGCGGCGGTCGAACGATCGCTTGAAAACGCTCCCCTTGACCGCTCGACCACCGCGTCGGCGCATTACTAAAACTGTTAGTATATTAACTTTAAGACGTGTGGTTAAAATGATCATGAATGGTTGTTCAGTACCGAACTGTTCTAATCCTTCTAAGAAAGGTTTTAGACTGTTCCGTTTCCCTTATGAATGCCCGGCGAGATCATTGGAAATCCGGGCAGAAACATATTTGTCGATTCAAGTTGGAAATTTATGTTATATATATATATATATATATATATATATATATATATATATATCTTTCAAGTGTTCAGAATTTTATGACATTTCTAATGTGAATCGGATCACAAAATTGTTGCATCTTACTGTTGCCAAACTGAAATATTACCATATTATAGTGACTATATATAAGCTAAAAAGGTAAGCAAAATAAAAATACATCAGTTAGAAAAAGTTAATTCATGGACAAATAGGATTTTTTCGCGAAAAATCGATAGAATTTTATGTCCTAATGACGCGAAATTGTATCGGGACATTAGTATTCTTATCGCCAAGTCGATGATTGGCGCCAAACATTTATGTAAATATTGGCGCGCTATCTTTCCAGTTTAGTCCCCAATATTGTCTGAAAGTACTTCAAATCTTTTGTACTAGACATAGAAATAAATCGCTTACAATATAGATCTATATATTTCATTAATATTATTGAGATTTTAAATGTTATATTGAGTGCTTGTTAAATCGCCAAATATGATAACCCATGTATTTACAGTAACCTTATTGGGCGTCAATATATCTGATAAGTCAGAGTGTATATTTAGGAGCTCTAGTCGATACGATAAGTGTGCACAGATTCAGTCTTATTTGTGCTCGGGGGGGAGGGGGGTCTTTTGCAGGCTATGGAAATACTTTACGAAAAATACTATTTTTTCACTCTGGACGGGAATTGAAAATCCATGTTCGTTGGGTTATGCCCCGCGACTTATACTATAAGTGTGCAAAGACTCAGGCTTACAGGTTACCGGCAGGGGAGGGGATACGGGAATTTCTGGAAAAACACAAGCAAATTAGATAATCACTAGCCGAATACCCGTTGAAAATCAACTGTCTCGCAATAAGCAAACCCTGAAAAATGTAAATTTTTGAATAATTCGTGTTTCACATTTATTCGGCAAATCGAATATTTTAGTGTGCAGAACCCCCTAAAGAAAAAAATATTGGAAAATTTAAATTGCGCACGTCGTGCTTTCGAATTATCTACCAGTACACCAAATTAAAGTCTCTATCTCATCCCGAAGCATACTATTTTATCATCTCCCCTTTCGAACGTTTTTGTTTGGAACACCCCATAAGTGAACATTTTTGAAAAACTCTGTTCGTGTTGTATTTTTTATCAGATGATTGGCCCATATACTAAATATCAAATTTATATCACATTTAAAAGCAAAAGTGTCTCATTTATTCCGAAAATCGAACATACTGGCGCTCGGCAACCTCTAAAGTAGCAAATATTGGAAATCTGAAATTTTCACATTTTCTTCCTTTCAAACAATCTACCAGTACATCAAATTTGATGTCTCTATCCTATTGTGGAGCAAGTTTTTCTATCACTTCATATGTCGAACGTTTTTACGTTTTTCTGTGTTGTACCACCTTAAATGATCATTTTTGAAAAACCGTAATAATCTTAGGTTTTTCTTTATCAAATGATTAGCCCATATACTAAATTTCAAGCTTCTATCACACTCTAAAGGAGGCGTTTTTCAGTTGTTCGTGAAATCGAACATTTTAGTGTGCGGCACCCCCTACAATAGCAAATGTTTGAAAACTGAAACTGCACACTTTGTTCCTTTCAAACTATCTACCCGTATACCAAATTTGAAGTCTCTAAAGCATCACGGAGTACACTTTTTCTATCATTTCACCCTTCGAATGTTTTTCTGTGGAGTAACCACCCCCTTTAAATATATATTTTTTAGAAACTCCATTCTTCTTGGGTTTTCTATCAAATGATTCGCATATATACCAAATATCAAGCCTCTATCAGGTTCTAAGAGGGGTATTTCTACTTCATTCCGAAAATCGAACATTTTTGTGTGCAACACAACCTAAAGCATAAAATATTGGAAAATTGAAATTGTACACTTTCTTCCTTCCAAATTATGTACCCGTATACCAAATTTCATATCTCTATCTCAACCCGCAGTATGTTTTCTTATCAATTCACCTTTCGAACGTTTTCCTCTAGAGCACTCCCTTAAACGAACGTTTTTGAAAAACTATATTCGTCTTGGGTATTTTCATCAAATGATTAGTCCATATACATATTGCACACTTTCTTCCTTTCTGACGATTTACCCATACACCAAATTTGAAGTCTCTATCTCATCGCAAAGCATGTTTCCTATCATTTCACTTTTCGAAGGTTTTGGTGTGCGGCACCCCCTTAAGTAGAATATATTAGAAATCTGAAACTGCACACTTTCTTCCTTTCAAACGATTTACTCATACACTAGATTTTAAGTCTCTATCTGATCGCAAACATGCTTTACCATCATTTTACTTTTCGAACGTTTTGGTGTGCGGCACCCCCTTAAGTAGAAAATATTGGAAATCTGAAATTGCAGACTTTCTTCCTTTTGAATGAATTACCCATACATCAAATTTGAAGTATCTACCTCATCGCAAAGTATGCTTTCCCATCATATCACTTTTCGAACGTTTTGGTGTGGGGCAACCCCTCTATAGAACATTTTCGCAAAATTCGATTTTTCCAGGGAGTTTTATCGAACGACCGAGTCGTGTACCAAATTGCAAGTCTCTATCTATTCGGGAAGTGACTGAAAAAAGCGTGAAAGACGGACAAACGGACACTTGGCAATTAGTATATATAGATTATATAGATAAATTTTTTCGGAACTGTATTTTTTTAGTTTTCATTTAGCTTTCATGAATTGCAGCATTTCTTAACGCTCACTGAAACTGCAAATATTTAGGAATCTTCCCTATTCTTTCGCTTGGTTCTATCGCAATAAATATTGCAATATGTGTGTGCTGTTAAAGTTTCAATTGAAAATATGTGCTTTTCTTTTGCTTATTTATTTGAAAGTTTTAGTCTGAATATTATGGTTAAAACTGTAAAATTTTCTAAATCTACTATTTTTTCATTATTTTACATTACGGTTAATCCCTGCACTCAAATCCTATCGCAATTTTTTTTTATCCAGAATTTAAAAGTTTTAATCTCTGACACCATTTCCACAAATGAAAAAAAAAGTTCGAAGTTTTTTCACATTCGCTTATCAAAATAATCCACCCGTTTCATTGAAAGTACATTTTATTATAAGTATTGTTGCACAAAATCACGTGATGCTGTTAAAAATGACTGAGATGCAATTTTCTTAACTTTTTTCGCCCTATGAAAAAAATGACAGAAAGTATTTATTAATTTTGGGCTACGTAATAGTATTTTAATTAACTTTTATTGCGGTTACAGCATTCTACGGTATTTCGAATATTCGAAACACAGGCGATTGTATTGCTCCAATTTATGAAATCTAAAAATATAAAATATTTCGTCATAATACATTAATATATAAAATGTTTTCAGCACATACGTTAAAATTTAGTGTATTCTATGTTTTGATAATTTTTTTACTTTCCTTATATACATAATGTATAAGGAAAGTATTGTGACGGGGTCGAAAATTCGAAATCGAGTTTTCGACGGGAGAGCACGTTTCAAGCATCCCTGATCACGAATCAAACATTTTTGAAGTGATGTCTGTGTGTGTGTGCGTGTGTGTGTGTGTGAAAGTATGTGTGTGTGTGTGTGTGTCAGTGAGTCTGTGGAGACGATAACTGACGAACGAATGGACCGATTCGAACCAAATTTGGTACAAAAATCACAATCCGTAAACACTGGAAGCCTATTGTTTTTATACGCAATCGAATGTTAAGAACATCCCTAAATTTTCGAATGAAATTTTGAAAAAATAGTCAAAAAATCAAAACCACTAATAAAGTTACACAAATAGACATTTCTTATGTAATTTTTCATTAGAAAACGATTGACATAAGTTTTAGAACGCTAACATGAACCGTTCTCGAGATATTGCACATTTTTCAAAAAAAATATCAGAAAGTCATATAAAATAAAAAAAAATATTTCTTCTTGAGAGACATGTTCACTTTTCAGTAATACCATGCAATAAATTGGATGACATCATTCTCGTGGATCTAGCTCGTTCCATTCATGAAAAAAGATACTGTTTGTAATACTTTTGTATTTGAACGCCAATAGTCATTTATCTGCTGTAAGAATAACTTATTTCTTTGTCCATTATACTTGGCGAGATTTTGGCGACGAATTTGGCGGAATGTCGCCAACTTGGCGACTTTTTGAAATGTTGCCAAATTAACGAAAATCTCGCCAAATGGATAAAAATGACGCTAAATCAATGAAATGACGACTAATTGTCGAAAATTCAATATCTTGGAAATAATATTAGTATCTACTATAAGAAAAACTTATTTATTTTACTGTAAAGGTCTTAAATTCATTACATTATATAAGGAAATTCATGTGTTGCCCACATCAGATTTTTTTGATTGATAAAGCAATCTAGTTATCTATCGTTAGCTGTGACTGCTGAAAAAAGTTAATTCTAAAAAAAAATGACAGCTATTGATTGGATAATTATACAGTGTTTGAGTCAGAGCTTTCTAAGCTTTGGCGGTTGATAAATCCTTGTAATTAAGAAAACATTTCATTTTAAGTAGAAATCGATAGAATATATTCGTAAATAAAAAAATCCAAAAAACATTTTTTGTATTCGTTTCGATCCGCTCATTTCACGCAGACAGCCCCGCCCCTTATGAAACAATAACAATTCTACATTCATTCACGTTTATTCGTCTATAAATCATTCTAGAGTGTTTTTATCCAGCAGAATTCAAACACCTCAACCCATTAACACACAAAACCGCTTTTTCTCTTGAGTGGTTAAATTGGAAGTTTTCGTCCGAAATCAATTAGACGTGACGGGGGGAAAATAAAAATGCAAACAAATGCACTCATGGAAAAAAATTTCTTCTACTTAGTTTAGTTTTTAAACATTTATTCTCAGTTTTAATTGTAGATTGTATTATTGTTCTGCCTTTCTTTTCATTTTTTTAATTGACAAAGGGCAATACATTTTCTTTTGTTATAAATATGTTTAAATAGAACTAGTTTTAACAAAAATTATGCAAAATTGCAATCGTCACGACTTTAAATGTATTTATTATTTAAATGTAAATTCAACCGTAATTATATTTTCTTTTTTACTGAACTGTATTACGCTTATTGTGAATTGCTTTGTTTGACATGAAATTCTGAATAACTCATATCTCAGCAGGGATTCTAATTACGAATTATCAGCTGGCACATTATCGTCTTGGAGAATAGTGCCCACAGATACACAGACATCATTATGTTTCAGTATCACAACCATGGAGGTAAAAGTAAGGAGTTAAAACTTCATATCTTCATATTACGGAAACGCTAATATCGTTTGAGACAATAATTCAGGTGGCGCTGGGATAAGTTAAGTAGTTCTGAATTGCGGGCATTTCTATGGCGGAAGGCTTAGCATATTTGTTTAAATTGACAATTTTGTAAAAATAAATTTTACCACAATGGAAAGTAGAATAGAAAGAGTAAAGAATAATTCCTACGTATTCAAAATTATTTTACCTTTTAATATATTTTTCTTTCCTATTTTCTGTACCCTTTCCTTCCACTGTAAAAAATGCTGGTTAATTAAACTCATAAGTAGGGTATCTTATTATAAAAACAATCAAAAATACATATACTAAATACTACGCCCTGTTATGTCAGCTAACAATAACATCTACTTTGCTAACACTAGCGACACCCAGATATAATTCTCAAACATTGTGGCATTTTCAAGCGTTTTATCCATAGGAGTTTTATATCCTTCGTTCTAACTCCATGAGCGTAACATATCTAAAATCCTGGTCACAGCACCAAAATTTCAAAAATGCTTTATCACAACATTCCAATGCTAGGAACTTGTAAATTCATACAAATCTCAGTCGGATTTTTATCCCTTAATATAATTATCATTTGCTTATGCATATATTTCTTTATATACACTCCTTTACATACAGAAATCACTTTATATATGCTTTTTTATATATTCGCATCATATATGTTTTATATGGAAATTAAAAATGGAGGTTTACAGATTTTGACAGTTGAGATAAAGATGGCATCTTAAACTAAGATAACGTCTGAACAAGAAGATGGCAATGAATCATGTTCTGAAATTAATATATATTGAAAGTAAAACAAATCCACTATGCTTTATTTTTATTAAACAGTCAAAACTTAAATATAAGATATCATTTCAGTATCCTTAAGACTTAAAACCTCAATTTATCTCTTAAGGTATTTTTTAGAAGTGTTTCTATACGAAACAGTCTATAACGAAATATAGAAATAAATCTATCCACAAATCTTCAAGTCCCAAATGATTATACTTGAAGCGAAGTAATTAGTGGATTTCACAACAGAAAAATTATTTTTTAACCTCGGAAAACCTGTTACAAACAGTTTTTGAGTTCTTTTGATTATAATGTTTTATTTATGAAAAAACTCTTTCCTATATGCATTTGAAAAACGCGCATTATGTTTTTGAACATGAGCTATACTACTATGTAACAATATTTTTAATCTCTCTTTAAATTTGGTTTTATGTATTTCTAATTTGCTTTTTTTTCTCTTTTTCAACATATGCTTATTTTCATTCATATCATGTTTAAGAAGAAAATAGAAAAAAATAGTTTGTATAGTTAACAGCCGGAAATATTTTTAATAGTCTTAGATATATAAATTAGCGAAAATCCGCGACTGCTTTATTGCTAATAAAAATAGTTGATTTGCATTCAAATAATCATTTTTCCGTAATTTGATGCGCTGTAATGGCATTCATTTTTGCATATCATGTACCACAGAATACGAAAAGAGTACGGTTTTTGAGAAAAATTGTAAATTTTCAAGTTGACCTACTCAACAGACAGACAACTTTCGGCAATAAGTGCTAAAATATAGAATATATTTTTATATTTTTTGTAGTTTAAAAAAGTACTGTTTTTGAGAAAATATATAAATTTTCAAATCTTGCGACAACTAAAGACAAAAGTCTCAAAAATTTTTAAAATATCGACGAGGTTGATCTATTCGACAGACAGATAGCTTTCGGCAACAAGTGCTAAAATATGAGCTACATTTTTATATTTTTTGTAGCTTAAAAAAAGTACTGTTTTTGAGAAAAACGAATGTACATTTTCAACTCCTTTCCGATAAATGAAGACAAGTCCCAAAATTTTTAAAAATAACGGCGAAGTTGATCTATTAGAAAGACAGACAACTTTCGGCTACAGGTGCTAAAATATAGAATGCATTTTCATATTTTAACTTATAGCTTCTTTAAAAAAAATGCAGTTTTTGAGAACAAATGCAAATTTTCAAATCTCTTTCGCCAAATTTTTTTTTTTGTAACTGAATATATATTTGAGCATTCTAACAACTTGATCGTTCAGAAAATTAAAATGTCTTTTTTTCTGTTACAGAATTTGAGACTACTAATAACTTGATCATTCAAAAAATGAAAGTGTCTTCTTTTATGCTTTTTGTAACTGGATATATATTTGAGCATTTTAGAAACTTAATCATTCAGAAAATTAAAATGTCTTTTTTTTATTTTTGTTACTGATTACGTACTTAAGCATTCTATTAACTTAATCGTTCAGAATATTTATATGCCTTTTTTGTTACCGAATATGTATTTAAGCAGTCTAACAACTCGTTCAGAAAATTAAAATGATTTATTTTATCTGTTACCGTTTATGTGAATGATTTATTTTATCTGTTATATTTGAACATTCTAAGAACTTGATCGCATGAAATTAAAATGATATTTTTATTTGTACAGAATATTTATTTGAGCATTCTAGTAACTTGATCGGTTAGAAATATTTTTTTTTGTTACAGTCATTTAAGTGTACTAAATTTTATGAAAATCTCACTCTTAACCCTTGATCAAAGTATCGCGGTTCCGCAGAATACTCAATCTAAAATGAAACTAAAATAACTTCGTTCAAAGCAGAATGCAACATAAAAATAATAGTGTCGACCGTTTTCGAAGGCAGAAAACACCTTTCTACTTCAGAACGACACAAGAAGCGCAACTTTCGCTCGTGAGAGCTACATCCGGGATTGATGTAAGATCAGCAAACATTACTAAAGCAGAAAAAAGGAAAGATAAAAACCAAGGAAGAAAGAACAAGAGGTAAGACATAATGAATGAATAGTAAATGTCAAAGAGGAAAGTGGACGTGCAGCAAAGGATATGCAGCACTTGTTCTGTGAGTAAAAGTAGGAACATAAAAGCCCAATTGATATGAAAAAGGTTGCTAACCTGTTTCAGAAGTTACACGAGTCGAACAAACCATTGGCATAAATAACATATTCAAAACAAATACGAAAATTAAGTGGAATAGAAAATGGTTTCGGAAGCTAAAAGAGCTATCATTGCCACCATATACGTTGGAATGAAACAGAACAGTTTCTTGAGACCTACTAGATCAGATATTCCAAAACTTTTATTTCAGCCAATGAGGCTGTATCTAGGAAATATTCTGATGTAGTTTTTCAACCTACAGCGGTCAGCGTTGTTTTGAATAACGAGTTTAAAAAGTAAAACTGTAGTATGGATCAACTCGACTTTTTCATACCAGAATCCATTTTTAATAGCTTTTTGTTTTTACAAATTTTATAAGAAAAGTTTTGAAAAATTGCTTTCATGGATCTAAATGATTACAATTATAATGTGTTACCCATCATTTTAAAGGACTTAATCTTTCGATTGATACCTTACTTGACAATGTGCACCCTAGGGATCTGGTAATTTGACCCCCGACTGGACTAATGACGTCACGTAAAAAAAATTGGATCGCGGCTACTTTTCACAACAATGATTGAAACTATAAAGTATCGTGATTATTGAGCCATAAATAAACCCTTTTATGCATGATTATGTCAGATTTTGTCAGATTATGCAGATTATGCATGATTATGCAAAATTGCAATCGTCACGACTTTAAATGTATTTATTATTTAAATGTAAATTCAACCGTAATTATATTTTCTTTTTTACTGAACTGTATTACGCTTATTGTGAATTGCTTTGTTTGACATGAAATTCTGAATAACTCATATCTCAGCAGGGATTCTAATTACGAATTATCAGCTGGCACATTATCGTCTTGGAGAATAGTGCCCACAGATACACAGACATCATTATGTTTCAGTATCACAACCATGGAGGTAAAAGTAAGGAGTTAAAACTTCATATCTTCATATTACGGAAACGCTAATATCGTTTGAGACAATAATTCAGGTGGCGCTGGGATAAGTTAAGTAGTTCTGAATTGCGGGCATTTCTATGGCGGAAGGCTTAGCATATTTGTTTAAATTGACAATTTTGTAAAAATAAATTTTACCACAATGGAAAGTAGAATAGAAAGAGTAAAGAATAATTCCTACGTATTCAAAATTATTTTACCTTTTAATATATTTTTCTTTCCTATTTTCTGTACCCTTTCCTTCCACTGTAAAAAATGCTGGTTAATTAAACTCATAAGTAGGGTATCTTATTATAAAAACAATCAAAAATACATATACTAAATACTACGCCCTGTTATGTCAGCTAACAATAACATCTACTTTGCTAACACTAGCGACACCCAGATATAATTCTCAAACATTGTGGCATTTTCAAGCGTTTTATCCATAGGAGTTTTATATCCTTCGTTCTAACTCCATGAGCGTAACATATCTAAAATCCTGGTCACAGCACCAAAATTTCAAAAATGCTTTATCACAACATTCCAATGCTAGGAACTTGTAAATTCATACAAATCTCAGTCGGATTTTTATCCCTTAATATAATTATCATTTGCTTATGCATATATTTCTTTATATACACTCCTTTACATGCAGAAATCACTTTATATATGCTTTTTTATATATTCGCATCATATATGTTTTATATGGAAATTAAAAATGGAGGTTTACAGATTTTGACAGTTGAGATAAAGATGGCATCTTAAACTAAGATAACGTCTGAACAAGAAGATGGCAATGAATCATGTTCTGAAATTAATATATATTGAAAGTAAAACAAATCCACTATGCTTTATTTTTATTAAACAGTCAAAACTTAAATATAAGATATCATTTCAGTATCCTTAAGACTTAAAACCTCAATTTATCTCTTAAGGTATTTTTTAGAAGTGTTTCTATACGAAACAGTCTATAACGAAATATAGAAATAAATCTATCCACAAATCTTCAAGTCCCAAATGATTATACTTGAAGCGAAGTAATTAGTGGATTTCACAACAGAAAAATTATTTTTTAACCTCGGAAAACCTGTTACAAACAGTTTTTGAGTTCTTTTGATTATAATGTTTTATTTATGAAAAAACTCTTTCCTATATGCATTTGAAAAACGCGCATTATGTTTTTGAACATGAGCTATACTACTATGTAACAATATTTTTAATCTCTCTTTAAATTTGGTTTTATGTATTTCTAATTTGCTTTTTTTTCTCTTTTTCAACATATGCTTATTTTCATTCATATCATGTTTAAGAAGAAAATAGAAAAAAATAGTTTGTATAGTTAACAGCCGGAAATATTTTTAATAGTCTTAGATATATAAATTAGCGAAAATCCGCGACTGCTTTATTGCTAATAAAAATAGTTGATTTGCATTCAAATAATCATTTTTCCGTAATTTGATGCGCTGTAATGGCATTCATTTTTGCATATCATGTACCACAGAATACGAAAAGAGTACGGTTTTTGAGAAAAATTGTAAATTTTCAAGTTGACCTACTCAACAGACAGACAACTTTCGGCAATAAGTGCTAAAATATAGAATATATTTTTATATTTTTTGTAGTTTAAAAAAGTACTGTTTTTGAGAAAATATATAAATTTTCAAATCTTGCGACAACTAAAGACAAAAGTCTCAAAAATTTTTAAAATATCGACGAGGTTGATCTATTCGACAGACAGATAGCTTTCGGCAACAAGTGCTAAAATATGAGCTACATTTTTATATTTTTTGTAGCTTAAAAAAAGTACTGTTTTTGAGAAAAACGAATGTACATTTTCAACTCCTTTCCGATAAATGAAGACAAGTCCCAAAATTTTTAAAAATAACGGCGAAGTTGATCTATTAGAAAGACAGACAACTTTCGGCTACAGGTGCTAAAATATAGAATGCATTTTCATATTTTAACTTATAGCTTCTTTAAAAAAAATGCAGTTTTTGAGAACAAATGCAAATTTTCAAATCTCTTTCGCCAAATTTTTTTTTTTGTAACTGAATATATATTTGAGCATTCTAACAACTTGATCGTTCAGAAAATTAAAATGTCTTTTTTTCTGTTACAGAATTTGAGACTACTAATAACTTGATCATTCAAAAAATGAAAGTGTCTTCTTTTATGCTTTTTGTAACTGGATATATATTTGAGCATTTTAGAAACTTAATCATTCAGAAAATTAAAATGTCTTTTTTTTATTTTTGTTACTGATTACGTACTTAAGCATTCTATTAACTTAATCGTTCAGAATATTTATATGCCTTTTTTGTTACCGAATATGTATTTAAGCAGTCTAACAACTCGTTCAGAAAATTAAAATGATTTATTTTATCTGTTACCGTTTATGTGAATGATTTATTTTATCTGTTATATTTGAACATTCTAAGAACTTGATCGCATGAAATTAAAATGATATTTTTATTTGTACAGAATATTTATTTGAGCATTCTAGTAACTTGATCGGTTAGAAATATTTTTTTTTGTTACAGTCATTTAAGTGTACTAAATTTTATGAAAATCTCACTCTTAACCCTTGATCAAAGTATCGCGGTTCCGCAGAATACTCAATCTAAAATGAAACTAAAATAACTTCGTTCAAAGCAGAATGCAACATAAAAATAATAGTGTCGACCGTTTTCGAAGGCAGAAAACACCTTTCTACTTCAGAACGACACAAGAAGCGCAACTTTCGCTCGTGAGAGCTACATCCGGGATTGATGTAAGATCAGCAAACATTACTAAAGCAGAAAAAAGGAAAGATAAAAACCAAGGAAGAAAGAACAAGAGGTAAGACATAATGAATGAATAGTAAATGTCAAAGAGGAAAGTGGACGTGCAGCAAAGGATATGCAGCACTTGTTCTGTGAGTAAAAGTAGGAACATAAAAGCCCAATTGATATGAAAAAGGTTGCTAACCTGTTTCAGAAGTTACACGAGTCGAACAAACCATTGGCATAAATAACATATTCAAAACAAATACGAAAATTAAGTGGAATAGAAAATGGTTTCGGAAGCTAAAAGAGCTATCATTGCCACCATATACGTTGGAATGAAACAGAACAGTTTCTTGAGACCTACTAGATCAGATATTCCAAAACTTTTATTTCAGCCAATGAGGCTGTATCTAGGAAATATTCTGATGTAGTTTTTCAACCTACAGCGGTCAGCGTTGTTTTGAATAACGAGTTTAAAAAGTAAAACTGTAGTATGGATCAACTCGACTTTTTCATACCAGAATCCATTTTTAATAGCTTTTTGTTTTTACAAATTTTATAAGAAAAGTTTTGAAAAATTGCTTTCATGGATCTAAATGATTACAATTATAATGTGTTACCCATCATTTTAAAGGACTTAATCTTTCGATTGATACCTTACTTGACAATGTGCACCCTAGGGATCTGGTAATTTGACCCCCGACTGGACTAATGACGTCACGTAAAAAAAATTGGATCGCGGCTACTTTTCACAACAATGATTGAAACTATAAAGTATCGTGATTATTGAGCCATAAATAAACCCTTTTATGCATGATTATGTCAGATTTTGTCCTTATGTTTAAGAAATATATAATTTATAATAAATTTCGAAGTTTTCACTCAAATTCAAAATAATTCGATCAAGTTCTAGATTTTAATATGAAAGCCGGATATAAAGTTTCGTGAAAATCCATCAATATTTGTGGCCGCTATTTTGTGTACGCAAGAAATTGACCACAGACAGACATACAGACAGACAGACATCACTTCAAAAATGACGTGCTTAGGAGATCTTTAAACATATACTGGTATCAAAATCTCGAAATCGAAAAATTTCGTGAAAACAGTACTTTCACAGTACTACGTATGAGATAGTAAAATCCTGTTTCTGTTTATCTGTCGATTTGTCATGGCCGCTTATAGTTCGAGAACGGCTGGCTCAATGAATTATTTACTTTCTCACTTATTTGTTATTTTAAATGCAAGCAGGTTTATGCCTAAGAATATAAGAATATTTCAGAATTTGTACAGATTTGATGCATACAATGGAAAATTTTGAAATATATTTTTAAATTAAATTTGTCATCTTCTGTTTTTTAATCAATGAAACAGGGAAAGCTCATTATTTAGGTTTTATCCTCCTACACCTCCGAGTGGAACAAAATGAATTAAAATAGCAAGTTTTGTAGCAGCTGGACGTTGTTCTTTTACAGAGCAGTAGCCCGTAGAGCACCTCTAATCTCTCTCATTTTCGAAATTATCATCATTTTTGACATTACTTCAGTGACCACCATGGGGGTTTCAAAAAATTTATTTTACAGCTTTATTTAGCCTAATACTCCTAATGTGACATTTTAGTACACATTGAGTTTGACAATTTAGGGGTGGCTCATAATGTGGCATTTTGGTATATATTTGAGTTTGACAATTTAGGGAAGGGCTCCTAATGTGACATTTTGGTACACATTAAGTTTGACAATTTAAGTGTGGCTCCTAATGTGGCATTTTGGTACACATTTGAGTTTGGCAACTTAAGGATGGCTCCTAATGAGTCATTTTGGAACACATTTGAGTTTGACAATTTAGAGGCGGCTCCTAATGAGGCATTTTGGTACACATTTAAGTTTGACAAAAATTAGGGGGTAGCTCCTAATGAGGCATTTTGGTACCCATTTGAGTTTAACAATTTAGGGGGTGGCTCCTAATCTGACATTTTGGTGCACATTTTAGTTTGACAATTTAAGGGCGGCTCCTAATGAGGCATTTTGGTACACATTTAAGTTTGACAAAACTTAGGAGGTAGCTCCTAATGAGGCATTTTGGTACACATTTGAGTTTAACAATTTAGGAGGTGGCTCCTAATGTGGCATTTTGGTACACATTTGAGTTTGACAATTTAGGGGGTAGCTCCTAATGTGGCATTTTGCTACACATTAGAGTGAGTTTGATAATTTAGGAGGTGGCTCCTAATGTGGCACTGTGATAAAGATTTGAGTAAGACAATTTTGAGATTGACACAGATCTAAATTAACTTAAGCTAAATTAGCAATTAGGGGGTGAGTTGTAGAATAACATAGTTATTCAGAATCCTGCATAGATTAGTTTAAATATAATAGAAAAGGCGTCCTACTGGGATTTTCAGTTATTTCAAGTTTGAAACTGAGCGATATCTCATGAAATTCGGCTTTTCGGCGATCTTAATCATGTAGGTTAAAAATTGTTTTATTGGGAGCCGCTGAAAGTTTACTAAAATGTTTAACGCTCTTTTTTTACTTTCTTATGCTATATAATAAAGTATAGAGAGAGTATTATTTTCATGGTAATTTTCATTTTCGGCATTTTGATGCTAATGTATGTTTTAGGACCTCCTGAACAGGTTTCAACTATTTTTAGAGTGATGTCCGTCAGGTTGTCTGTCTGCTGTCGATTTCTTGATAGCTGCAACAGTTATTAATGGATTACCACAAAACTTTCTATCCGGCTTTGTCAACAAAATATTTAAAACTATATAGAATTTTTTGCATTTCGTGCGAAAACTCCGAAATGTTTTCGACATTTTATATTTACTTAACATGGCAACATAGGACAAAATTTGACATAATTATGCATAAAAGGGGTAGCTTATGGCTTAATGATAGTGGAACAACAATTTCAACCATTGCATTGAAAAACAGCCGCGGTACAATTTTTGCATTAGTGTCATCATTCACGTCGGGTTATCTACCCCCAAAAACGTTTCTTTCGCGTTCATATATGCCTGACACGGGTTCTTCCGTCGCAAACTCAAATTCAAAATTTTGCCACCCGTCACAATATTTTCCTATGGATTATACTACGTATCTTCTTTAAACTCAAAATAATATCAGCTTCAATCTAAATACACTTTCTATTTAAGATCATGATGACCTTGGAATTGGAGTTAACAAATATCGCACAATTTGTGTTTTTCCTCACGTTCAGGAACGAGTGAAACGGCGAATATCCTTCGCGCGATTAGGGAGGATCTCCTTATTCCATCCCCTGGGATTCGAACATTCGATATTCGATACTGCTAATCCATTCCTCCTTGACGGGAGACGTTGCTTAACGTCTGTCACGTAAACAGACGTCGTGAAAATTTGCTTAATAAGCTCCTGGGATTTACACGTATATGGGTGTCTTTATAATATGTTGATTTAATGATTCATATATATGTATTATTATATTAAATATGTAATATGTATTATTATATGAAAATGAAATGAATGGATGGTTAGTGAAGCTTTGAACACATATTTTAATTGACTGTTACTGCGTTTTTCTTCTTTTCAGATGTAATTAGTACATGATTTAATTTTGAAATCGACATATTTTTTTATTTGACACTATTTCTTTTTGGTTAATAGTAATCCATTTAGTGTCTGAAACTGTTGGTATCTTTTTGTTGTATTGTTGTACCATCTCGTTTTTTTTTTTTTTAATAGTGCTAACTATTGTATATATTTCCACGTTTCGGTGCTTTACCTTTATTACTTTCCCTACATACACAGAATAATGTATAGACAAAGTATTTATTGTGCATGGGGTCTGATATTCGAATTTAACGGAAGAGTACGTTTCAAGATGATGTGTGTGTGTGTGTGCATGTGTGTGTATGTGCGTATGTGTATATTTGAGTGTGCGCTTGTGTCGATGTGTGTATATATGTGTGTTTATGTGTTGTTGTTGTTGAGACCCAGGAGGAGGCATCTACAGGGACCGTACCCTCCTTCCCCTACCACCAACCTCTCGGAAGGACTTACGGACCAACCTGTTTAACGTGATCGTACTCCGCGTGAACACGGCGGCTGTTTTGGCAGTGGCTAGTATCGAACCCGGGCCTACCGAGTGCACGCTAACCACTGGGCTACCGCGCCCGTGTATTTATGTGTGTATATGTGCGTGTGTGAGTGTGTTTGTGTTTATGCGTGTGTGTTTATGTGTGTTTGTTTATGCCTGTGTTCGTGTGTGTGTTCCTGAGTCTGTGGATAAGATATCTCACGGACGAATGGAGCGTTTCGAACGCATTTTGGTACGATTATTGCGTATTCGTGAATATTGGAACCGTATTAATTTTAAACGCGATCGAAGGTTCGGAAGACCCCCCCCCCCTAATTTCTATATGAATTTTTGATTTTTCTTTTTTAAATCAAAACATTTGATAATGTTAAATAAATAATCACTTAATACATAATTTTGCATTCTAAAACGAATGACACAAACTTTAAAATGCTAGCTTGGACCGTTCTCGAAATATTGCAGATTTATAAATAAATGTATCTAAAAATTGTATAAAAATGAACAATAGTAAGTATCATCAAATATGTAACATTTAGCGAAAAATTTAGCAACATTGGCTACTCATTTTGCGAAATATAGTTAGTCAATGTGATGCCAAATTGACGAAAATGTCACCAATTTGGCAAAAATAACTCTAAAGTTACGAAAATTATATTGATCTAATATTGATCTGTATATTTTCAAAACTACATTTGAATTGAAATCTAAACGAGAAAATCATATATACGCTTTTAAAGTCAGTGGCGCCCACTTTGTGGTGTTGAGGTTCTTAGAACCCCTTCTATTTTCGTGCGCATTTAGTGGTGAAAGTATACGCATATATGCACAAATTTTATTTTGGATGTTAATCCGTAAAATTTTTCATTATTCATTCCCTGTTTACTTATATAAAGTCGCGTGTATAGAAATTTCCCCCTCAGACTGTTTATTGTATTCTGAATACAAGATTTTTACTCAGAAGTGTTGTTTGTTGACATTTGTTGACATTTTTGACAAGAATTTGTTGACATTTTTAACATTGGTAAAAGTACCTGAAAATAAATGTTATATTTTCTGTTATTTTTAAAGATATTACTTTTAAAGGTAATTGAGTTGGAACTCCACACAGTATCTGTATATTGCATATAATAACGTTGCGCCTTCAAAAGCAAAATAAATGGAATAAATAATTTGTAAAGATAAGTGCTGTCCCAACCGGGAATCGAACCCTGCAATATCCACGCTATAATGTCAGATTGGCGGGAAACTAAAAATCTGACTGACCACCTCCTGCTATTTTTACCTTATTTTCGTTTCCTGCATGGTCGTCACCTCTTAATTTGATATCGGCGCTCAATCTTCCAGAGTCATTGAATCTGTAGTAGTCGTACTAGGTTACTTTTCAGATAGCGACGTATTTGTTCTAACCTACAGGGTTGATTTGTTCGGGGGCCATTGTAAGAAAACTTGCTGTCCCATCCGGGAATCGAACCCTAGATCTCCAAACTGGCCATCAGACGATCTACCGTTGAGCTACTGGGGCGAAATTGCAAGCTCTTATCGCCGAAGTGGGCTCTGCAAATTATCTAGATAAAATGTATATTTTTTGTTTGCTTCATTTCAGCATTTCCATCTTATTGTGCCAGATAATCTGACTGAATGAAATTTAAATTAGACTTAAATCTAGTTATTTAATAAGTAGAATGGATACACGTCAATTTTAATAAACTATTATATTAAAAGTATTCCCTCTATCGACGCAATAACTTCAGCATTGAACAATGTATCGGAGACTAATTACTTTGGTTTCCGCGATAATATTTATTTGCAAAATTCTGGTGCCCCAATGGGTAGCCCCTTATCTGTCATTCTAGCTGAAGCTGTTTTGCAGGAGCTCGAGAACGAGATTTTGCCTTTCTTAGCACTTAAACCTAATCTTTGGTGCCGTTATTTTAATGATATGTTCATTATTTGGAATCATAATTTAAATGATCTTCTTGAACTTTTGGATAAAATTAATGATTTTTACCCATCTTTAATTTTACCGTTAAGCATGAGTATAATTTTTCTTTACCGTTCTTGGATATTCTTGTTTCCTCTAACTCCCTTAGTTTTCATTCCTCTATTTTTTGTAAACCCACTTTTACTTATTCTTGTATTCCTGCTAACTCATCTCATCCAATTTCTTCTAAAAAAGCTTCCTTTAACACTTAATCGTGTCTTTAGCGGTTGCTCTTCTATATCGGCTTTAGCTACTGAAATTATCTTTATCTTTAACCTTGATCACGAGGCTGCTTATTCTTTTGACTTTCTTTTTACCCATATTCCCTGTAATTTTATTCAACCTAATACTAACTACATTTCGTCCTCTTATTCATTTTTGACATGAATTTAAGTTTACACCCGCTCATTTTACTATTACTAAGTTATTTATTCGCATTCGTACGAATAAATGTAAAGATAAAAATAACTTTAAATGCCAGTCTAGGGTGTACGTTGTCCCCCTCTTATCTCCTGATAATAACGACAAATTCTATATTGGTAGTACTAAACGTACTGTCGGTATCCGTACAGCTGATCAGCATGATGGTAAAAATTGTAAACTATCTACGGCTCTTGCCTAGTATGTTATTAATGATAATTTTCATCCCTTGTTTGAAAAAACTTTCCTTTTAATCAATTGCAATAACCTACGTAATATATTTCTTTATGAATCCCTGCTTATTTATTTGTACCGTGATTCTATTTGTAATTTTGATCCTGTTCAGATTCTAAGTTATGCTTGGCGACTCGTTCTCGTCAAAACTTTACATAGTTTTCTGTGATTTTACCATTTGATGTAATTTGTGCTTCAACGACATACTTTTTGGTCATGAACCTTCTTCCTTATTCTATTTGTATTTAATAATTATTTAAATCTTAAATACCTTGTTTATAAAATAATATAATATAATTATTGTATAAACGTAAATGGATAATATGTAAATTTTGCCATGTAAGCATTTGTTTGCACTGTATTCATTTCGCCTCTGATGAAGGGTATGGTGATGCCCGAAAGCCCTTTGGCTTTGTAAACTTATGTACGTCGAGAAAAGTGATTTTATTAAATGACTTTTTAAACCTATGATTGGTTGTCTTTAATTTAATAGACTTAAATCCTTTAAAAAATGCAAAATATTCCAGAAACTCCAATATTTTTTTCAAATTGGTTCCTATGTTGAAAGCAATAGCTCAGAAATAAGAGTTAGCCTACTTATATGGTTGTCTTTAGAACGATGGCGATTTATAAAAGAATTTTCCAATAAAAGATAACTTTGAGTCAACCACAGATGTAAGGAAACATGAAATAACCGGAGCGGTTGGATGTTCGAGACAAAGAAGTAATTTCGATTGTATTGTAACATTTTATGGATTCTCCCCGTGCTCTGTTAATGGAAATGTATTTCCATTCGGAAAATATTGTAACTTTTAACCAAACATGATATACATTGTAAGTTTTTGAGGTTATCTATTACTAGCAAATATACTCGGAGTTGACTTGATTTAAAATAAAACAAATTCTAATGTGTTCTAATTTAAATTATTATTCAAAATATTCCTTTAAAGTATTTAGTTTCATTACCCTTTACAGTTAGGAGGGAATTAAATTAAATAGTTTAATTAAACTGGAAATTTTTAATTTAATTCCCCTGTTGTTCTTTTAGTATAATCGATAATAAAACTAATATATATTTATAAATATATATATATATATATATATATATATATATATATATATATATATATATATATGTATATATATATATATATGTATATATATATATATATATGTATATATATATATATATGTATATATATATATATAGATATATATGTATATATATATATATATGTATATATATATATATATTTATATATATATATATATATATATATATATATATATATATATATATATATGTATATATATATATATGCATATATATATATATATATATATATATGTATATATATATATATATATATATGTATATATATATATATATTTATATATATATATATATATATATATATATATATACATATATATATGTATATATATATATATATATATATATATATATATATATATGTGTGTGTGTGTGTGTGTGTGTATGGTGTATGTGTGTGTATATATATTAGTCTTGTTATCGCAAGTGTTTAGTATCACTCTTGTAAACTGTTAATTTAATTTCCTTGTTTTATTACTTATATCAGCTTTTAGTATAAAATAAAAATCAAATTTAATTCTCCTGAATCAATGTTTTCTTTTTGTTAGATATTATATTTAAAATCCTCTTTGACGGATATCATTTAACCTTTTGCTTACGGGTGGGACAACGTGCGTCCCAAACGAAGAACCTCTCAAAAAGACAGGTATTTGACATAACCTATCCCAAACAATTCAAGCTCCCTTTGCAGGCATGGTCTGTGGAGACGATAACTGACGAACGAATGGACCGATTCGTACGAAATGTGGTACAAAAATTACAATCCGTAAACACTGGAAGCCTATTGTTTTTATACGCAATCGAATGTTCAGAACCCCCTAAATATTCGAGTGAAATTTTGAAAAAATCGTCAAAAATCAAAATCTCTAATAAAGTTACGCAAATAGACAATGTAATTTTCATTATAAAACGATTGACATACATTTTAGAACGCTAACATGAACCGTTCTCAAGATATGGCATATTTTTCAAAAAAATTATCAAAACGTCGTATAAAATAAAAAAAAAATTTTCCTATTGAGAAACATGTTCACTTTTCATATGTAACACCATGCGATAAATTGGGTGACATCATTCACGTGGATATAGCTCGTTCCATTCATAAAAAAAGATACTTTGAGTAATAATTTTGTATTTGAAAGCCAATAGTCATTTATCTGCTGTAAGAATAACTTATTTCTCCGTCCATAATGCTTGGCGAGATTTTCGCGACGAATTTGTTGGAATGTCGCCAACTTGGCGCCTTTTTATATGTTGCTAAATTTACGAAGAACTCTCCAACTGGACAAAAATGACGCTAAATCGATGAAAATGACGACTCATTAACGTCAATTCAATATCTTGTAAAGAATGTAAATATCTACTATAAAAATAATCTATTTTTTTTTACTGTAAAAGTAGTAAATTCGTTGCATTATATAAGGAAAGTAATGTGCTGCCCACATCAGATTTTTTTTTAATCCGATAAATTGAATGAAAATAGTCTGCCGACAAACATATTTAGCTTAATTCTGTTTCTAATCTACAAGATATCATATGTCTTCAAATAATGTTTCGGTAAATAAACGTCTGCACGTTGCTATTCCTATCGAAGAGTTTTTTTTTATTAATATATCTATAAAAACTGAGCTTACAAACTCGAAATATGGACGGGGGTTTTCCGTAACGCAGTAGAGAATAATCGTAACAAATTTAAAAAAAATCTGTCAGAAACTGTGGAATTGTAAAACGAACGGACAAACAAACACATAAACATTTATGTGTTTTATTATTTTTCCATTTTATATATAAATGTAAATATCTCGGATGCGCATTTCCACTAAACCTTCTCATATATTCATGTTCCTTTTATATCCATCTGTATCATAATTAGTATTAAAATGGAGAAAATGTATTTATTTTATGTAGATTTTCTACCAAGGATATTCTTTTATAATTTATTTATCTTCTCGTATGAAATAATTAAATGTTTATTTTTTCATGTTGGTAACAGCTAAGGACGATAATGGATGTCGTGAAATATCCCATTCGCCAAAATCTCGAATTTGAATATTTTTTCGGATAGATTTTGTATAGAATAATATGAGACAGTAAAGTTGGCCGAATGTAATAAAATATCTATTAATTTAAACATTTTGTCTTTCAGATACAACAGATTTCAGTAGGTCAATACATTGACTTGTTACAGGGCGTTTCCTCTCTATTTCCTTCAAAATGTAGTCATTTTCTATATTTGAAATACATCAGAATGACAGACGATTTCCATTAATAATTCAAGGATAAAAATTGAAGTATTGGTGTTGCCATTCGAGAAAGACATATTTTGAAATGGATCTTTATGCGATATTGAATGAAGTTTGAATGTTCTGCAGAAATATAAATAAGTTATTACATAGCGTGTACACATAGTATACAAGACTTCACAGGAGAATAATATAACACCCATAATAATTGTGTAAAGAAAGAGGTATGAATGTACGTGTTAGGTATATCTATAGTAAAGTGACCGTGCCCGATCGAATAAAAGAGCTTGCAGCACCTCTAGCGGAGAATTTGAAAAGTTAGAAAAAGACTCGGCTTTAAAGCGAGAAAAAAAAATCCAATTCTGGAGCATTGTATAATGAATAGGAAATCGACAACAAAGGCATTTATTTGACACAATAGGGTTATGGGCTAAAATCTTTCTTATTCAAAAATACTAAAAGAAACAATACTTAATAAACAATACTGAATAAAGCATAATAAATAGACAATACTAAATATACTTAAACAACACTAAAATAAAAGACAGGAATCTAATGTGTGTGTGTGTATATATATATATATGTATATATATATATATATATTGTACCGGCATATTGACTATCCTAAATTTAGCTAGATTTTACTAATATTTTAATAGCATAGAGTTTCAGAAATCCCATGAATATATAATATGCAGCTAGTATTTCACAAACATGCACAAACAAGTCTGGTGATTGCCTAATTTAGTTAAATTTCACCGAAACTTTAATGATATGAAGCATGAAGAAGCCCTGAATATGTAATATACGGATAGCAACTTTATATGCTATCCATACAGTAATTTCAACTTGCACACATAACAGCTTGACGGTTGTCAAATGTTAAACTCCGTTGCTGCTGAGATAATAAGCCCCTTCAGAAGCATTTTCGATTGAGCTGCCGCTGTGTTGGAACACATTTGTATCTGTCAAAATATAAGTTGGCGTGACTTCCGGTGATGAAACGTTGCCAGATTCTGATATATGACCGCGTCACCTGAGAGATTTTATCGGAATTGAAGTGTAATATTTGCATCGCAGTTAGTTCCTACATTTGAAATTTTGTGATCGATAGAACTATGTTATGTATCGATGCAATTGAAATGTACTCACTTTTATTTTTAAAAAAATGAGCATAGTGCAAAATTCTATTTCTCTTTAATCCAAAATTATTCAATTTTAATTAAGAAAAAACTGAATAACATTGTTTTTTATTTTCAACATTATAATGTGAATAATTTGCTTTTATTATTCTATTTTCTATTATTTTCACTTCTCGGTAAATTATTTAATTTTAAAATTTAATTTTAAAAATTATTGTTTTCCCCAAAATTTTCGACTTCGAGATTTTGATGCCAAAATATGTTTTAAGACCTCCTGAATACGTTTTGATTATTTTTGTAATGATGTCCGTCTGTCTGTATGTCTATGATCGATTCCTTGTGTACAGGATAGCGCCCAGAAATATTAATAGATTTTCATGAAACTTTATATCTGGCTTTGTTATCAAAATATCTAAAAGTAGATAGATTTTTTTAAAATTCGAGCAATAACTTCTAAATTTATTTGAAATTGTATACTTATTTCTTTAACATGGAAGTATGGGACAAAATTGAAGATAATCATGCATAAAACGGTTTATTTATGTCTCAGTGATTACGGGAATTTATAATTTCAATCATTATTGTGAAAAATAGCCGCGATATATTTTTTTTTGTTCGTGACGTCATTAGCTCACCTCGGGGGACAAGTTACACGCCCCTGGGGAATACATTGTCAAGTATGGTATCAATCGAAATATTGTTTTCAAGCTCTCTAAAGTGCAGGGTAGCACAAGCTATAATTATAATCATTTGTACTCACGATGCCGATTTTTTAAAAATGTTCTTGTAAAATTTGAGAAAAAAAGATAAGAATTAAGCTACTAAAAATGGATTTTAGTATGAGAAAGTCGAGTTGAGCCACATTTCAGTTAACTTTTTATTTAAGTCTCAGCTAAGGATGCTACAATTAATTGTAATCTATCAGACATTGCCATTTTACACTAGACATAAAATTTTACAAGTAAGTCACTTGTGGGTGACCCTGGTGCTGATTAGATTTTGATACGATACCGTACGATACGTAATATGGATAGGCAGATTTGATATAATTTTCAATACGTAGATTTGGTACAATACGTAAAAAAACCCAGCCTTTTTTGCGAAATGACCCGCAAAAATTGTCAAAATCTAATATAAAAGACTACGTATACTCAAATGTATCCATTAAATGCGTAATTTTTGACAATGCAAAGAATAAGACCAACCCCATCACTGCATGACTAACCATTCTCGAAATAATTTTTTGTTTTCGAATTTAGCTTCGACGCCTATAAAAATACGTCTAGTTACCAAATTATAACGAAGTTGAATTAAAAGTGAAAATTCAGTCTAAATTTAAATAACTATACGTGTTATTCTGTACAATTAAGCTTAATGAATCATTGATGAAATAACTGAAAAACGAATTTGAGTCTGTAAAGACATGTGCGGCCCACATCATAAGTTTTTAGTTTTCAAGTAAAAGTGATTGCAAAATTCAGACAAATGTTAGTTTCGCATCGTTAGGAATGGAGAATGGACTTTGCTTGGGGGGCCTATAAGGTCTATATTCTGAAAGGAGGTAATTCAATTAGATTAATGTTTTTGAAATGGTAATATAATAAGAGTGAGGTTTTAAAAGTGCAGAATCAACTTTGACAATAATAGTTTGCAATTTTGTCCAATTATCTGAACTGTAAAGCTTCGGCTAGCTAGGTCTAAATCCCAGGGTTCGATTCCCGTTTGGGGCAGCAAGGTTCTTTAACAAAAGCAGTAATACAATAAGATAGATGCTATACAGAAAGTATTACACAGATAAAATTATTGTTTTAAAAATCATACGTCGATATCTTCCATGTCTAAGAAGCGGTACGTGAACGTCGAAAGTTTGGTAAATCCTGATCTATGAAATCCAAAACACGAATCAATCTTATTCCGTTCAAACATCATAAATGAATCCTCCATTAAACTTTTCTCTCTCAGTTCCAATATCAAAAATATTTTCCATTCCGTTTAGGAAGTGAATATAATAAACACCGTAAAAATTTGCATTTAATTAAAGGGGCCATGTACTAAGATCGAGTAATATATGATGTCAGAACAAAATGGATGGGAAATTTTATCTCAGTTAATATTCGATAATCACGCAAACCGGTTGAACGCCAATCACCAGGTGAGTGCCGGCGAGGTGTGTGTGTGTGTGTGGGGGGGGGGAGGTTGAAATTACTCCCGTGAGAGAGTATTGATCTGATAGGGCGCTTAAAAGAAATTCCCTTTTGTTTTGAGTTTCTTCTCATTTTTTATAAGTGCAGGTACATAATTATTAAATAATCCATGTAGTTATTTCGTTGTCGAAACTCAAGAAAATATGGGATAGTTGATTAGAATGCATGGAAATGATCTTCGAGGGAAAAAATCTGATGTGGACAGCACACGAGTTTCCCTAGAGACTTAAATTATTTTTCTTAATATATTTCCAAATATATTAATTTAATATTTTTTGCATGAAATAGATACTTTTTTGAAATGAAATCTAATGTGCATTTACAAAGTAATTACTTTTTTTTTCATTTGGCAACCTCGGGAATTTCAAAATGGCGCCAGGACGCGAAATATTATTTAAAATCTAAATATTTCGAGAAAGCTTTATTTTAGATTTATGATGTTGGTTTTATTCGCGTTGTCATCGAAAATTACGTATGAAATATGGATTTTATTAATGAATTTCGGCGTGTTTCATATTTCATTTCAGATATTGGTTACTTCTGTTGGCCATTTCAGCAAAAATGAAAAAGAAAAAAAAAATGAAAATGAATTTGAGTCTGTAGGGAAAGTCATGTGCTGCCAACATCATATATCTTTAGGTTTCAAATAAAGGGGATCACAAAATTCAGGCAAATGTTGATTTCGATTTGATAGGAATGGAAAATGGACTTCGCTTCATTATCCATAAGGATTTAAAAGGGATACGCCGATATATAAAGAGGGCAATTCGACTAGATTTATGTTTTTAAAATGGTAATCTAATAAAATTAAGGTTTTAAAAGTGCAGGATCCACTTCGACAATAAGATATTGCAACATCGTCAGTAGCTCAAAGGTACAGCGTCGGCAGGCAAGTTCGAATCTCTTCGGTTCGATTCCCGGTTAGGACACCAAGGCTCTTTACAATGGCGTCTGAACAAATCAACCCTGTTAGTTAATGCAAAAATGTCGGAGGTTTGAAAGCGACCCTAGTTCGACTAGCACGGATTCGGTGGACTCTATGATATTGAGCTCCAATGTCAAATTCAGAAGATAATGATCACGCAGGAAGCTCACGTGGAGGATAAAAATAGCATCAGAAGGCTAACCTGAAGTGAAAATTAGCAGGAGGTGGTCAGTCACATTGTCCATTACACGCTAATCTGACATTAAAGCGTAGAGAATGCAGAATCCACTTCAACAATAAGAGCTTGCAATTTCGCCCCAATTGCTCCACGGTAGAGCTTCGGCTCTCCAGTTCGAAGATCCAGGGTTCGATTCCCGGCTGTGGTAGCAATGTTCTTTACAAAATCAGTAACCCGATAAGATTGATGCTTTAAAAGGATTACGCCCATAAGATTATTGTTTTAAATAAAAAAAAATACGCCGATAATCTGTACGTCTAGAAAGGGGTACGTAAACGTCGAAAGTTTAGAGAAGACTGATGCATGCAATCCCAAACACGAATCAATATCATTCCTTTCAAACATCATATATAAAACAACCATTAAACTCTGCTCTCTTAGTTCCAATATCCAAAATAATTTCCATTCCGTTTTGGAAGCGAATGTAATAAACACCGCAAAAATGTGCATTTAATTAAAGGGGCACATGTCCTAAGATCGAGTAATATATGATGTCAGAGCAAAATGGATGGGAAATTTTAGTTCAGTTAATATTCGATAATCACGCAAACCGGTTGAACGCAGATCACCAGGTGAGTGAAGGCGGGGGGGAGGGGGTAATTACTCCCATGAGAAAGTATTAATCTGATAGGACGCTTAAAAATGTATTCCCTTTTGCTTTGAGTTCCTTCACATTTTTTTATAATTACAGGTATATAATTATTAAAGAATCCACGTAGTTATGTCCCTGTCGAAACTCAATAAAATATGGGAGAGCTGATTAGAATGCATGGAAATAATCTACGAGGGAAAAAAATCTCATGTGGGCACTATAGGAGGTTCCCCACATACTTAAGTTAATTTTTTCTTCATATATTCTCAAATATGTTTATTTAAGTTTTTTGCATGAAATAGTTAGCTGTTTGAAATTATATCCAATGTGTGGTTACAAAGTACTTTTTTCGTTTGGCAACTTAAATCGTTTAATTTCGTTTAGAATTTTAAAAATGGCACTAGGACGCAAAATATTAAAAAAAAAAAACTAAATATCCATGGAACGCTCTATTTTAGAATAATGGAGTTAGTTTTATTTTATTTATCACAAAATATGACGTATTAAATAAGTATTTTATTAATGCATTTCAGAATATTTAGTCTTTCATCTTGGGTCTTGATTATTTATATATGCCATTTTGGTAAAATAATTACATAAAGAAAGAAAATTGTTTTTCAAAATTGAACCAAAATCTGATCAGAACTAGGATAATCCATAAGTGACTTATCTACCAGTCATCGAATACTGCTTTATTTAAGAATTGAAACTTACACTGCGGAAACATATGCATAGGTAGAGGCACATCTAGAAGATTTATCGAAAAACTGAAACGTAAAAAATCCTGAAAACTACAAAACAAATCACATAGACAGAAATTTCTATATACTTATATGCAAACATGCAACTTGGTTAATATTCACATATACTCTAAGATGCTCACAATATTTAAATCCGTTGAAAACGTGTTTCATTCACTCACAACACCTTTTCCTAAATGTATACTACTTACAGTAAGGTATAAATGTTACCGCTCCATATACTCTACGCTCTTACAAACTGTACTTCCTTCATATCTTGGATATCAACAGAATGTTATGTTTGACAGAAATACGGAGAGAGCATAACTTTCGATTAAATATAATGAAAATACCCCCACAGGAAAAAGTCACATGGCGTCAAATCTGGTGAATAGGGAGGCCAATACATGTCATGTACTGTATGCAAGGCAATACATGCCATGTGCCTGTATTCAAGGGCAATCACACGATCATCGAAATCTTCGCTGAGGAAATCGAACACTTCAGGCTTTCGATGTGACCGGGCACCGTCTTGTATGAAACACGAGGTATTCCTACCGTCCTCCAAAGCATTTTGAATCGCCACAAATTCATGCAGAATGACCAGATATGCAGTAATCGTTTCGTGATTGAAAAAAAGGACCAATGAGTCCTTTGGAGGGAATGGCGGCCCAAACTATTACTTTTGCGGGATGCAGGGATGAAGATAAGGCAACATGAGAATTTTGTATTCCCCAAATGCGCCACTTCTGCTTGTTGACAAAGCTATATCCGAAAGAAACTACACTGCCTTAGTATCATTTGATATACAAAGTGCATTTGATAACATGAACTGGTCCATCTTATTAAAACAATTACAAAAGATAAATTGTCCATTTTATTTACAGAACATCATAAGTAGTTATCTGAAAGATAGGGCAATTAGACTTAATTCAGGAACAACTTGGAAAGATATTCAAGTCTACGGGGGATGTCCACAAGGCTCTTGCTTAGGACCCTTACTTTGGTCAATAATGGCTGATATCATCCTTAATAAATTCAGTATTCAAGGAACACAGCTTTTGGCGTACGCAGATGACTTTATGCTAGTATCAGGAGGCAGTTCACGTAGACTTCTGGAAGATACAACTAATGCCGGCATAGAAACATTTTCAGATCTTTGTGAGGAGCTCCAACTATCAATTTCATCAACAAAAACTTCAGCTTTAGTGATAGGAAAACCATATCAATTAAAACGGAAGCCTATCTTCAAGATTAAAGGTGTTAGCATACCAAGACCAAACCAAATCAAGTATCTCGGAATTATAATTGATAAACATCTATCGTGGATTCCACACATAGAAAACCTGCGAACAAAGATTGGCTGTCAAATTCATAATGTCAGAAGACTAGCACCATCGAGGTGGGGCATAAGTTCTAAGATCTTAAAAACATGGTATCTATCAGTGACAGAAAGGATCATGTGCTATGCTGCAAGTAGTTGGGCCCTAAACTTGAACATCCATGCAAAAAGAAAACTAGAATCAGTTCAAAGGATTGCTCTTCTACAGATTTCAAGGGCTTATCGCACAACATCTACAGTAGCGCTACAAGTGCTTACCGGTATCCCCCCTATAACGTTGACAGCGCAAAAAGAAGCCATCATAGCGCAAGTAACACGCCTGAGACAAACAGTAGAGTGGAATAATCTTTATTATGATCACAAAGATTACGAACAAAAAAAGGTTACTTGGTTAACGGACCCAGCAGCAGGTAATATCCGCTTACACTTTGCTAAGTCATCACAAGAAATATCTAATTACATAAATATTTATACAGATGGCTCTAGAACTGATTCTGGAACAGCATCAGCCTACTGTGCTTTTTACGATGGCATGTGTGTTCATAAGTGGTCAACTCGTCTGCACTATGAAAATAGCGTCTTCCAGGCAGAGCTGCTCGCAATAAAGGAAGCTGTATTTTGGGCTACCAAAAGTTTGCATAAGAATATCATTATTTACTCTGACAGTCTATCGAGCATCGAAACTCTTAAACAATATCAAACGAAGAATCCAATAGCTCATCAAATTGTAACTATCATAACCAACAGCATCCATCAAAAGTTTTTTATAGGATGGGTTAAAGGTCACTCGGGTGTTCTGGGAAATGAAGTTGCAGACTGTTTAGCTTTTGAGGCGACGTCAGATATCTCTGTTCAGAGTACAAACTTACCATATCCCTGTTCATCGCTGAGGTCACATCTGAATATCAATACCATAAAAGAGTGGCAACAGCAGTGGAATGAAAGTGAGAAAGGAAGAGAAACATTCAACTATTTTCCCAGAGTATCTCAAGAGCAACTGATTTGCAGCAGAGAATTGGTACAGTTTTTCTCAGGGCATGGCTGTTTCCCAACCTATCTTTACAAAATCCAAAAGAAAGACACAGAAAACTGTATTTGTGGTGAAATAGGATCTCCGAAACATTTTGTATTTGATTGCGAACTTACAAAGAACTATCACCTTAAAAGGCCCAGTAGACAACATATGCCAATATTTGCCGAAAACCTTCTGGGTAATAGCTGGGCTAAACAGAGAATAAAAACTATAATTCAATTCCTAGAGGAAAACGAACATATCCTGTGAATTATTACTGGTAACCACCACACATTAGCTCACTGTTTATTGCATATTTATCTATAGTACTTCTAAATCTTTTTATAATTACTGCAATCAAATTAATTTTAAATTCACATTTGGTTTAATCATTGTATGTATCAATATAGTATTGAAAGCCATGGTAATCTCTGAGATTTGTATGTAAATGTTGTATATATAGTTTTGTATGTATGTTTGCATAAATAGTTTTGTATATATGTATATATATGTATATATCTTTGACAATTATTCGTTTGATTTTGTATATGTAATAACCAATTTTAGAAATATTTTTATATATATAGTTGCTCCCATTTGAAACAGTTCTGCACATAAGAATTTATGGATGTGAAATATTTGTGAAATACTATCTGTATCTAGTATAGACAAGCATATTGTATATAATTGTTTATCAATTTTATCTTGGCATTAAGTTTTAATTTCTGGTTTTGGCAGATATTCCTCCACCATAGGCTGTAATTACTGCAAACCTTCGGGTCGGTGCCTATAGGTGGTTAATCTGTTAATCTGTTGTTGACAAAGCTGTCGAGGGAAAAATATGCCTCGTCGGAGAACCAAATATTTCCAACATCGATTTCCCCGGCATCCAGCTGCTGCAGCATAGCGTTCGCGAACGTTTGACGTGCATTCATAGCACCATCAATCAGGGGTTAGCGAGTCTGGATCTTGTAAGGGAACACGTGACGGCTGTGGCGCATGATACTGTGCGTGAACGTTCGTCGTAGTCCAGCTTCAGATGCAACACTGCGACCAGAAACCCGGGGCCGTTGTTGGATCACCTGCTGAACGACTTCAGCATTCGCGTCTGTCATTGCCGAACATCGGCGGCTGACATTTCCAGCACGGTCATCATTGAAATTCCTAGTCCGTTCAAATTTTTCGAACAGGACCTTTATTGCATTGATTGAGGGTTCTTTTTTGACATTAAATTTCCTTTGGAAACTGTGCCTCGTTTCAACAAAACTGCGGTCCAGACGGTGAAACTCCAAAACAAGAAATATCCGCTATTCCAACGAATAAACCAACAACAACTTGAAATCTTTGTTGTACACTGCTGAGCAAAGTACAGAATGGCGATCGGACAGTATGCGTTTGCTGCAGCTCTCACACAACCGCAGCGCCATCTGTTGATGACCTTTGTAACAAATTTTGAAAATTTGTTGAATAAAATTCTCTGGTTTCCCAAGTACAATGCAGCAAACGCTACATTTCTATCGCCCTATGTTTCTAATGCATTTTTCAAATATGTCAGTTAGTTTTGGTACACCCTGTATATGTGTGAATATATATATACAATATATATATATATATATATATATAAGAGATTTGTAAAAATCAATTTTGAATCTAAAACAGTTTTTTTTACTAAATATTTTTGCCTCTTACTATTCATATCTATTTTTATAGTTTAAATAGCTTAAAAGAAAAGAAAAGTTCAAAGCTTTAAAATCATTTTTGTATATTCACAAATGGCACCCTATTTCTAACTGAACAAATAAAAATTATTTACATATTTTCTTATTAGTTTGGATATATACAAAAGTACAAGTCTACGAAATGTTTTTTGTTTCATAAAACTCCGATTTCAGCTGGATACCTCTACCATATACATTATCTGCCTATTACTTCATCTACATTGTATGAGAATGGTACAACATAGGAAATTCCTATCGAAATTGACCCACAAATTTCTATAAAATTCACTAAAATTTTCTGTGTATATCTCAATAATGTCTTCAATATTTCACCGTAAATGTAAAATATCTCCTGTAAAAGCTTTTTGGCAAAAGCCACGCAGACACTCAAAGTGTTGCACCTGTATTGGTAGAGAAGAATTTTCATATCATTCAACCACGACTTTTCAAACTACCCATCAATTCAAGGTCCCGATCGGTATTTTAAATCTATAGTAAATCGTTTATTTATGATCATAAAGCGACTTATCAGAAAGCATAAATGGAATTTCTCTATTAATGTACAACATGCCATAAGTATGTGAAATAAACCTTGAACATTTTGTGTTTAAGTGGACTTATGAAAGCCGTGGGTATTCTGACCTATAAGTATTTCAAAATCGAATTATTAATTAGATATGCCATGTATAATCGTTACAATATACTTGGAGTTTTGCTTTCATGAAGTGGCGAATTTTGATCAATGAATTTCGATCTGACTGTACAGATAATAATAGAATATCATCATGTTTTTCAATATAGAATTAAAAAATAATAAACATTGGAATCCGTGACAACGTCTTTTAATTATAAGTTTAGTGAAATTACATCATTACTCTTATAAGAAATATGTTACATAAGAGATCAATCGATTTTAAATTACGATTTGTGCCAATCTACGATTTGTATGATTTGTGTTGTTGAAAAGTTAAAAAAAACCAATAATTCAAATGTTAGAATCTGGACAATGTATTATATAACGCGATACTAATTGATGCGCCCACCATTACATATTTTACGCTTCACTACTTGGCTCATGACGTCAGATGCACGCGAGCGACATCTGGCGGGGGCTGTTTTGAGAAACATTTTTTTGCCGTAATTTCGCGATTTAGAATCTTCTATGCACGGTGACCTATAGTTTAGAAAAGAGGGATTCAAAATCTATAAAAGTTCTTCAACCAAATATCAAAGTTTTCGCGTAAATCATAAGGCTCCGAAAAAACATTCTTAACATCCATTGGACGAAAAATTTCAAAGTAGCATTAAAATTGCTTCGATCGATTTTCTTTCGGAATCAGATATTATTCGTCCATACAGATTTTACTTTAACTGCAATACGTGGTAATGTGTAAGGAAAGTATTGGAATCGTGTCGAAAATCCCAACTCAAGTTTTCGACGGATCTACACGTATTGGGACATCTAGAACACGAACAATGTATTTTTAGCGTGACGCCTGTGTGTGTGGGTATGTGTGTCTGTGCAATGTATGTATCTACTTTAACTCAAATTAATGGACCAAATTTCATAAAATTTTATAAGTCCCTTGTGTAGGTTACCCTGGTACTGATTAGATTTTTGTACTTCTCAGGATAAAATAATGCTCGTTTTTTGCAAAATGACCCTCAAAATTCTCATGTATCTACTCTAGCTAAAAAACTAATGGACCAAATTTCACAAAATTTGGTAGAAAGTCACGTGTGGGTTACCTTGGTGCTGATTAGATTTTGGTATGGTTCGGAAAACAGAGCCTTTTTTATGAAATGGACTGTTAAACTCATCAATATCTAAAATTATAGATGCTCAAATGTATCTATTAAATATTTGTTTATATGTAAATTTTAACGATAAAAAGAATAAGATCAACGCCATTAATCTGGTACTTTCCGTTCTCGAGATATTCAGCACCCTTTTTAGTTTCAGCACCCTTGATAGTTTCAGCACCCTTTGTTGTATACGCTACATTTGAAAATATGTCTAGGTAACAAATAAAAACAAAAATTGAATTAAAAGTGAAAATTCAATGTCATTTCATCCGATTAAATTCAATTTAATGAATTATTAAATAAATAAAGAGAAGATGAATTTAAGTTTGTAGGAAACGCCATGTGCTGCCCGCATCATATTTTTAATTATATTTACGGGGATGTGTTCGTATTTGAGCTGCGACTTTCAGTTCGGCAGATTTTAGAGTATCTGCTTTGGTTTTTATATATAGATCTAAAGTTTATCGATCAAAGTAACCGATATAATTAAATTATCTACGTTTATGTTGTAATTATTTTAAAGTAAAATATTTGTAAAATTACAGCATATAGCAAATTTATAGCAGTACTAATCAATTACGGAGGCAAAAAGTAGCTTTATTCTTTAGGATAAATAGACAGAACAGTCAGAGAAGCATAAACAAAGCGTTCGTCAACAAATAGTTGCATCATGGGATTCGGAAAGAAAATAATTTTTTAACTAAACTAAATACATGAAACGAACATCCTAGGAAGAAAGGAAATAAACAAAAGAAATAATGAAAACATTCTCAGTGAGTGTGACTGTGAACTTAACCGTCCTTCAAAAATATCTGATTTTGGTGATCACATGAGCAACATCAGTAATTAACATTTTAAAAAATGAGCAAAATTATTATGAAAGTACCTGTAAATACTACTAAATTGCGTAATATAACAAACAAAGAAAGATCAATCATGCATAAAACATTAATTATGAAACACTTTCTGAATGAAATGCAATTTTATTTAAACATCTCTAAAATGCGATACATTCAGCGGTGATATTTTTTTAAATATCACAGAACTACAATTATTTATTTTACTTGAAAACTTAAAACTTTATCGAATGAAATGAACTTTATTCAAATGACCTAATCGAAATATAAATCGTCTGGTTCTCTATCTAAAAGTAGTGAATGTTTCATTCGTACAATTTTATTTCAGACTCCAGAGTTAAATAATTTTGCGTGACAAAAATATCAGAAATTCTTATATAACTCTTCTTACAATCACTTGTTTGCATTCTGCATCCAATAAAATTAGGCTTCGTTGTAGAAATAATCAAATTTAATGATCATTTAAACTAAGAAATATTGTAATTGCGTTGGCGTAGAATATAGATGCACAAAAAATACGCAAAAATAAAACGATTTTAGGACGGATGCAACACTAAATATAAATTTAAAGGAACTTTAATAATATCGCTTTTTACTCTGGGAAAAAAGATGGATGCCATATTTAATTTTGAAGTGGATAACGTGATCTTTTCATATTATATGGCTGTAAATATTATATGAAAAACTACCGAATATATTTTGCTGATTTTTTTTTACTTATTTTATGGGATAATTTGAATATTTCTTAAAATTTTCTAAGCAATTTGTGAATTTAAAAAAATGTTTGAAAAATTGTGTCCCATAGGGTTCAATGTATTTCATTTTTCAATCCGGGTTCAATCCAAAACTGATTGGGTGATATTATTCATTTACATTTACATATGTCCCAGAGATCGTCCCAACAACATACTAAAATTTCATTTTGATAAAGTCATTTTTACGCAGTTATCGTCCGAACGGCCAGAATGAACAAAGTCATGAACACTTTTCAACTATATTGTAAAGTGTTAAAATTGAATTAAACAAGCAGCTTTGAAAGCTAAATGTCATCAGATGCTTCAAGTAATAGTCTTAACCCACGAGAAAGTGTTTTCAATGCTCACGCTGTCCTTTTGTCTTCCTATTTTCCAGTTTTACTTTGTCAAAAAATTTCTTCCTGGGTCACGTAGTTCAACTCTATATTGCCAGGCGTCTTCATGCTTATGCAAGTTACTGTTGTTGAGACCCAGACCGTCCGACCTTCCAGAAAGGTGTAAGATAACTGTTTGGACGGCCGGGAAGTGCCACCATATTTAGACCGGAATCCAGTGGGGGAGGCAACCACAGGACCCATACCCTCCTTCCCCTATCACCAACCTCTCGGAAGGACTTACGGATCCACAGGTTTAACGTGATCATACTCCGCATAAACACGGCGACTCTTGTGGCAGCGTGCAAATCCAGCGCGCAAACCACCGGGCTACCGCACCCCAAATGTACCAACAGCACGCGGTGTTCCCAGGTGGTCACCCACCCAAGTACTAACCGCACCCAATGCTGCTTGACTTCGGTGATCTAACGAGAACCGGTGTTATCAGCACGGTACGACCGTTGGCAGTTGCTTATGCAAGTGTAGTTTCCTTGATTTTTTTAACCTGAGAGATGTTGCTTTTACACACACACACACACACAGCCGATTTGGTTGACATCAGTACTAATTTATTACATGCGAAGGTCAGATTTTATGCTACAGTTATTTTTGCAGAGGTTTAACCAATTTAATTTGAATAATTTCAATGACAATACTTCATTCATTCGAACACTATCGTGTTCTAACTCACCTTGCAGACAGACAAACATTCCTAAAAGGTTCACAATGTCTTCTAGTTTCTGGTAGTTCGGACGGTCTGGGTCTCAACAAGAACAACAATGTCTTCTAGGACTTAGAACCTAAATACTCGTCAAAATCACGAAATAGAAAATTTGAGAGAAAATAATCGTACTTGTAAAATGCTAGTAAAAGAACTGTACAGCATGAGAAAACCATTTTAATATTTATCTGAAAAGTTCTAGCACAAAATTCCCTTATGTACCTTATGTGTGTAGATGCTGGTAATGTCTTCCTAGCTGATCAATATTTCATTCGTGTAATGTAGGATTTTTGATAGAAGCTTTTTGATAGAAGCAACGCAGGGACTTGAAATGTTTCAAAGCAAAAGCAAGGTTCAAACCAATTTTTTGATGGATATTTTGCATTATATTTGGAATGATTGTTCTCTATTTCAGTGTTTCTCAAGCAGTGGTACGTGTATCGCAGGTGGTACGTGCATAATGTGTGTAATATACAGTACAAAACTGTTACCATCCCAAAAGTAATTATAAAACAGAAAATTGGATGAAGAAAATATATTCATTAGATATTACCCTTATGTACAAATGTGGTCATACAAATGTGTTTATACGGCAGACGATATTTATTCATTTTATACGATTTAAAAATAAAAAAATAATATAAAAATACATTTTATAAGTAAACGCATTTATGCTTTTTATTGAGTTTTTGTTACGGCATTGGGATAAGATTATTGATATCATTGATATTTTTAATTTCAAGCCATATATTCTATTTTCGCAAAGCCATATTTTCATTTAAAAACTAGCAGCACACCAGTTTTCTGTGCGGGATATACATTATACAGAAACTTAAAATTCACAATTATGTGCAAATTCTTATAGTATTCTAAATGACATTGTTACTCAAAACATTCTGTTTAAATATTTAAATAAATTCTCCTAAAAAGAAGTTTAAGAATCTTTCTTCGCGCTATACATAATTATCTTCACGGGTAGATCTAAAGAATAAAACATCCTGGCTCAGTTTATAAACAAATTTACAAAATATATGAAATTAAATCAATATATGCCAAAATGTAAGCGCTAAAATTGTATAGGAAGATATACCAATAATACATGTATTAGAAGATTATATGTGCTACGATATGGGTATAAAAAATTTTCCCTAAATGAAACAGATGGCGTAATAAATTAAAATAATAATAATCTGCAAAATTTTTAAACCTAAAGGCCATAATTGATTCCAATATATTCCTAAATGAAAGAGCTAAAATTTAATGGGAAGATATACCCGTATTACTTATATTCTCGTAGATTAAAAGTTATACCCGCGTATTATGTAGTAGAAGATTACCCGTACTACAATATATGAGTTTTAAAAATTTGTGCCAAAATAAAACAGATTACATAATAAATTAACAAGAAAGATCAATCATGCTTAAAGCATTGATTATGAAACACTTTCCAACTTCAATGCGATGTTATTTAAAAAAGTCTAAAATGCAATACATTCCTCGGTAATATTTTAAAACTTATCACAATACTACATTAATTTATTATATTTGAAAACTTAAACCTTCATCGAAAAAAATTAACTTCATTCAAATGACGGCATTGAAATATAAATTGCCTTGTTCAAACATCTCTAAAATGTGATACATTCCTCGGTAATAATTTTAGAATTATCATAATACTACGATAATTTATTATATTTGAAAACTTCATCGAAAGCAACTGAAATTCATTCAAATGACGTCATAGAAAAAATAACACGCCTGACTCGCTCTATAAAAGCAGTATTTCATTCATAAATAATTTCCCATTCATGTCATTCATCACAATACAATAATAATTTATTTTATTTAAAAATTTAAGACCATGGAGCTACAAGTAATTAAACTCTGTACGTAAAACTTCATCGAAAAAAATCGTCCTTCTGTTTGTAAAATCAATGAATATTTCATTCATATCAGCTACGCAGACTCCATGAACTGAATGATTTTGTGCTAAAGAAATACAGCAATTCTAATACAACTCATCCTACATATTTTGCTGTTTACATTTTACATAAGTGAAAAGTAGGCTTCGTTGTAGAAATAATCAAATTTGGATGAGCATTTAAACTCAAATATATTGTAATTGCGTTGTTTCAGTATGTAGATGCACAGAATTTGAGCGAAAATAAAGTGGTTTAAGACAGATACAACACTCAATATGAATTAAAAAGGACTTTAAAAATCACGATTTTGAGACAAGATGGATGCCATATATCATTTTGAAGTGGGTCACATGATCTTTTCATATCATGGTCACGTGATCGCTTCATACAAAGGGTGTTATTATTATTTTAATTTTTATTTAAAAAACTACTGAATATATTTCGCTGAATTTTTTTTATATATTTTATGGACCAATTTGTATATTACCTAACATTTTCAAAGCCATTTGTGAATTTTAAATTTGCTTAAAAAATGTTTGAAAAATTAGATCCCATAGGGCTCAATGTATTTCATTTTTCATCCCGGGTTCAATCCAAAACTAATTGGGTGATATTATTCATTTATATTACCATAGGTCCTACAGACCGTCTAAACAACATACTAAAATTTAAGTTTGATTAAGTCATTTTTACGGCAGTTATCGTGCTAACGGACAGACAGACAGACAGAATGAATGAATGAAAAAATCATAAACACTTTTCAATTTTGTTGTAAAGTGTTAAAAATATCAATTATCCCCGTAATCTTTAAATCTAGAAGCCGTAATTGATTTCGATAAAATTTATTTTACATACATTCCTTTATAATTTAATTTGCAAAAGATTTAATAAAAATCGTCTGTCGCATAAATGCATTAAAATGTAATCCGTTGCTGAGTGACAAGATATAATTTTCTTCAAATAAATTGGCGATATTATTATCGTCTGCATAATGGAAGATTTCTCTAATGGAAGGTTTAATTGTGGGTTTTTTATTAATACCTCGACAACCCCTTGTCCTAGAAATTCGAAACATGGACAAAATGTTAAGTACATTTGTGAGTAACTGTGAAAAAGCCCCATGATGCTATTTCACGTCTATCCACAATATTTCATGAAATTCGGTGCATCCATTCTCCCGTGATGATAAGACAAATACACACACACACACAAACAAATAAATAAATAGGAAGATTTTCAATTTTATTTATATAAATAATTTCATGCAATTTTTTTAAATGATTCAGAAAAATTCACTGAATGCATTCAGACAAGATGATTTATGTTTTTTCAAATTACGAATCTAATATGCTGTTTGCTATGAAATATGCTTAATCAATTGCTTTCTAAATTGATCCATGCATCATTTGCTCCACGATAAAGTATGAAATTGAAGAACACTGTATAATTTATTTTTTAAATTGTTATAAGAACTCGAACATCTACAGTCTACACTAATTAGAAAAATCCGACTCTGTGTGTAACTTTATTTACAATTCAAATTTATCGTATAGAAAGGACATGAAATTAAATGAGAGTGAATGAAATTCTGAATATAATATGCAATATGATATAATATGATAAGCAATACTTTCTCTATAATATATTCAATAGTATGAGAAAGTAAAAACATCTGGAGTGTGATTCTCTACTAAATTTTCTCATACGTTCTCCATAAGAAAAATCATTTATGGGGATAGTCAGAGAATATTTCTTCTAATCTGAAGATTATTGTAATGTTGAATTTGAAGAATGTAAAATATGAAAGTAGCTACTTTACATTCTTTCTCCACATATCCACTTTTTTTCCCACTTTTCATATACTTTCTCCCCAAGAAAGATCATTTATAGGGATAGATAGAATTTATCTTCTAATTTGATGTTGATCATGGAAAAAATGATGAAAAATGACGATCATGGAAAAAATGAATCTTGGAAAAAATGATGTCTAATATGTTGTTTGCAATGAAATATGCTTAATCAAGTGCTTTCTGAATTGATCCATGCATCATTTGCTTCACGATAAAGTATGAAATTGATGAACACTGCATAATTTATTTTTATGATTGTTATAAGAACTCAAACATGTACAGTCTACACTAATTAGACAAATCCGACTCTGTGTGTATCTTTATTTACAATTCAAATTTATCGTATAGAAAGGAGATGAAATGAAACTTGAGTTACCAATCTTGGAAAAAATGATGTCTAATATGCTGTTTGCAATGAAATATGCTTAATCAAGTGCTTTCTGAATTAATCCATGCATTATTTGCTCCACGATAAGGTATGAAATTGATGAACACTGCATAATTTATTTTTATGATTGTTATAAGAACTCGAACATCTACAGTCTACACTAATTAGACAAATCCGACTCTGTGTGTATCTTTATTTACAATTCAAATTTATCGTATAGAAAGGAGATGAAACTAAATGAGAGTTACCAATCTTGGAAAGAATGTTGTCTAATATGCTGTTTGCAATGAAATATGCTTAATCAATTGCTTTCTAAATTTATCCATGCATCATTTGCTCCACGATAAAGTATGAAATTGATGAACACTGCATAATTTATTTTTAAGATTGTTATAAGAACTCGAACATCTACAGTCTACACTAATTAGACAAATCCGACACTGTGTGTATCTTTATTTACAATTCAAATTTATCGTATAGAAAGGAGATGAAATTAAGTGAGAGTTACCAGTCTTGGAAAAAATGTTGTCTAATATGCTGTTTGCAATGAAATATGCTTAATCAATTGCTTTCTAAATTGATCCATCCATCATTTGCACCACGATAAAGTTTGAAATTGATGAACACTGCATAATTTATTTTTAAGATTGTTATAAGAACTCGAACATCTACAGTCTACACTATTTAGACATATCTGACTATGTGTGTGTGTCCTTATTTGCAATGCGAATTCATTTTATAGAAGGTAGGAGATGATATTAAATAAGAGTTACCAATCATGGAATAAAAGTTGTCGAAATGAAAATTCAAAAATTAAATTGACTTTCCGTTGAGGGAAGAACGTGACTTTGTGCACAATCAAAAATAAACTTCAATCACAGCGTAGAAAGCGGCGCGAATAAAAATAATTAAGCCTATATACTTTTCGGATATCATTGTATTCCCTTCATCGGTACAGGAAGTCTGCATCAGAACACCCAAATGATAGCGAACTAAGCTGATCAAACAAGAAATGATTAAACGATATAACCTAATATTTTATAGCCATTTAGTGTGAATAAAAGAAATTGAAACAAAATTAAGACAGAAAATTTAAGTAAAAATGTACTTGAGAAGCACATAAGAAAAAAAAAGAAAGATCAATCATGCTTAAAGCATTGATTATGAAACACTTTCCAACTTAAATGCGATTTTATTTAAAAAAGTCGAAAATGCAATACATTCCTCGGTAATATTTTAAAACTTATCACAATACTACATTAATTTATTATATTTGAAAACTTAAACCTTCATTGAAAAAAATTAACTTCATTCAAATGACGGCATTGATATAAATTGCCTGGTTTAAACATCTCTAAAATGTGATACATTCCTCTGTAATAATTTTAGAATTATCATAATACTACGATAATTTATTATATTAGAAAACTTCATCGAAAACAACTGAAATTAATTCAAATGACGTCATAGAAAACTCTCTCTGTAAAAGCAGCATTTCATTCATAAACAATTCCCCATTCAATTCATTCATCACAATACTATAATAATTTATTTTATTTTAAAAATAAGACCATGGAGCTACAAGTAATAAAACTCTATGCTTAAAACTTCATCGGAAAAAATCGTCCTTCTCTTCATAAAATCAATTAATATTTTATTCATATCAGCCATGCAGACTCCATGGACTAGATTATTTTGTTTTAAAGAAATACAGCAATTCTAATACAACTCATTCTACATATTTTGCTGTTTACATTTTACATAAGTGAAAAATAGGCTTCGTTTTAGAAATAATCAAATTTGGATAATCATTTAAACTGAAATATATTGTATTTGCGTTGTTTAAATATGTAGATGCACAGAACTTTAGCAAAAATAAAGTAGTTTTATTACCGATACAACACTCAATATGAATTAAAAAGAACTTAAAAAAATCACGATTTTGAAACAAGATGGATGCCATATATCATTTTGAAGTGGGTCATGTGATCGTTTCATATCATGGTCACGTGATCGTTTCATGTAAGAGGTGTAATTATTATTTTAATTTTTATTTAAAAAACTACTGAATATATTTCGCTGAATTTTTTTTTATATATTTTATGGAACAATTTGAATATTACTTAAAATTTTGGAAGCAATTTGTGAATTTTAAATCCGCTTAAAAAATGTTTGAAAAATTAGGTCCCATAGGGCTCAATGTATTTCCTTTTTTCAACCCGGGTTCAATCCAAAACTAATTGGGTGATCTTATTCATTTATATTCCCATAGGTTCTACAGACCGTCTGAACAACATACTAAAATTTCATTTTGATTAAGTCATTTTTACGGCAGTTATCGTGCTAACGGACAGACAGACAGACAGACAGACAGACAGACAGAATGAACAAAGTCATAAACACTTTTCAACTTTGTTGTAAAGTGTTAACAAGTAAAATGCGCAGTGCCTGAATTCACTTGCAGAAATAGAACGAAACAGAGAAACAAATATTAGTCTGGCCATGCCATACCTCACAGAAGTAAGGTGTCATTAAGAAATCATGAACCAAATTACTGGAATTTTTGTAAATATCAGGTATTCTTTATTTTTAACACTTTACAAAAAAGTTGAAAAGTGTTTATGACTTTGTTCATTCTGTCTGTCTGTCTGTCGGTTAGCGCGATAACGGCCGTAAAAATGACTTAATCAAAATGAAATTTTAGAATGTTGTTCAGACAGTCAGTAGGACCTATGGGAATATAAATATATAATATCACCCAATTAGTTTTGGATTGAACCCGGGTTGAAAACATGAAATACATTAAGCCCTATGGGACCTAATTTTTCAAACATTTTGTAAGCGGATTTAAAATTCACAAATTGCTTCGAAAATTTTAGGTAATATTCAAATTGTTCCATAAAATATATAAAAAAAAATCAGCGAAATATATTCATTGGTTATTTAAATAAAATTTAAAATAATAACTGCACATCTTATATGAAGCGATCACGTGACCATGATATGAAAAGATCACGTGACCCATTTCAATATGATATATGGTATCCATCTTGTCTTAAAATCGTGATTTTTAAAGTTCTTTTTAATTCATATTGAGTGTTGAATCCGTCCTAAAACCACTTTATTTTTGCTTAAATTCTGTGCATCTACATACTGAAACAACGCAATTACAATATATTTGAGTTTAAATGCTCATCCAAATTTGATTATTTCTACAACGAAGCCTATTTTTCACTTATGTAAAATGTAAACACCAAAATATATGGAATGAGTTGATTTAGAATTGCTGTATTTCTTTAACACAAAGTTATTTCGCTCACGGAGTCTGCATAGCTGATATGAATGAAATATTCATTGATTTGACAAAGAGAAGGACGATTTTTTTCGATGAAGTTTTAAGCATAGAGTTTAATTACTTGTAGCACCATGGTCTTATTTTTAAAATAAAATAAATTATTATAGTATTGTGATGAATGAAATGAATGGGAAATTGTTTATGAATGAAATGCTGCTTTTACAGAGAGAGTTTTCTATGACGTCATTTGAATGAATTTCAGTTGTTTTCGATGAAGTTTTCTAATATAATGAATTATCGTAGTATTATGATAATTCTAAAATTATTACCGAGGAATGTATCACATTTTAGAGATGTTTTAACCAGGCAATTTATATCAATGCCGTCATTTGAATGAAGTTCGTTTCTTTCGATAAAGGTTTAAGTTTTCAAATATAATAAATTAATGTAGCATTGTGATAAGTTTTAAAATATTACCGAGGAATGTATTGCATTTTAGACATGTTTAAATAAAATTGCATTGAAGTTGGAAAGTGTTTCATAATCAATGCTTTAAGTATGATTGATCTTTCTTTTACATTCCATTTACATTCATTTTACATCCATTTTGCCACGCTTAGATGAAGTTACCACACTGATTTCTGGCGTTTAGACATTTTCTGTTTGACCGACTTAGTCTGAGTCAACTAAAGTTTGGAACAAATTTTAAACGTAAAAATGAACAAAAAACGGTATTTTTTTTCAAGCACTTTTAAACTTTCCTGGGGTATGAAAAAATCAAAAATTAAAAATAATAATTTTTTTTAACGAAATATGTAAAAAATCGTATCTCTTACCCTACTCTGCCCCAAATGCGGAGCAAAAGAAGTACCCACTTGTTTCATTTTATATTTGAGATAGTTCACAAAATAAGTACGTATTCATTATCGTCGCTTTCTATCTCGGCACAGCACTTACGAACCCACTTTTTACGGTCAATATATAAAACCCAACCTTTATTAGAGGTTGAACAGAGATCATTACAATACAAACATGCTGCGTCTTCAATTTCCTCCATTAAATCCCCTTTCTCTTTTTTTTCTAGTGTTTTCTTAGTTGAAGTCATTTTCCCGTAGTTTTCTCCCTCTTCTTTTATCTAACAGTTTTCTACAATTTTCACTTTCTCTCACTTGTTTAGCTTTATGAGATTTTTATACTGATTCGCTTAGCTTGTAAGGAGATGATGTAAAAAACGCAGTTTTGTTTATTTTCTTTGTGTTTCAGCCTCTGTTGCACTTTGGCGACTTACACATAGTGTTTCTATTAATTTATAGACTTGAGACGAACGAGGTATAACCCGTCCGTTCCCAACTCGCTCGATAACTGTTTGTTGGATAACCGTTCCTTTAATAATGGTTCGTTTGATAATGGTTCGTTTGATAATAGTTCGTTCAATAACGGTTCGTTGGATGACGGTTCGTTCTATAGCGGTTTGTTTACATTTATTTTACTTGTTTGATGACTGTATCAATAACAAACAACAAGCTATGCCATAATATTAAATACACGAAACTTATTGCTTTCGGCGATCATGTCCCGCTTTCGCTCGTCTCTTCCTAAGGGGAGCCCTGCGAGTAAAAATTGCATAAAAATTAAACCAGCAGCGGCTAAGATAGATAAAAAATATATATAGATGGAATAGAGGCTAAGCTAGCATATGAAAAAATGTTATAGTAACACGAAAGAGTCCCTCCCCCCCACGATATAAAATTATCTCTTCCCCATATGGACACGATTCAAATGTAAATCCGTGACTTGCTGTGGATTCGTGCGTATCACGTAAAGTTCCTATATTTAAATACATATAGGGGATCCAATAACACTTTTGCAACATCTACGTTAAACTTTTATCATCTATACTTCTTGAGCTCAAACCAATCATCTTCTACAGAATCTTTACACTTTTAATATGCATGTTTGAAGTATGAACGAAAGTAGAAACGTAGCAGAAACTTTAGAGACCGTCACGCTTAAAATATATGCTGTGAATTACTGATAGCCTGATTAACACGTCACCACTGAATTTAATGTAGTTATGTTATATAAACAATAACACCAAGGAGGTCCCACGATAAATATTCAGGGTTAGGTCTCCATAGTCCGTCACTGCCTGCATGTAAGAGACACTGCTTTATGTGCAGTTCTATTCGTTTTTATTTATCAGATTGCGACACACAAAAACCAAGCGTTAAATAGGCAAATAAGTACAGAATAAAAAACAAGTTATTCCATAAATCGTTTGCGTAATCGGGATCTTAAATTTCTTTTTCAAAAGACATTTTGCGAGAGATGGCTCAAAACTTTGCACGTAGTTTAGAAATGGCTGTTTGTCATCTAGTTTTATTACTTTATAAAATGCCGTGATAAAGCAGAAGTTATATTTTAAAGAGAGGAACGTGGGAGGTATATATTGTCTTGTTTGTCTAGCGAATGTTTTAAGAGTTGGTGTTGAATTAAATGTCAAAATTAAAATATTTAGTTATTGAAATCAAGCATTAATACAAGTTTATCTACACAGATTATGAGATGTCATTTACTTTATGTCATACTAATAAATATAGTTTTAGCTTAACATAGTATTGTACAAAATATTTTTCCCAAAGTTTTTTCAATTCAATATTTTGACGGAATTGTTTTAAGACCACGTGAATATATTTCGAACATCTATATAATAGATGTCTGAAAGTATTATCACGGACTTCTTATCTTAACATCCTTAAAAAAAGCAACTACTCTAATCAGCATTGAACTGACTCCGTGACTTTCTTATACCAAAATTCATTTTAATGTAGCTTGCGTTTTATTTATTTATTTATGTATTACTTATTTCAAATTTTACTAGTAAATTTTTGAAAAATCGGTATGGTTGATCCAAATGTTTACAATTATAACGTGTTATCCATCACTTTAAAGGTCTTGAAAAATTCTTTTGATTGATATCTTACTTAACTATGTACCCCTGGGTAGACTGGTAACTTGCCTTCTTCCCCTCTCCCCCAAGAAGAGATAAAGACGTCACGAACATAAAAATTGTACCGCCGCTATTTTTCTCAGCAATGTTTGAAACTTGATCATTGAACTATAAATAATCCTTTTATGCATAATTTTATCAAATGTTATCCTAAAATTTGGAATCAAACTCTGGTTATCCGACTGCAATCTCCGCGTGCTAACCAGTGGGCTGTCCCACTTCCCGTGTAGAAGCCTTCACGAGCTCAGGCTTTACCCATGGAATTAGGCACGCCCGCGTCTAGTCAAATTTTAAAAAAACTACTTAGAGCCGGGCAGGACTCGGGTCAGGTTATTAAAAATTCGGGTCAAGTCGGACCATGTAAAAGTAAATAGAAAAGTCAAAAATAGATCAAAATTTAAACAAACAGTAAATTTTGAGAACTAAATTAGAAATATTTTGGTAAAACTAAAAAGTTTTTCTTCGAGTGAGTTTCCCCATCACTCTATTTGTTTTTACTAGTAATATCTCCTAAACTATAAAAAATATAGAGAAACAATAAGTGATAAAAATGTACAGTAAAAAATTTTAGTAGTAAAAGTACAGTAAAAAATTTTAAAGAGGTGTCTAGATTATTAATGTTTTTTTTTGAGGTCTTATACTTTTCGAAGAATCCAAGAATCTATAATTGAATTTTATAGAAGATTCCTGATAAGATTTATATAAGATTTTGGATCGAAATTTTAGTTTTTGAAATATAGTAGTTATAATTTCGATATTTTAATGTTTTGAACTATTTAAAATATGTAGTTCTAATTTCCATATTTTAATGTTTTGAACTGTTTTGAAAATGGCTAAAGAGCCCCCCCCCCCACACACACACACACAATCAGAAAAATATGTTATTCACGCAAAACTTCATCGGTTCCATCAGACTGGAGATACTTCGGAGTTTTTGCTCGATATCTGTGTATCTGTGCAGCATAAGAATGGTAATGGAATTGGTAATGGATACCAGAATGAGAGATTTGAAATCAAATAGAAAATATACTAATCAAATATTTGTGTTCTATTAAAATCAGCAGTAGTCACCTAAAAAGTTGCTTGTCGTTCTTGCTGCAACTGAAAAATAGCTGAAAGGCAAACGTTAAGTGTTGAGTCTAAATAAGTAAACTTAGGTAGTACTTAAAAATTAGTTATAATAAAAACAGCTTACAAAGCAGAATTCGTTAAAATTAAAAAATAAACTTATATTCAGATATCACATTTACTATACAAAATATTCATTATATTGTTGCGAACTTATAAAATGCTGTGGTGTCTATTCCCCCCATCCCATTTTCGCCTCTTTCGAAGAGCAGACGGAGAAAACATCCGTACAGGCATCCTTTCCCATGACGTGAGTCTAGGGTTGCCACATGTCGAAGTTCCAAGAAGGGTTTCCAAATTTAGCGACATTTCGAAAATTCGAGATACACCTCGAAATAACCAATATTTTACGAGATATGAGAGTTTCTCAGTAGCTTCTGTATAGAGTTGCGGCAGCAAAGACATCTATCAAAGATGCCACACGAGCCAAACCCGAATTATAAGAACAGAGGAGGAGCTAGCTTTTGCTCAGTGACTATAATGTCGGTCTACGATGCATCAGGTCCCTGGTTCGGGACCCGGCGACGCACAATCGCCACAATGATGACTGGACGTTTGAAAGACGCAACCTTCTCCAACGACTTCGCCTCTCAGCACGAGATGGCAGCACCAAAAAGGAGTCAGAAGCCTTGACACTCCCTTCCTGGTTGACCACGACTGTCCGTCACGCCGAGGCAACACGCCTCCCGGCCCTGACGTCACGCCGAGGCGACACGCCTCTCGGCCTCCTCATCAGCGAGGGGAGTGTGCGGCAGCAAAGACATCTATCAAAGATGCCACACGAGCCAAACCCGAATTATTAGAACAGAGGAGGAGCTAGCTTTTGCTCAGTGATTATAATGTCGGTCTACGAAGCATCAGGTCCCTGGTTCGGGACCACGGCGACGCACAATCGCCACAGAGTCAATAGAAAGATTTATTACTCCGTTGACGAGCAGTTGATGGCGTAGGAGCTACATTGACCTGTGATTTTCGTCAACGTTTTGGGAATAGTATTGTGGGACGCATTTTAAAATAAGTTAACTTAAGTTAAAGTTTTGCATATTAAATTCATTAAGATGTGACATGGCCGTAAATTCTCATATAGTGGATTTAGTATTTAATCGTACATTGCTAGTTGTGCCGCTATAAACCCTCCAATTATTTTACCTTTCGTGTGAGTCCTGAAATGGAATAATTAATTATTAGAAAACTCATTGACTGCACCATTTAAACTTTAACAATAAAACATTTATTAACAACATAAATCTTAATTAAATTCAATTACACTATTTAATTATATTGTTTCAGCAGAGGGGACATGTGTGTGACCAAAACGGAAAATCCTAAATAGTGGTTACGACCGGATACCATTTTCAATGGACACATACCTTGAATTTCTGCCTTGGGCTTTGATCATATATCAAATGCTTGCATCAGTTATTAGTACTGGCCATAACTCTTTGGTGTGTGGCTCCTGCTCGTACTCTGATTGCACTCACATATTAATATATCTCCATTATTTTGGAACCTCTACGGCACACTCTACAAGTCTGAATTCACCAAATCCAGTCATCGTCTCCATCTTAAGTCGTATTAGAACATATTGGTATCTCACTCTCTCGAGTCATGTTAGGTTTTTCATTCTCCTCTAGTCGTGCTCTTAAGTCAAATCTCCATTATTGTCTGTCTGGTCTGCTCTTAAGTCAAATCTTGATAATTCTACTGGTATGCTCTTAAGTCAAAATTCCATCGTTGTCTGCTCGATTCCCGGGTCACAGGCTGTGGTTCCTACGTTGGAGGGGGGAACTCCTCCTTTTCTTCCATTTGGCGCTTATTGGTTACTCCTTTATCCAATGGAACCATTCCACATCTCGTAAAGCCCAGCTCAGCCCCTCTGTCATGGCCCCCTAAATTTATGGTCTTCTGACTTTTAGGTTCACGTAGTGATAACAATCGGTGCCAGCTAGACTACACGCTTCGTCCGCCGTTTTGGCCACCATAAATTTCTACATACAAGTGTCTCATTAAATGTGAGATCTATTTCTGGTCTCACAAGTATCAGTTATTATGTGAAATTATTGGAGAATTTAAGTGTTGTTTTACTGTACATTGTTCCCGTTTACGCTGCGCTTGTGAATAAACTTGTTAGTTATCCAGAAATGTGGACTTATTTTTGTATCCTGAGCGTGCACCCACGATCCTGGACCACCGATCTGAGAAATTGAAGATCTACAACAAAAAAAAAATCCTTAAGCGATTTCTTTATAGTAAATATTTAAAACTCCCAAATATTTTTACTAAGAGGTAAAAATATGTTTAGAAGCTGGACCTTTGTTTGGCATCTCTATGTTGTTAAGCAGGAGTGGTTCTTATAACTTTTGAGTTAAAAAATACTCTTCTAAAACCATCACATCTCATTAAACGTAGTGACAAAGTAAAAAAAAAAATTATTTTAAGAAACATTTTTCGGGAACATTTAACATTAGTGTCGTCTCTTCACAACAGCGTGTTAAAAGAATAATTCGCCAAGACATAAGGTGAAAAAAGATTTAATTTTATAAAAAAAATATTAGACCATAAATGATGCCAAAAACATGCACCAAGTTCTCTAAAAATCATACAACTTGCATATAAATGAGATAGATATACACGTAAAATCTTCTAAAAGTATCATTACATATTTTATATTGTGGTGTTTGGGAGTCTCCGGGCCCCGAACCAGGGACCCTTCGCTTACAAGACCGACATTATAAGCGCTGAGCAAAAGCTAGCTCCTACACTGTTCTTATAATTCGGGTACAGGCTACAAGCATCTTTGATCAGATGTCTTTGCTGCCGCACACTCCCTCCGCTGGTAATGAAGGCCGGGAGGCGTGTCGCCTCGGCGTGACGGTCAGTCGTGGTCAACCAGGAAGGGAGTGTCAAGGCTTCTGACTCCGTGTGGTGCTCCCATCTCGTGTTGAGATGGTGAGATCGTTGGAGAGAAAGGTTGCGTGTTTCGTACGTTCAGTCATCATTGTGGCGATTGAGCGTCGCCGGGCCCTGAACCAGGGACCTTTAGATTACAAGACCGACATTATAATCACTGAACAAAAGCTAGATCGTCCTCTGTTCTTATAATTCGGGTACAGGCTCCAAGCATCTTTGATCAGATGTCTTTGCTGCCGCAATATCTTTTATTTTCTAATTTTTTAAATAAAATATTTTTTTAGTTTAACCTTTTTTAAGACAGTTTTATACCTAAACCACTTGGCAGAAAATATACGTTCTCAGTGATCATTTCAAGAACCACAAATCGTTCTATTAGTTGAAAGGGAAGCTTAACGCTTGTAAACAACTGTTTCTTTTTCTTTCCGTCAAACACTATTCCATCTCATGATAGAGTTTCAATTGCAGAAAAAAATAGTGAAAAAATATTTATTTGCTTCTCCTGGAATGGCAACGAAAAAAATGTCTCCCTGGCGCATATTCTAATAACGAATGTTCTCTATCACGAGCTGGCACGTGACGCAGAAGAAAATGCGCGATGGTGTTTCCCATTGGCTATCCCTGGGAACTGGAAATGTGGTTCGGAAGCTTTCATATTGCGTGAGATTGTGTTGGCGAGTTGAGTGTATTCAGGAAAAAAATTCGAAAAGTGGATAAGATTATGGTTGATATTTCTTGATAAAAATCTCAGAAAAGGGCTTTGGGAAGATATTTGTGAGAATTCCATTTATTAAACATCTATAAGTCCAATAAATGACATTCTACAACTTAATATCCTCAGTCTCGATATTTAGGACTTAATTAAGACATTAATTGGACAATGTTTCAGTGTCCGCAAATGTATATGCTAAATTACCAGATTTAGTGTCCGTTAATAGTAAATTACAGGCTAAAATAACAGAATTGGGTTTTAATGGCAAATTTACACATTTATATGCAAAATTAACATATTTCGTTAAGAGAATTGGGTTTTAAGAATAAATTAACAGATTTACAGGCAAAAGTAACAGGTACGAATAAGAAAATTGAGCTTTAATTGCAAATTATTAGACTAAATTAACATACTTGAATAAGAGTATCGGATTTTAATGGTGAATTAATAGATTTACACAGACAAAATTAACAGATTTGGTTAAGAGAATTAATCTTTAATGGCAAATTGTCATATTTGGATAAGTGAATTGGGTTTTAATAGTAAATTAACAAATTTACAGGCTAAATTCACAGATTTCATTGAGAGAATTGGATTTTAATAACAAATTATACTCTAATAGCAACATACTTTCAGGCTAAATAAACAGATACGGTTAAGACAATTAAGTTTTAATAGTAAATTCCTGATTTATAGGCTATGTTAACAGATTTGGGGTCCCTTAATTGTAAATTAATAATCAATATCGGACTGAGAATTATTTTTCATTCCAAATGTATTTTTATTCAAGCCAAATGAACATATTTGGTGCCCCATTAATGGGAAATTAATAATCAGTGCCGGATTGAGAACTGGCTTAAATAGTAAATACAAGCTGAATTAACAGATGTAGTTAAAATAAATGACTTTTAGTAGTAAATTAATGAATTTACACGTGAAATTAACAGACTTGGATAAGAGAATGGGATTTAAATAGAACATTAATACATTTAAATCTGAATTAACAGATTTGGCTAAGGGAATTGAGTTTTAATGCTAAATTAATAGATTCGACAAACAAATTAACGAATTCTGGCCCCTTAATGATAAATTAGTAATCTATATCGGAAGATTTGCTTTTTATGGCAGAATGACAGATTTACAATCAAAATTAACAGATTTCGAACACCTCATTACAAATTAAGAATCACTACTGAAAAAAAATTAGGCCTAAGTAACTACAATATTTTGGAGACCCTTTATGATAAATTAACAGATTCACGAATTATATCATTGAAAAATCATAAAGTAAAATGAACATAAAAGTGAATCTCTGAATATTGGAGTATGTTGTTGAAACCCAGACCGTCCGACCTATCAGAAAGGTGTAAGGCAACTGCTTGGACGGCCGGGAACTGCCACCCAATTTAGACCGGAACCCAGTGGGGGAGGCATCCACAGGGACCGTACCCTCCTTCCCCTACCACCAACCTCTCGGAAGGACTTACGAACCCACATGTTTAACGTGATCGTACTCCGCGTGAACACGGCGGCAGTTTTTGGGCAATTTCTGGAATCGAACCCGGGCCAACCGAGTGCAACTCCAGCGCGCTAACCAATGGGCTACCGGGCCCCCCGTCCGACCTATGTTGTTGTTGAGACCCAGACCGTCCGACCTACCAGAAAGGTGTAAGGTAACTGTATGGACGGCCGGGAAGTGCCACCCAATTTAGACCGGAACCCAGTGGGGGAGGCATCCACAGGGACCGTACCCTCCTTCCCCTACCACCAACCTCTCGGAAGGACTTACGGACCCACATGTTTAACGTGATCGTACTCCGCATGAACACGGCGGCATTTGTGGCAGCGTGCAAATCTAGCGCGCAAACCACGGGGATACCGCACCCGAGGTGGCCAACAGCACGCGGCGTTCCGAGGTGGTCACCCACCAAGTACTAACCGCGCCCGATGCTGCTTCACTTCGGTGATCTAACGAGAACCGGTGTTTTCAGCACGGTACGGCCGTTGGCCCCGTCCGACCTATGTGTAAAATTTCACTCAAATTGTTGCCTACATTTATCTGTAATATAAGTGTAGTTCGTTAGCACCAACAAAAAACTCCTTAGAAATATTAACTTGTTTCGGAAGTAAAAACAGACCACTTCTTCAAAATAAAAAAAGACACAGCAACACCGCAAGATAAGATCCACCAATAAATAATTGCATTATTTGGTTCACGTAAGAAATCGTTGCCAAACTAAAATTCGAGGAAAATAATAGGAAGAATGAAAAAGACCAAATGAAGGATTCAAAATACTTTCTTAGTGAATAAAAGTAGAAAAATATAATGAAAGATTACTAATTGACATAACATAATGAATAGGAAAACAATCGGGTTCGAAAGATAGAGGTGCAAAATTATTAACTGAATTTAACTTTGTATTTTATCCTGAAGAAGAGAATAACACTAATACTAGTTTTCTTAATGTTATAAGTAAATAGAAAAATATATTTCTAAGAAAAATCCCCTTTAAAGATTGAAAACCATATATTCAAAATAATATAGAAGAAATGTTTTTTAAGCACCTGCTTGATATATAGGTCATTCTAAGTACAGAAAATGTTCATATACAGCTTTATATCTCATTCTGTTTATCCTAAGGGCATTTAATGCTATTGATTTTGCCCTTATTAGCCATTTTCAGAAGAACGAAATTAGCCCTTAAAGTGACATTTATCAAGAATTATCCACATTAAAATGCCACATCAAAATGAGATTTTAACATGTTGTGGAGATTGTCTGTGAGATATATAGGAATGTAAATGAATAATTAGTTTTGGATTCAACCGATTGGAAAAATGAAATACGTTGAATCCTATGGGACCTAATTTTTCAAACATTTTTTCAAGCGAAGTTAAAATTCACAAATTGTTTCGAAAATTTTAGGAGATATTCAGATTATCCCGTAAAATATATATGGAAAAAAGTTTAGCAAAATATGTTCGGTAGTTCTTGAAATAAAAATTAAAATAATAATAACACCCATGCAATATGATGAGATCACATGACCCACAGCGGATTGCATTTCAATTGGACAGTGTTTCATAGTCCATTCTTTATGCATGATTGATATTTCTTCTTTATTAGTGTCCCAGCAAACCATATTCCTAGAAACCCGAAAAATAGGCTAAATTTTAAGTGGAGCTATTTCACGGCAATTTAATGAAATTTGGTGCCTTCCGCGAAGAACACACACACCTACAGGACAGATTTTTCTATTTTATTTATATAGATATATACATATGTGTATTCATGGCAAAATACAGGGGAGTTATCATTTTCACTCAGTTATGCAAACAACCTAGCTTGCATTGTTTAACAGGTGTGTCAATGGAAATTTGTAGTGTGACACAGACATTTTTTACCGTTTCGGGCTTAATTCTAGTCGGATTGCCATGCGGTTTTTTTTTAAATTGTAACACCAAAGTGTAAAATATTTTTTATCCTATGTTTGAAACAGAAAAGGTACTATCTATTATTAGCTTAATAATAAAATCATTTTTTACTTTCCCTGCAATGTATGGTAATTTTTAGGCAAAGTAATGGAAGCATGTCGAAAATTGTAACTCGAGTTTTCAACGGGTCTACAGGTTTCGAGAGCGATAAAACACGAAAAATCTATTTTTAGCTTAATGTCTGCGCGTGCGTGTATCTGTCTGTGCAATGTATGTATCCACTCGAACTCAGAAACTAATTGGCTAAATTTCATAAAATTTGATAAGTCAGTCATTTGTGGCTGATCTTGGTGCTGATTCGATTTTTGTACGATTTAAAAATAAGAACATGCCTTTTCTTTTTGCGAAATTGCCCGAAAAATTCGCCAAAATCTCAAATGAAAAGCTACACATACTCAAATTATCAATTTTCCCTATCAACTCAGCTTCATTTTCGCCTTATTTCTTAAATAATTCATTAAATTGAGTTTAATCGCACAAAATAGCACGCATAATTTTTTGAAATAACACGGAAATTGCATTTTTCAGCGAATTTTCGTTTTCATTTGGTAACTGGGCATATTTTTATAGACGGCTTAGAAAAATGCGAAAAAATACAATATTTCGAGAACAGCTACACCTACAGAAAGAGGGTTGGTCTTATTTTATTTATCCTCATCTATTAAGTGTAAAACTAGCATCTAGTGAATATATTTGAGTGTACGTGTTCTTTTATTTTAGATTTTGACGATTTTGAAAGGTCATTTCACAAATAAAGACAGGTTCTCTTTTCCCAAATCGCACCAAAATCTAATCATCACCAGGGATACCAAATTTTGTGAAATTTGTTTAATTTGTGATTTAGCTAGAATGAATGCATACAATTTTTGCAGGCCATTTCGCAAATAAATGCAAGTTATTTTTTCCCGAATTGCACCAAAATCTAATCAGTACCAGGACCACCCACAAGTACTTTATTGAATTTTATGAAATTCGGTCAACTAAAATTTGTATCAAAATGGATACATACAATGCAGACAGACACACACAGATGCACACATGCACATACACAAACACAGACGCACACATGCACACACACAAACACAGACACACACACAGACAGACACATACAGAGACACACACACATGCACACATACACACACATACACAGATGTCACGCTAAAATAGATTTTTTCGTGTTCTTTAGGTCCCAAAATGTATACATTAGTTGAAATTTCGAGTTCCATTTTCGACACGATTTCAAATCCTTTCCCCCATACATTACATTGTATTGTGGGGAAAGTAAAAATAGTTTTATCTATACAATTCTGATGTTTAAAATCGCAGCTCACCGAAGCCGTATTATCACCTTTATTGAACTCCACATACAAAACCCCCCACCCATGAGAGATTTTCAATTCATTTCTCCATTTGCGTAAAAGCTTTTGGGTAAAATAAAATTCTGCATTCCCCCTTTTTTGCTGAATGTGGAGAAATTGAAGATTTCCAGACACACCTCCGAAATGTTCTGAGGTATTACTTTCCCTGCAATACATGGTAATGTATAAGGAAAGTATTGGAATCATGCCGGAAATCGCAACTCGAGTTTTCGACGGATCTACGCGTTTCGAGACCGTTTGAATACGAAAAAACCATTTTTAGCGTAACGTCTGTGTGTGTAACTGAAAAACTAATTGACCGAATTGCATAAAATTTGGTAGGTAAATCTCTTGTGGGCGAATCTAGTGCTGATTAGTTTTGGGTACAATTCGGAATAAAAAAAAACCCTTTTATTGTGAAATGACCCGCAAAAGCTTGTATCCACTCTAGCTAAAACGCTAATGGAATGAATTTCGCAAATTTCGGTAGATAAGTCGCTTGAGGGTTTCCCTGGTACCCATAGATTTTAGTACGATTCAGATTTAGTACGATTCGGAAAAAAATAACCTGCCTTTTTTTCCAAAATGGCTCACAACAATCTTCAAAATCTAAAATAAAAAAACTACGTATGCTCAAATATATATCCATTAAATGATTGTTTTATACGTAATTCCTTACGCAGAAATAAATAAAACCAACCCCGCTACACTGCTAAGACTAGCCGTTAACGAGATGCTTTAGTTTTTTCGTATTTTCTCTACGCCACCTTTGTAAATAAGTCTAGTTACCAAATGAGAACGAAAATTGAATTAAAAGTTAATTAAATTTAATTAAAATAAAGAGAACATGGGTATAAGTCTGCAGGGAAAGTCATGTGCTGCCCACATCAGATTTTTTTACGGCGATGAGATAATCAGATAACCGTAAATGTTAATTTGGAAATGCAACAAGTCAGTTAACATTGCTTTGTTAGGGCGTTGCGATAAAATTATTTTATAAACATAAAGTAATTGCATATTAGAGATGCAATATAAATAATTTAACGTGGCAGTACCCTGCATATTGCAATTCTTTTATGTTTTTTTACAGCGAAGTAATAATAAAAATCACGACATAAAAAACATGAATGATTTTGGATTTGAATTGTAGATGGAAATTGGGGCTTTTCTGGGAAACAAAATGTAAAATTATGTATGTAACATTATTATAAGTTCTGTTTTTTTTATGATATTTTTCTTCAAAATACCATTCGAAAATTTGAGGGTTTTCCGAACATTCGATTGCGTTTAAAATCGAATGTTCGGAATAAAATAGGTTTCTATTATTTAGGGATTGTTAGTTTGTAAAAAGCCTTGCTGCGCCAACCGGGAATCGAACCCTAAATCTAAGAATTGGCGAGCCGAATCTCTACAGTTAAGCAACTGGGACGGAATTGCAAACTCTTATCGTCAAAGTGGACTCTGAATTGTCCATCCTCTAATGTCAGATTGGCGGGCAACCGACAATCTGACTGACCACATCCTGCTATTTTTACCTCAGCTTAGCCTCTTGATACTACTATTTATACACAGGCTAATATCCTGCGTAGTCGTTATCCTCTCAATTTGAAATCGGCGCTCAATCTTCCAGAGTTTATTGAATCCGTGCTAGTCGTACTTCAGACCTAGGACATCTTTGCACTAACCTACAGGGTTGATTTGTTCGGGCGCTATTGTAAAGAACCTTGCTACCCTAGCCGGGAATCGAACTTTATCTCCAGACTGGGCAGCCGACGCTCTACTGGGGTGGAATATCAAGCTCTTATCGTCAAAGCAAATTCTGCAAGGTTTTTATGAAATTTCATTCAAAACGTTCCATTCGTTCGTGAGATATCGTCTTCACAGGCTCACACACACACATAGACACATACACGAAGGCATCACCTCCCTCAAAAACGTTCGATTTTAGTTTAGGGGACGGGTGCTCTTGCGTCCAAAACAAGCATTCGAATTATCGACCCAGTCCCAATACTTTCCCTGTACATTATACTATGTATACAGAGAAAGTAGAAAGTATTTCGATGCAACATCCACGACACATTGAATAGTTAGCGTCGGTACTATATACGTTTTGCATGGGCGATACTTACGTAAAGGTATTTCCCTGTCCTGGTTAATAGATATATCGTCTCAACAGTCCCCCCCCCCCACACACACACACACGCAGACATCGCCTCAAAAACGTTGATTTTAGTCAGGAGGAAACGTGCTTGCTCTTCCATCGAAAATTCGCATTCTAAATAATGTACTTCGACGTAATTTTGCTATTTGTTATCCAGAAAAGCGCTCAATTTTATTGTACAACTTAAATTGTGTACTTTTGTATGCTCTAACTCTCTATATTAACACCCACACAGGCGTGTTAATACAGAGGCACACACCCAGACGTCAGGCTAAAATAGTTTATTCGTGTTCCAGAGGAGGTCGAAAACTCGACTTCCATTTTCGACACGATTCTAAATCCTTTCCCCATACATTACCATGTATTATGGAGAAAGTAAAAGTAGTTTTATCTATATAATCCCGATGCTTAAAATAGTAGTGCACCGAAGCCGTATTATCACCCTCATTCAACTCCACATGCAAAATCTTCACCAAGGGGAGATTTTCCATTAATTTCTCAATTCGTATAAAAGCTTTTGGGTAAAATACAATCCGACATTCCCCCTTTTTACTGAATACGGAGAAATTGAAAATTTTTGAAACTTTTAAAATGTACGGAGGTATTTTTAGAAGGAGGAGATAATCAGATAACGAAAGTGGAACAAGTAAGTTACCATTACTTTGTTATGATAAAATTACTTTGAAAAAATAAAGTAATTGCACGTTAGAGATGCAATATAAATAACTGAACGAGGCAGAGTGTTGCCTTTTGTTTCTTTACAGCGAAATAATGATAAGAATAATATTCATTTACACATAATCACAGCAAATGGATCATTTATTACAGGAAAAACTATAAATGAATGGAGGTTCTAGTGCCCTGTTGGGCCACCTCTAGCGTGAATACACGATACGATATGCGCGGGCAATGATGCATACAGGCCCCGTATGGTATCCCGAGCCATCTCATTCCACAGTTGTTGTAAGCGCGTTTCTAGTTCGACTAGACTCGTTGGTTGTCCAACTTGCCGTCACAAATGATCCCAGACATGCTCAATTGGTGACAAATCTGGGGATCGGACAGGCCAGGGAAGGGTGGTAATGTAGAGGAGGCATTCTTGTGACACCCTTGCTGTGTGTGGCCGAGCATTGTCCTGTTGAAAAATGCCTCCTGGGAGCCCTGTCATGAGTGGCAACACATGTGGCTGAAGGATGTCACTAACGTACCGCTGGGCTGTCATGGTTCTTTGGATCAATATTAGAGGTGATCGGGTGTCGTATGTGACGGCACCCAAACCATCACACCAGCTGTGGGAGCTATGTGCCGCTATAAAGCGAAGGCAGGATTGAGGCTTTGGTACACAAAAAAGAGGATTTAAAAGCTGGGATTTTAAATTATTAAATTATACATAATTGACATGGCCGTAAATTATCGTATTCGTGGAACATTGCATTGTGCCGCTATTACCCACATATTTTATCTTTAGCGCGAATCCTTGAATAGAATATTATATAATATAAGACTATAATTAACTGCATCATTTTAACTTAACATGAAATCATTTATCATTAATATTCTCTTAATTATTAAATTATTTACCATAATCATTCATTTTTTTGCGGCGGAGAGAGACGATATGAGACCATGGCTTAAAAATGCCTAAATTGTATTTAATACCTTCAACAATCATTAATGGGCTCATACCTTCATTTTCTGCTCGGTCATTGACCACTATTCTTGCATCTGCGTATATCGTACTGGCCTTGACTCGAAGTGTTGAGTTCCTTGCGCATACTGTATCTGCTCATTGTACTCTCTAACACTTCTGGAACCTGTAATCAAGATATTGTTCTCCGTTCACCATGGAGCCTCCACACACGTACACGGTTGTCATCACTAGCCAAATTGAATCGCAATTCGTCACTGAAGACGACCTGGTTCCATTCGGTTTCTGCCCAATCCCGTCGAGCGCGACACCACTCCAAGCGGAGGCGGCTGTAAGTGTCATGGGCAGCACACGTAATGGTAATTAGGAAAGACTTCTAAATAAAAACTGTTAGAGCCCAATTTAAAAAGCTAGCGCTTAAATTCTACAAAAATCTGCCATCTGTCCCAAACGAACTATTATTTAATCTGCATGACTATGATCATCGCAAGGCTAAATCTCGTAAGAAACCCCGCTCGATACTTAACTTTGATATTCGGTACTAGGAACGTCCCACCTTAATCGGTTGATATTAAATAAAACTCGCGATCTTTGCTTTTCTACAAAATGTCTTAAATCCTAAACTGCTAGGTATCCCTCAGATCTGCATCAACCCCCCAAACTGCTTAAACTCTAAATGTGCAACAAACTGCGACACTAGGAGCTAGGTCAAATAATAAAAACAGTAAATAAAAAACCTCGAACCTCCAACTATGGGCAAATGAAATAATGTCACAGTATGAAGATAAGAACCACACCTAGAGATTGGAGATTAAAGGCGCTTCGCGCCTGGTGCTCTGTTCTGGACGAAACTCTATGTCCGGATGGCGGGCAATTATGCAGTTGGCGCTGTACGGGTGTGTCGGTGATGTGACGGTCTTCTCGGCTATTAATCTGCCGAGGGCGTCCTGAGCCTGGTAACCGTTGTATGCGACCTGTCTCTCGTCCACTTGTCCCAACACCTCCTCATATAGTAAAGTCAGAACGGCCTAGGTGGTGGGCTACTACTCGAGCTGACCACCTGGTTTTCACAATTTCGATGAATTTTCCTCTCTTGAACTCTGACAGCTGATCATATTGTTTTCGATTGCAGCGTAACGGCATACTTAATGAAAAAGTGTCCCTCTGCAGCAGATTAAGTACGGACAAAGATCCTCTGCGTATCTTTTTTCTGCTCCAGGGAGAACAAAGTTCAACGCCTTCTGGTGGCATTACGCAATGCGCTATCACGCTGCCTTTTTAATCATTTGCATATCAGCCTAACACGTACCTTCATGCCAAGTTTTGTTACGATCCCACAATTACTTCCTGGTGTGCAAATTTGTATGGCTAGGTAGGGGACAGGTAGGGGCCAGTAGGTAGCCAGGTAGGGGTCAAAGGAGACTAGGCTCCCTCAAGAGGTATACTCAGCGCCCCACCCCCTGATAAAAATATTAAATTTATAGTAGTGATATGAAATTTCATATAACATGTCATTCAAATTTTGCATACAAAATTTCTTTGATAATATTTTTTTTTAAATTACTTCGTTTTAAAGATTTTTTAATTTAGCTGAATTTCAGATTATACTAATGATCAATTTATTTATATATTTAAAAATATTTAAAAATTATGATAATAATATTTAGGATAGTTTTTTATTATTTCGGGTTTTACTGTTATACATTATAGATTCAAAATCAACTGATAAGAAGGTAAGAGTTAATATTAAGCATTAACTTTCATAATGTTTCTACAAAAATTATTAACAGCTTTATTACTGGTTAATGCTTACATTAAAATCAATTTTAATTATTATATATTAATATTGGTGTATAGTAGATATATGGATATAAATAATCAGCTTCAGTTTACAAATATAAATATACATTTTATTCATTAATAATTTATATGAATTGAAATATATAACAGTAACTATTATGGTACATAAATGCTAATGATTAATCGTGTTTTTGGTCAGCCTCTCCTATAAGACTGTTAATCCCCCTTTGGATTTCTCTCAAGCCCGTCTTCAATTCCGTTTCTGGCTACGTCCCAGAGATAGATGTTTTAAAAGTCGAGTGGAGGCTCACACTCGAGAGATCGGGCAGTAAGTTACCAACAGATGGCGAGTCTTAAACAACACTAAAGCGCTAATGCTTTGCGCGGGTGCAGTTAGTACTGCGAATTATTGGTACTGCAAAAATCGTATATTTCTAGGAAGGAAATATTTCCTCTATTTTTACAGAAGAAGCACAAAACTCGTTATATTACTCCTTCGAGACTATAACGCGTTATCTCATTGCAAACTACACAGAACATTCTTAGAGTGTGCCTAGGGGTGCTACAAATCTATGAATTTCAAAAATGAGAGTTTTAGAATGTTGCTAAAACTAGGAACTTTCTTTAACATTAAAATCTGATGTGAGTAGTAAATAACTTTCACTGCGATCATAATTCTGTTTTTGTGAAACATCTTAGGGCCAGTTGTGCGGTGTAATTTATGAAAGAAATGAGACAGGAATGAAACGGAAGTGTGTAACGGAAGTTGCATTGTCCACTTCTACAATAAGAACTTGCAATTTCGTTCCAGTAGCTCAACGGTAGAGCGTCGGATGACCAGTACGGGAGATCCAGGGTTCGATTCCCTGTTGAGGCAGCAAGGTTCTTTACAATGGCGCCCGAACAAATCAACCCTGTAGGTTAGTGCAAAGATGCGAATATGGATAAAAATATCATTAAAAAATAAAATTTGGAGTGAGGTATATTAACATAATGATAAATAGATTACAATTAAAGAAAATAATGAAATTTTAAAAGTGAAATTTAGAAAATATATAAAAAAAGAAAATATACGGAATAGGAAAAGAATTTAGGCACATGGAAAACAAAACATAAATTTAAGAAATTTAGGATAAAATTTAGAAAAGAAAATTTAGAAAAAATACAAATCAAAAGGGTCAAAAAAATAAAAAAGAACCGAGAAAATAGAAACAGTTAACATAGCTTTTTCTTTTTTTTAAGCAGAAAATATGGAGGGAACACAATAAGTCCGTACAAGTTAATAAGAATGAAATAAAGGGATTCATTGATCAAAATTAATTGAGAACAGAATCTACTCATAAGCTTGGGTCACTTTATTAGGAATTTCCGTGGCAACAAAAATACAGTTTTTAATTTTATCTACTGAAGACGGATTTGAACAAACTTTATGGACAACCAAATTGGTTTATTAGAGGGGGAGGGTTTGCAGACATGAAAATTTTTTGAAAAAGGACAATCGAAAATGTAATGGTCAACGTCACCGAATTTATTGCAAATACAGTTAGAGGTGGATTTAATTTTGAAAAAGTATAAGTAATCAAGAAAGGGACCATGACCAGTAAGAAAATAAATGATGTATTTATTAAAAATTTGTAAATTAGGATTCACGATTGGGAGGTAAGACAGGATTCTAGCCGGATCACCAGTCCTGGTGGAAATATAATCATTAAGATAATTTTGCCAAAGATTAAGGATATGAGATTTAAAAAATTTTGAGAGGAGCTAGTAAAGAAAAGGAATAGTAATAGGGGAACCAGAGATAGCAGCAATTTTGGCATGGTAATCAGCAATTTCATTTCCAAATATATTCTTGTGAGCTTTTACCCAAGAAATATTGACAAGGTTTTTGGCAAGGAGAGCTTTGAATTTAATGGAATTAACATAATTAGATTTATTTTTTATTGAGTTAAGAGCTCGTCAGAGGACTGAAAGCGACCTTAGTACGACTACCAATAATTCATTGGACTCTGGTACATTGACCGCCGATTTCAAATTAAAAGGACAACGACCACGCAGGATATTATCCTGGGTAAAAATAGTAGTATTAGGAGGCTAACCTGAGGTATAAATATAAGGAGGTGGTCAGTTAGATTTTCAGTTGCACACCAATCTGACGTTTGAGGGGGGAGAATTCAGAGTCCACTTTGTCGATAAGAGCTGGGAAGTTCGTCCCAGTAGCTGAACGGTAGAGCGTCGGCTGGCCAGTTCGGAAATTCAGAGTTCGATTCCCGGTTGGGGCAATAAGATTCTTTATTCTCTCTCTCTCTCATTCTCTCTCTCTCTGTCTATTTATCTCTCTCTCTCTCATTCTCTCTCTCTCATTCTCTCTCTCTCTGTCTATTTATCTCTCTCTCTCATTCTCTCTCTCTCATTCTCTCTGTCTCGCTCTCTCTCTTAATAAACATTACTCTCTTTATAATATAAGTTCTCCTTTATCACACCATTTTGTAAAAAAAAAATAAATTGGGATAACAAACGCCGTTTCTACACTACGTGTCAAATTTTGAACCGCCTCCGGGAAAAATTTTACTTAAAAAGAATTTTGAGATTCCGATTAGAGACGATTTATGTATTTTCTTAACTTTATCAATATGTCTCTTCTAAAAGTGTTCTTATTTTCTGGATTAAAGTCCGATAAATATGCATAACTACAGCAAGCAAGTGTCTTAGGCACTTGTTTGTGAACAGGCAGTGGTCCTACGAAATATCCTTTTCGGTACAATATATTTGTTATTCTCCCCCCTCACTAAAAAAAAATAATTATAATGCATAAAAATGATTTCATAAAAATAGTACTTAATAACTAATTATTATCAAAAGATAAATGTAGATAAATGCCATATTTGTGTATAATTAAGACTTTAATAATAGCATAACGAGAGTCCCATATAAGATAAATTTGATTGCATCAATATGTTTCCTTTATTATACTTTTGCAATATAGAGACCCTCGTTGGCGTGTTTTGAAAATTACCGCAATTTTCGCGCTGAATCTCCTAATCAGATAGAAACATGGTTGGCAAAAAATCATTTAAGTCTATAACGTACTTCAAACGATCAGCTAACTATTTCACAGTAGAGACCATGAGTGTGCAATTTTTATAACTCGCGAGTACTCACAGGTACCAACATTTTTTGAGACGTGCTGGAGAATAAATATATCGTAATATACAGCTTACTAAACGAAAATATATGTGTGTGTGTGTATGCGTGTGAAGTTTGTTTCAATTTATAGAATTGTGGGTTTCGTGTTTATTTCTTGGTAACACTGCACTCAAATTTTGTTGGGAACACTGCTCTCATCTTAAGCATTCTAATTCCTGTGCTATTAAAATATTGTTTATATGTAATAAATGTAAAAAGGTGGGTGAAATTTTAAGCAAATGATTTCATTCCAAATCATTATTTCCGAAAGTTCTATAACGACCAAAAAAAAAAAAAAAAAAAAAATAGAGAGTGAACTTTACGGTGTGAATTTCATATTAGTACTAAATCTACCATTTCTATTTTAAATGTCATTTGTTTCTCATTTGTAGCTCAGAAAGTCATTGCTAAATATTTTTAACGTAGTCATTTAGTTTTCCCTTAACTCAACAAAAAAGGGATATTCTTATTATCTTCACAGAGTAATAGATTGTGAAATATTAAAATATATTTATGTACTGTCCATATATACCGGAAATATTTAAAAACTGCATTTTATATGATAAATGATTTCGACTACACGGAGGTCGTTAAAGAATTCAGGTGTTGAATCTAGATAGCTACGCCGACATAAGGCTGTGGCAAGGAATTAGAATATTGAGAGTCACGTAAAAGCTAAGTAGGATGATATCATTATGTGTTCTTTGCTATTCTTTTACAATTAATCGACAGCTCGTTAGCGTGTATTGAACGTAGCAGCCATATTTGCGCTAAATCTTCTAATCGAAGAAAACATGGTTGGTAAAAAATCATTTTTGTCTACAACGTACTGTAAAAGATCAGCCATTTCACAATATAGACTTGGCGTCTAGAACTTTTTATAACTCGCGAGCACTCACAAACATCAACATTTTTAGCGAGCTCTCGATAAAGGATATATTACACTATATACGTCTTACTTAGTAACGGAAAATGTGTGTATGTGTGTGTGTGCGTGTGTGTATGTTGTGTGTGTGTTTGCGTGTGTGTGTATACAGCCTATTGCGAGAAATCTTGGCGTCGTACAACCATGAAATATGGTACACGGGAACGTCAGATCCCTAATACAAGTGCACCTCGTCGTTATTATTATTATTTTTTTTAATTTCGGTACAATTATTTAGTTATTTTTTTATTTTAAAGCGATTTTAAGAAAAATGCGCTCCATAACGATCTGAAATATTGACACAGAGTTTTCACCTTGACAACATCGGAAAGATCGAAAAATTCTCCTTCAAACAAACTTTGAACACAATTCATAAGTTAATAGACCAATTTCTGTGAATTTTTAAAGAATATATACTTTTCATGCTTTTTTTATCTTTGCGAATTTTATGTTGCGTATAAAACATTTGATGTGCCTTTCGACATTTATGTTTTAGCAGCAACTACTAAATATATCGTAGACTACATCAGAAAAAAAATTAGTTTCATAAGCCCATCCAATGATTTATTATAAATATTTAACTGAGCATTTCTACAATCAACCTAGCGTTACTGCATTACTGAGAGGACATCCATTTCAGGAGCTTTTCTACCTACTGAGCTCAAACATGGGGGAAAGAGCTTTTCTTCCTACCGGGGCCATCCTCACAACCGGAAAAACTTTTTTTTTTTTTTTTTTTCTTTGGTTGTTTAATCAAATGGCCAGGCACGTCCGGGGAAACTAACCTCGCTCAGATGTTCCGTGTGAGTTTCGGTGTAGTATTTATCAGTTTGCATTTTTTTTTCTTAGTCTGCATTTTAAATCCCGAGCAACGACGGGTACATTTTCTACTACTTACATGTGGATGCATCTATTCATGCTTGGACGCATAGATACGTATATGCACACTTAAAATTGGGATGATTTAAATTTACGTATAAACGAACGTGAATCTGAAAATAATATATGTCACTATTCACTAACGTCAAATTAAAGAGCATAAACTTAACTAACTGAGATCGAATTTTAGAATAGTGCTGATAGTGAAGCAAACTGCACCACTGGATCGGGTCTGTAATTATTCATGTTCATCAATAACGAATTACCGTTACCTATTGTAACATGGAAATATACGTAGCACAAAATATCACCATTAGCGTCGATTGTTTGATTTACATAGTTAAAGCATGCACCGTTATCTAGCAAATTCTTCTAGAGCAGCCAAAGGTTATTCGTTGCTGATGAGCTCTAATAAGGTAATCCACTGAGAAATCGGTTCTGTTGCATCTCGGAGAATATGATTTTAACGTTGATCTCAACCTTGCTTGAATGCTTGTTACAAGACGATTTTCGGACTGCAAAATGAAACTGCTCTAATTTAATATTATATTCATGCATTTCATATATTTCGTAATTAAAATTGTCATATTCTTTTATTTGTTTATTCAGTATATTACTTAATTCAATTTACACAACTAAAATTGCGTGGTTAGTTTTAGATATTTTTACGGCATAATTAAAATATATATTGACTTATACATTTTAATAAAAAAGAATGACATTTAATTGTCTGTTGCATGCAAGAAAAATGTTATTCTAAAAGAAGGAGCAGACAAGTTGATCAATCAGGCATTGGCGTCCGTGGACGCCAATGTCTGCAAAGGGGGATGGAATGTTTTTATATAAGGCGTTCCAAATACCTGTCATTTTGAGAGGTTCTTCGTTAGGGATTGCCGTTGTCTCACCAAGCAGAAGGTTAAAAATCCTGACAATTATGTTCAATTATTGAAAATATGCATTAATCAGAAATTAATCTACAAGATTAAATTGTGAATATCTTGAATACGTACATGTATCAATTGTGTATATGGCCACGAATACATTTCTCCACCCCCACAAGTATCTCATTAACTCCCTAAAAGTCCTCGAAAGTCATTTTTATAGGACATGTCCCTAAATGTCTCTTTCAACTTTCCCTGCAATGCATGGTAATGTACAGGGAAAGTATTGGAATCATGCCGAAAATCACAACTCGATTTTCGGCGGATCTACACGTTTCGAGACCTCTAGAATACGAAAAAACTATTTTTAGCGTGACGTCTGTGTGTGTGTCTGTATGTCTCTGCAGATTTTGCATCCACTCTAACTAAAATAATTAATTGACCGAATTTCATAAAATTTGGTAAGTCCCTTCTGGGGGAATCTGGTGCTGATTAGTTTTGGAATTACAATTCGGAATAAAGGAACCCACTGTATTTTGCGAAATGGCTCTCAAAAATTGTATCCACTCCAGTTGAAAAACTAATGGACCGAATTTCACAGAATTTGGTAGATAAGTCACTTGTAAATTCCCTGGTGCTGATTAGATTTTGGTACGATTCGGAAAAAAATATCCTGCCTTAGTTTGCGAAATGGCCCGCAAAAACAGTCAAATTCTAAAATGAAAAACTACATATGTTCAAATATATCCATTAAATGCTTGTTTTATACGTAATTTTTAACGAATAAAAGAATAAGATCAACCTCATTACTCTAGGACTACCCGTACTTGAGATATTTTAGTTTTTTCGTATTTTGTCTACGCCACCTTTGAAAATAAGTCCAGTTACCAAATGAGAACGAAAATTGAATTAAAAGTGCATTACATTTAATTAAAATAAAGAGAACGTGGATAAAAATCTGCAGGGAAAGTCATGTGCTGCCCACATCATATTTTTATGATTCAGTTCCAAAAATTCCTAATTTGAGCAAATCACATGTTCAAATTAGGAATCATCATCAGTTCAATTGAAATGTAAACACTTGTTAGAAATATACACTACACTATTCATTCAAAATTACATTAGAAAATAAATTAATCTCTCTGACTCCTCTTCCTCATTTTCTGACTCTTCACGTCCCTAAGCCCCAATATTTTGAGCGATATTCTGTTGGGAACATTGCTCCCATCTTAAGTTTTCTAAATTTTCTTGTGCCATTCAAACAGTGTTTATATGTAATGTTTTAAGCAGATAATTTCATTCCAAATCACTATTTCCAAAAATGTTAAAATGACCAAAAAATACGTAAATTGAAAGAATTTTTCAGTGTGAATTTCAAATTGACACTAATTCTACCATTTCTATTCTAAATTTAATTTGACTTTCATTTATAGCTCGAATTGTCATAGCTAAATATTTTCAACGCCAGCCATTTAGACATCCCTTAGTAAAGTCCAAAATGAATATTATTTATCTATCACTTCAAGGAGAATCAGACTGTGAGAACTTTTGCGTACCTACGATAAATACCGAAAATATTTAGAAACTGTATTCAATATAAAATATGATTTCGCTTATTCTCAGTGATTAAATTAATGAGTTGAAAATCTAGAAAGTTGCGTTAAATAAAGCCGCAGCAGTGCAATTGAAATAGATGGAACAAAAAGCTGTAAGCTGTTCACCCCCCCCCCCCAAGCACTGGCTGGCTATGAGGAAGATCGTTGCATACTGTTAACATCAGCTGGGTAACAAATTTGATCTTTCTAAAGTTTCTGAATGACGTTTTAATGTGAACTAACAACATTTAAACGTTCCTTTTATCAGAAGTGTGGTGTCCTATTTTAAATTGTATTTTAAATTTCTGAATATTTGTAAAATTTATTAAAACTTTTATTTTTCTTCTAGTCTATATTTAAGCATATTTCAATGTTTGCTACCTGAAGTGCTCACAGATGAAGCTTATTTAAATTTCTTAATGTTACTTTTTACAGCTAACTTTTTCACAAGCGCTTTTAGTAGCCATAATTAACGAAAGATACGCCATCTGTGTTTTTGTTAAATTTAGGCATTTTGCGGATGTTAGAACGCGATTATGCAATTTTCAGAGTTATTGCAGTTTTCGTATATGAGTATTTACTGTATGCCTATATGTACAATCAAAATGTAATGTAAGTATGTGTGCACTATAACTAAAGAACTTTGTAAAAAAATAATAAAATTTACAGTTTACGATTTGCTTTTGAACCTATTAGATTTTAATAAAAATTTAAAAATAAAGTTAGTTATTATTACATTACTGCTGAAAATTTTCTTAAAATTGAAATAAAATGATTAAGTGTCCACTTTTGTATATAGCAGATAGTTTCTTTGTAAGAAATGTTATAGTGAAAGAAATAATAAATAAATATCTCTATAATCATATTATGCAGTTAAAAGAAAACACTATAGGAAATTAAAGCCTCTTTTGATTTTATTGTCGTTTTCTGTGATAGCATTGACACATCTATAAAAAGTTTATATAAAAACTGCCCTCCGAAATTTATGTGATATGAACCCAAAAACAATGTGCGAATGTCCTCTTCATGGTCAAATCGAAATCTTCATTGCAATCAGACCCCTGACATGTGCTAATCTAGAGAGAACATGGGACACTTAACCAATTCTGTAGTATCGTTGAATATCACGCTTTTGGTCGTGGCAGTATGATGAATTCTTTTGCAGAAAATAATGGGTGAATATAACTTCTACATACCTTTAGGTCTCGTTAGTTTTTGTCTCTTGAAGTAACTCATCAAAGTATTTTGCTGTAAAATTTAGAGTCAAGGGTTGCAGATATTCATGAATTATACACAATATTCTGTCCTGCAATTCTTTTTTTGCATGGGAATAACTCTCAAAATATTGTAAAAGGGCTTACTATTATTATGGGGTTATTATGGGCTTACTATTATTATGGGGTTACTAACTCTTATAAGACAACGTACAAATTAGAAATTCTGATAATAATGTTTAATTATAGAAAATATGAAATGTTTAAATAAATTAGAAGATTATATTGGGAATATCTTGAACATGGACACGTACCAGTTGTGTGGGGCGCGGTAGCCCATTGGTTAGCGCGCTGCAGTTGCACTCGGTAGGCCCGGGTTCGATTCCAGCCACTGCCAAAACTGCCGCCGTGTTCATGCGGAGTACGATCACGTTAAACATGTGGGTCCGAAAGTCCTTCCGAGAGGTTGGTGGTAGGGGAAGGAGGGTACGGTCCCTGTGGATGCCTCCCCCATTGGGTTCCGGTCTAAATTGGGTGGCACTTCCCGACCGTCCAAACAGTTACCTTACACCTTTCTGGTAGGTCGGACGGTCTGGGTTTCAACAACAACAACGTACCAGTTGTGTGAGCCAACGGCCGTACCGTGCTGAAAACACTGGTTCTCATTAGATCACCGAAGTCAGGCAGCATCGGGCGCGGTTAGTACTTGGGTGGGTGACCACCTGGGAACACCGCGTGCTGTTGGCACATTTCGGGCGCGGTAGCTCGGTGGTTTGCGCGCTGGATTTGCACGCTGCCACAACTGCCGCCGTGTTCATGCGGAGTACGATCACGTTAAACATGTGGGTCCGTAAGTCCTTCCGAGAGGTTGGTGGTAGGGGAAGGAGGGTACGGTCCCTGTGGATGCCTCCCCCACTGGGTTCCGGTCTAAATTGGGTGGCACCTCCCGGTCGTCCAAACAGTTACCTTAAACCTTTCTGGTAGGTCGGACGATCTGGGTCTCAACAACAACAACGTACCAGTTGTGTATATCAACGCTTCCAATTTTGTCCACTCCCACACGTATCCTAATATACTCCTAAAAATTCCCTGAAAGTCATTTCTTTAAGGCATGTCCCTAAATGTTTCCTTTTTTAGATTATATCCCAAAATGGCTGTAATTTTTTTTAATAACAAGTTGCTCTTAGTTATCAATTATTCGGATAGCAATTATTCATATTTCTTGAAATTCACATCTGAAATCTCATGGTGGAAGAAAATTCAAAAATATAACTATAGTCGTATAATTAGTTTCATAGAGCAAAACGACAACAAGGAATATTATACCCTTTAATAATAAACTGCGATCATACGCTCTTTGAGATCGTTTTAATTGGATACTTCTGAACCTCCTATCCATTCTTCGAAGTAATTTCTTAAATCAAACGCAAAATCAATCCACATCGCAGAATCGACTTTCCTATGCGATCTGAAATTTTGACGGAAGTGTTCCGCATTTAGTTTGAACCTTTTCAGTAACAATTTCTTTACATAATTATAGTTATTAGACTTCTCATCTGGCTCTCGTGTAATTAAATTTACTAACTCTAATGAAAGTAAACCCAACAAATAAGTAACCCACTCTGGTTTCGGTATTTCTACTCGATTTATTTGCCCTTTAAACAAAGCTAAGTAAGCATTTATATAACTGGTTTTTTCTTTTGAAACGATTAATCAATCTAAGTAAATCGTTGGTTTTCCATGTACCGGCTACCTCGGAATCATATTTCTTTTTGCTTGCAGCATCAATTTCAATTTCCCCCCTTTAATTCTCGTTCGCGCTCAGCAATTTTTCCTTCCTACTCTCGTTCAGCTGTAATAGAATTCAAAACATTTTTCGTGAAATCCTCGTCATAACTTGCAGAACTGAGTAACTGCGGTAATTGCGAAATCTTTGGATTTACTGGCGTGGTAAGGCCTAACTCATCCACCAAAGTTGCTAAATCTGCTTTTTGTGCCCTCGTAAGATATGAAATAGTTTTAGAAAAAAAATTCTGTACTCACCGTCAGAAGTTATAGTTCGTCAGAGTATCGTCCTGTAGTAATAATTCGTCAGTCACTATTTTCTCGAAACCAAAATTAGAGTCCAACTTGAAACTATCACCATCTTGGTCCATTTAAAACTATTTTCAGATCTCGATCAACTTGGTTTGATTCCAGTCTAGTTGGTTTGATTCCGGTCTAATTGATTTGCTGGATCCCAGTGTAGTTGGTTTGATGATCCCGGTCAAATTGGTTTTCGGATCCTGGTCTAGTTAGCTTGATTATCCCCGTCTAGTTTGTTTTCGGATCCCGTTCGGGCCCCCATAATGTGAGTTTTTCAGGTGAGAAGTTGACAAAAGACGCCTCTACTCTGCACAACCACATACCTTTACTTAAGACATTTGGTTATACATACTGTTTAAGCTATTTACATCTATTTACAGGTTGAAGATATCGAAGGCCACAAGCAATAGTCTTTGCATGCTCCTCATCCGCATCTGTACTTCATCCTTGCCGTCTCACTATCGTCTCTGTCTCGCTCTTCATTCCGTTTCGCTTTCGTCTAAGCAATCAATGGCGTCTAAGCGACTAAGAGCATCTCGTCTGAGTGAACTCTCGCTTCCAACCTCTCACTCGTCTGAGTGACATCCTCGATCAACTTCTCTCCCCTTCTTTCTCCCTCCCTCCTTCCTTCCTTCTTTCCTTCTCGTTTGCCGCTCTTAGTGTGTCTGATTGGTGGGAGTCCCTAGTCCGAAGACTTTAACCTCCGGTATGAAGCCAATATCTGATAGTCATGACATTAGTTGAGCAGAAACCTTCTCGTCTGTCTAGCGTCAACTCCTTTATATAGTCTCTCGTCTGTAGATGGCGCTGTCCTCTAGTGACGTCCCCTTCCGCCCTAGTTGCCACAATCCCACATTCGACCATTCTGACAATTCTTTCTTTCCCGAAATTTTTGTGGAACCTAAAATTAGAAAAATGAGAACATAAAGCAAGAACAAAAATGGCTTTTGAATAGGTGTCTTTTCTACCTGGACCACGGCTTTATGTGATCAGCTGCAGTCGACGTTATATTGTATCCGTCTTGGCAGACAATTTTCTCCACATTATAACGCTCATTAGATTTTACTGAACTAACTCGATAAGGCCTAAAAATGTTGGTCGTAGCTTCAGACCTATTACAAATTGAGTTCTTTGGATCGCAACCATATCACCGATCTTATATATTTACGCTTTTTTCTTTTTTGGTTGAATTACCGACGGTTTTCTTCTTACAATTACAAGATATTGTTCTTGTCGTCGTCTCGCATTTTGTCATCGTTTGCCATATAGTTTAGATATTCTTTCTCAAGAAGTCCTACTATTTTCATATCTTCTTTGTTTCTCATCTTCACGCCAGTCATTAATTCAAAAGGTGTATACTTCGTACTTCTTGTAGTGGAGCTATTAACAATGGGATGAACATCAGTTACGTATTTAAAGCACTTTGACGGATCTTCGATTGCAAGTCGTGAAAGCACGAGATTAATTGTACTGTGTACTCGTTCAATTTGTCCATTCCCTCTTGGTATTCCTGTGGTTATTTTAAAGTGTTCTATTGCTTGTTCGCGGCAATAATCTTCAAACTCGCTCGACGTAAAAGTTGTTCCCTTGTCTTAAATCACTCTTGAGGGACTGCCGAATACGTTTTGTTGTAATTTTATCTTCTCAATTGCGTCTCGTGATGATGTAGATTTTACTTAATGGAACCATGTAAATTTAGTAAATGCATCTATCACTGTGAATATATGTTTGTATTGTTTGTTCGTGTACGGAAGTGGTCCTGCGAAATCAATGTGGTAGGTTCTTAGTGGGACATTTCCCTTTGGTATTGTATGTAAGAGCCCTTCGCCTTTCCCACGCTTTTTATTACCCGGGTGGCATTAAAATGACGAACAAAGCTAAGTCAATTTTCTCGAGGATTGTGGATTTAACGCGGAGCACGAAGGAGGTATCATTTATTTGAAAAATATTCAATATTTCGAGAAGAGGTGAAGTTAGCGTTCTAAAGTTTGAGTCATTCGTTTAAGAATAAAAAATCACGTCTAAACTATTTTTTTTGTTACATCATTGACCATTTTTTTTGTCAATAATTCCTTCGAAATTTTGGAGGGTCTTTCAAATGTTTATTTGCGTTTGAAATCAATAGGTTTCCAGTATTTACGGGAAGTAATAATTGTACAAAATTACGTCCGTAACGCTCCATTCGTTCGTGATATATTGCCTCCACAGACTCCCAGACATACACAAACGTTAACACGCACACACATGCACACAGACACACACACACACATACACAGTCACCACCTCAAAAAGGTTTAAAATCAATAGGATTCCAGAATATACCTAATATAATAATCTCACCGTCTGTTTCCTTCAAAACGCTAGATTCGTGTATCATATATCATATTCCTAAACTCACAGACACGCATACTAACCTACATAGCACACACTAATGTACATAAGCACACACTAACACGCATAAGCACACAGATATTGCCATAAAACGTTTGATTCGAGTTCAGGAACGCTTGAAACGTACTCTATCGTCAAAAATTCGTATTCAGATTTTTGAGATGAAAATTCCTTGTCAGTGACAGGCTTGAAAAGTAGTATGTAACACATGTATAGAATATAATTGGCATATCCCTTTAAGGCAATTTTTCACAGCAAATTACATCTAATTTTTTATACAGATAAACGTATGTCTGTGTTTAATATAACTACTAAAAGGCTAGATTTTGACATTTACTTCAACACCTGACATCTCAAAATATTTGTTGAACAAACATATACCTTACTCCCTCTCTCTCTCTCTTTTAAGGGGCATAGGACTTTTAAACCTTCAAAAAATCAATTTTTCAATTTTATTTTATTCTGAATATTTGAACATTTCTGAACACTGTGCAAAAAACCGCATTCTAAAATTCGCATTATTTCGAAAGTTATGAGCTTTTATGCAACATACACTTTTGAAAAATTTTTCATGTCAGCCATCGCCGCCATTTTTAAAGGGACATCACTGTTTGTTTATGTTTGCAGTTTGCTGATGTGTCACGTAAATCTAATACTTTTTCCACCACCATGTCTTAATTATTTATTTAATTATTTCTACAGCAGTAGGAAGGCAACTACTCACCTCTACTGAACTGCTCAGCCCAGTTTGTTTATATTCTAGCGCTGTTAACTTGTTTACAACGTGGAGAATTTCTTCTGAGTTTCCCAATTTCTTTTCATTATATTTTCTTATTTTTTACGATTGATTTTCTGCATTTATGTTGTATAAGCATAAGAACTTTGAACTAGACTATAGTTAATCTATTTTATAAGTATACATTACAAATTTCTTCACGTTTGCATATTTATTTGTGTAAACTTCAACGTACAAGACTGTTTGGTGCAATTTTTTAATATAAACTTTTTGCTTTTTGCTTTCTAATAATGGATACACCGGCAACTAAATCTCGTTCTGGTAAAAGAACGAAAAGAAGACGTTTTCAAAGAAATATGTATGTAATTAAAAGCAAAAACAATCCGGAATTGTTCGAACGACAAAATGTTGATTCTACGCCTAAGCTAAGTGCTTCAAGTAAAAAACTGTTCAGCTCAAAAGATGAACTTTCAGTTGATAAGTCACATATTTCATCTGAAGAACATGAATATAGAATGGTTAATATATCAGTACTTTTCAAGGAGCTTGCAAATGTTTTGTGCTGCAAAATATGTCATGGAACAATAAATATACGTGAAAAATCTTCAATGGGTTTAGCATCCACATTTCTTGTATATTGTGACAGCTGTGATGAACTAAAGTCTGTGAAAAATACAAAAATGCTTGGTGTTAAAAAAAATATTCCAGAAATAAACAGAAGAGCTGTGTTTTCTATGCGATGTATAAGACAGGGTTTATCGGCTTTATCTACTTTTTATTCAACTATGGGTCTTCTAGCGCCTGTTTCTCAGAAATCATATAATAAAATTAATCACAGGATTTTAAACGCCACATCTGGTATAGCTAAATCTTCAATGAAAACTGCTATCCAGGTCGAAAGAGAATTATCAAATGGATCGAAAAATATTACTGTAAGTGGAGATGGTAGTTGGAAAACCAGGGGGCATTCGTCACTTGTAGGTGTGTGTACACTAATCGGAGCAGAAAGCGGGAAGGTTATTGAAACCGAAGTAATGTCTTCTTTTTGTAAAGGTTGCAACAGCTACAGAAGTAAGAAAAGTGGCCCTCGGTATGAAAAGTGGAAAAAGAATCATAAAATAGTGTGTTCAAAAAACCATTCGGGTAGTGCCGGAAAAATGGAATGTTACTCATATTCAACAGATCAATTGAAGACCATGGTGTTCGGTACAAATTTTATATTGGTGATGGTGATTACGAAAACATTTTCACAAATATCGAATAGCAAACCATATGGAAATGAAATAGCGGTTGAAAAACTTGAATGCACAGGTCACATTAAAAAAAGAATGGGAACTCGTTTGAGAAAGCTGAAAACCCAGATGGCTGGAAAGAAGCTGTCAGATGGAAAGACAATTGGAGGAAAGGGCCGGCTGACGGAAGCCAATATTCAAAAATTGACTTCCTACTATGGAAATGCAATTCGTGGAAACAAAAATGATTTGTTTAAAATGCGACAAAGCATATGGGCTGTATGGATGCATATGGTATCATCTGACAGTGATCCACAACACTTTTTTTGTCCTAAGGGACCAAATACTTGATGTAAGTACAACCATGCAGCATACTCGAACACAGTATCAAACTTCAAGCATAAGTACTCCCTCCCAAAATCTGTCATGGAGTTGGTAAAACCAATATTTTAAGACCTTTCAGATCCAAATCTATTGAAACGCTGTCTTGGAGGGAGAACTCAAAATCCTAATGAGTCTTTAAACTCCCTCATAGGGAAATATTGCCCGAAAAATATAAATGCTGGGAGAGAAATTGCACAAATAGCAACAAATATTGCCAGTATAACATTAAATGATGGTGGTAACGGTATAATAAAAATTATGAATGCTTTAAATTTGAGTATAAACAGAAATTTACTAAATGTTTTGCATCTGAGTGATAATAAACGGATGCACGAAGCAGAGTTTCGAGCCTCTAGCACTACATATGAAGTTCGAAAAGCTCGTAAAAGGCAGAAAACATTTGATTTTCAACGACAAGAGGAAGGAATTACTTATGCGTCAGGTGCATTTTGATGCTACATTAGATATAACGCAGGATGTACAATATTGCGGCCATTAATTGAGTACAGTATTGTGGCAATTAACTACAGCCAAACATTAATTAGCCGAACTACGATAACTCAAAATTTTCCATGTGCGAAAGTCATATTTACTACATATTTTTGTAATTTTAAGCAATTTCAATAAGTCAAATTTTCTATAACTCAAATTCTTTTCTTGTCACTAGAGTTTCAGTTTATCAAAGTTCCACTGCAGCTGTTTTTCTCAGGTATGTGATTTTATAACTTGCGCACAGTATATTTTAAAATATATTTTCTAATCACTTTCAATTTTTTGCTCTTACTTGTTTCATCTATATATACAATTTATACATAAGAAATTCCTCCTAAATAAGTAAAAATTTAGTAAATGTTCTTCACCTGACTGACAAGAAACGTCTACACGAAGCTGATGTTCGAGCTTCCGAAGCAACATATAAAGCTCAAATACCCCTTAAAAGGCAGAAAATTTTTGATTTTTCAAACATAACAGAAATAAGAAGGTGCTATTTATGCACGGGAGGCATTTTAAGGTCAAAATAAGATAATAAGTAACACTGAATATATTTTTAAACTTAAAAGCGGGTTTCTCAGATATGTGATATTAACTCTTGCGCGCAATATATTTTAAAATATATGTAACCAATCACTTTCAAATTTTTTGCTCTTACTTGTTTCATCTATATATATATAATTTATAGATAAAAAATCCTCATAAATAAGTTAAAATTTAGTAAACGTTCTTCATCTGACTAACAAGAAACGACTGCACGAAACGTCTGTTCGAGTTTCCGAAGCAACCTATAGAGCTCAAGTAGCCCCTAAAAGACAGAAAATTTTTGATTTTTCTTACATAACAGACATAGGAAGGTGCTAATTATGAACCAAAGGCATTTTAAGGTACAAAATAAGATAATAAGTAACATTGAAGTATTTTTAAATTTTAAAACTGTTTTTCTCAGATATGGGATTTTAACACTTGCGTGTAATATATTTTAAAATATATGTAACCAATCACTTTCAAATTTTTTGCTCGTACTTGTTTCATCTATATACATAATTTATAGATAAAAATTCCTCATGAATAAGTAAAAATTTAGTAAATGTTCTTCATCTGACTAACAAGAAACGACTTCACGAAACGTCTGTTCGAGTTTCCGAAGCAACATATAGAGCTCAAGTAGCCCCTAAAAGGCAGAAAATTTTTGATTTTTTTTTACATAACAGACACAGGAAGGTGCTATTTATGAACCAAAGGCATTTTAAGGTGTAAAATAAGATAACAAGTAAGACTGAATGTATTTTTAAACTTTAAAGCTGTTTTTCTCAGATATGTGATTTTAGCCCTTGCGCACAACATATCTTAAAATATATTTAACCAATCACTTTCAAATTTTTTGGACTTACTTGTTTCATCCATATACATAATTTGTACTTAAAAAATTCACCATAAATAATAAAAAAAGAATTGTGAAGAGGTTTATTTCATGTTTTTTAACACTGAAAATGAAAATTTCATTTTGTTTAAATTTTAAAAATATTAAATTTTTTTCAAAATTTTAAAAAGTATGTACAAATTAAAGATGTAATAGTTATAAGTATATTATTATCAAATTGAAGTCCATAAGTATAATATTATTTGAAATATCTTGCGCGCGGCTGCTACATACACCGTTATGTCTGTCAAAATTGTATAAATTTTATAAAACAATATAAAATGTACATATACTTATATGACTCCAGTAAAATTTGAATAGTAAGAAAGGTTTTCTATATGTTTACAGAAAAAAATTTGAACATCTGGGATACACCTGGTTGAAATTAAAAAATTGTAAAGATAACTTTATTTTCAATGAATTTCTGTTTAAAGGTCCTATGCCCCCTTAATAAACATTACTCTCTTTACAATATAAGTTTTCCTTTATCACACGATTTTATAAAGAAATAAAGTTGGATAAGAAACGCCGTTTCTAAATAACCTGTCAAGCTTTGAACCGCCTCCGGGAAAAGTTTTCTTAAAGAGAATTTTGAGATTCCCATTAGAGACGATTTATGTATTTTCTGAAGTTTTTCAATATGTCTATTTTTAAAGGGTTGTTTTTTTCAGGGTTACTGTCCGAGAAATATGCATAACCACAGCACGCAAGTGTCTTAGACACTTGTTAATGAACAGGCAGCGTTCCTACGAAATATCCTTTTCGATCCAATATATTTGTTATCCCTCTCCCCCCCCCCCCCACACAAAAAAAATAATTATAATGCATAAAAATGCCTTTATAAAAATTGAACTTAATAACTAATTATTATCGAAAGATGAATGTAAATAAATGCCATATTTGTGTATAATTAACATTTTAATAATAGCACAATAAGAGTCACATATAAGATACGTTTGATTGCATTAATATGTTTCCTTTACTATATTTTTGCAATATAAAGACCCTCCTTGGCGTGTTTTGAAAATTACCGCAATTTTCGCGCTAAATCTCCTAATCAGATAGAAACATGATTGGCAAAAAATCATTTAAGCCTGTAATGTACTTCAAATTATCAGCTATCTATTTCATAGTATAGCTCACGAGTGTGCAATTTTTAAAACTCGCGAGTATTTTCAGGCATCAACATTTTTTGACCAGCACTGGATGTTCGATAAATTATAATATGCAGCTTACTTGCTAAACGAAAATATATGTGTCTGTGTGTATGTGTGTGAAGTTTGTTTCAAATAATTGAATTGTGGGTTTCGTTTATCTGTTGGTAACACTGCACTCAAATTCTGTTGGGAAAACTGTACTCAAATTCTGTTAGGAACACTGCTCTCATCTTAAGCATTCCGAGTTTTCTTGAGCTATTAAAATTTTGTTTATATGTAATAAACATAAAACAAATCATTATTTCGGAAAGTTCTATGATGATCAAAAAAAAATAAATAAATAAATAAAAGAAAGAAAATAGAGAGTGAACTCTACGGTGAGAATTTCATATTGGTACTAAGTCTACCATTTCAATTCTAAATGTCATTTGTTTTTCATTTGTAGCCCAGAAAGTCATAACTAAATGTTTTCAACTTAGTCATTTAGATATCCCTTAACTAAACCCAAAAGGGATATTCTTATTATCTTCACAGAGTAAAAGATTGTGAAAAATTAAAATATTTTTATGTATTGTCCATATATACCGAAAATATTTAAAAACTACATTTTATATGAAAAATGATTTCGATTAATCAAGATTGTATAAGATTTTCACACTTCAGATCTAGATAGCTACGCTGACATAAGTTTGTGGCAAAGAATCAAAGTATGTAGAATAATGAGAGTCACGTATAAGCTAAATATGGTGATATCGATATGTTTTATTTGCTATTCTTTTACAATTTATCGACAGCTCGTTAGCGTGTTTTGAAAATAGCAGCCATATTTGCGCTAAATCTCCTAAGCAAAGAAAACATGGTTGACAAAACATCATTTTTGTCTACAACGTACTCTAAAAGATCAGTCATTTTACAATATAGACTAGGAGTCTAGAACTTTTTATAACCCGCGAGTTACGCAGAAATCAAAATGTTGGCGAGCTCTCGATAAAGGATATATTATATTATATACGTCTTACTTAGTAATAGAAAATGTGTGTATGTGTGTTAGATTTTAATAAAAATTAAAAAATAAAATTTGTTATTTTTACGTTACTGCCTGAAAATTGTCTTAAAATTGAAATAAAATGATTAAGTGTGCACTTTTATGTATAGCAGATAGTTGTTTTGTAAGAATTTTTTTCATAAAAAATCACACATAATCAATTTCGATTTTTTTGGATTCAAGAAAAATGTTATACTGAAAGAAATAACAAATAAATATCTCTATAATCATAGTATGTAGCAGAAAGAAAATACAATAGGAAATTAAAGCCTGTATTGATTTTATTGTCGTTTTCTGTAATATTATTGATACATCTATAAAAATTTACATATACACTGCCGTCCAAAATGTATGTGATATGAACCCCAAAACAATGGGCGAATGTTCTCTTCATGATCAAATCGAAATTTTCATTGTAATCAGACCCCAGACATGTGCTAGTCTAGAGAGAACATGGTACAGTAATTCAGTAATCAATTCAGTAACATCGTTTAATATCATGTTTTTGATCGTGGCAGAAAATGAATCTTACTTTACATAGCACTAAAATTGTGCGGTTTGTTTTTGATATTTTTAAAGAATCATATATATTATAACTTAAACATTTTAACAAAAAGAATGAAAATAATTAATTGTCTTTAGTGTGCAAAAAAATGTTATACTGAAAAAATAACAAATAAGTTTCTCTATAATCTTATTGTATAGATAAAGAAAACACAATAGGAGACAAAGACATTTTTGAATTTCTTGACGCTTTGTGTAATATTATATATATATATATATATATATATATATATATATATATATATATATATATATATATATATGGAAAATAAAATCCCAACACCAACAAGAAATTAGTTTAGAGGAATGAAATTTAAGCAAAGCAATTGTGTAGGTGACATACTTATTTGATTACAGTTTCAAGGTCACAGGTTAAAGTATGCGCGAGAAGAGCCATTTCAAATGTAAAATGATTGTACATTAATAACCGCTGTAGTCGCCACGATTTTGAATGCAAGCATGCAAACGTGCATGCATTGTGTCGTAGATGTGCCGTATTTCATTTTGTGGGATGGAGTTCCATGCCTGTTGCACTTGATCAGCCAAATCAACAACGGTTAATGCTGATTGTGGATGACGCTTCCAATAATGTCCCATACGCGCTCGATGGAGAAATATCTGGTAATTTCGCAGGCCAAGGCAACACGTCGACGCTCTGTAGAGCACGTTGGGTGATAGCAGCGGTATGAGGACGAGCGTTATACTGTTGGAAAACACCCTCTTAAATACTGCTCATGAATAGCAGCACAACCGGTTCAATCACCAGTCTGATGTACAAATTTGCTGCCAATGTGCTTTAGATAACGACGAGAGTGCTCCTGCTGTCATAGGAGATGACTCCCCAGACCATAACTCCCGGTGTAGGCCCAGAGTGTCTATCCCGCAGACAGCTTGGTTCCAAGCGCTCACCTGGAATCTTTCTTACCAGCATACGACCATCACTGGCACCAAGACAGAAACGGTTCTCATCTGAGAATACAACAAATATCCACTCTGCCCTCCAATGAGCTCCAGAATGATACCACTGACGTCGCAGATGGCAGTGATTCGGAGTTAGTGGTATGAACGCTACAGGCCGTCTGGCTCGGGGCTGTCCCTCAAGTAATCGATTTCTTACAGTTCGCTGTGTCACTCTGGTGCCAACAGAAGCTCTAATTGCTGCTGCAGATGCAGTACGACCCGCCACAGCCACGCGGCGAATACGGAGGTCTTTCCTCTCAGTAGTGACCCGTGTTCGGCCGGACCCCGGTCTTCTATAGACAGTGTCTTCCCGTGACCACTGCTGCCAACAATCATGCAGAGTGGATACATCCCTGCCATGTCTTTCTGAAATATCGAGGAAAGAATATCCACCTTCTCGAAGCCCTATTATACGAACTCGTTCAAACTCACTGAACTGCTGATACTGCCTTTTTGGTCTCCTTAAAGGCATTCTTGACTCAAACCTAGCTCACAACGCCCAGTATGGAAGATAAATAACGCTTACGAAGTTTACACCGAGTATTTAAAGCTTTCCTTTCTGAAGTCTTGGGAATCGGCATGATGTTATCTTCCCCCCAAGCACCTTTTGTATCTATTTTTCCTCTTCTGAACTCCTTTTTCTTGATCTTCCTTTTCGCCTGAAGTTTAAAGGGAGGATTTCTATCCTCTCCTGGGCACTTCACTAATCCCACCCTGCCTTGATCCTTGAGGTATTTAAAGCTCATAACGCCCGGTCTGGAAGATAAATAACGCTCACGAAGTTTACACCGAGTATGTAAAGCACACGTGATTTGCATGATCGTACTGCCGCTACAAGCGCCACTCTTATTCGTTTAGCTCGAAATTTGAATAGGAGTAATTTTCATATGTGCAAACGAGCCTCCCAAATTTCGTTTATCTAGCACAACTCCTTCTTGGTGTTGGAATTTTATTTTACGACAGTGTATATATATATATATATATATATATATATATATATATATATATATATAAATCGCATTGCTCACCAAACGTTATGTAATATGAGTCAAAAAACTATGGGCGAAAGTTCTCCTCACGGACGAATCGAAATTTTCACTGCAATCAGACCCAGACATGTGTTAGTCTAGACAGAACATGGAACACTCAACCAATTCTGTAGTATCGTTGAATATCCCGCTTTTGGTCGTGGCAGTATGACGAATTCTCTTGCAAACAATAAAAGGTAAATATAATTTCTACATGCCTTTATATGGTCTCGTTAGTATTTGTCTCTTGAAGTATATATTTGTCTCTTGTATTTGTCTCTTCATCAAAGTATTTTCCTGTAAAATTTAGAGTCAATGCTTGTAGATATTCATGAATTATAGGCAAAATACTGTTCTGCAATTCTGGTGTGCATGGGAATAACCCTCAAAATATTATAAAAGAGCTTACTATTGTTATATGGCTACTTTTGCATATAAGCCCATCAGGCAAGAATTACTACGTTCCTAACTCCTATAAGACAACATACAAATTAGAAATTTTGATAATTATGTTCAATTATAGAAAATATGAAATGTTTAAATAAAGTTACAGGATTAAATTGTGAATATTTTGAACATGGACATGTACCAGTTTTATTTATCAACGCTCCCAATTTTGTATCCTAAAGGTTCCTATTCCTAAAGGTTCCTTGAAAGTACTTTTTACTTTCCTTATATACATAATGTGTAAGGAAAGTATTGTGACGGGGTCGAAAATTCGAATTCGAGTTTTCGACGGGAGAGCCCTTTCAAGCATCCCTGATCACGAATCAAACATTTTTGAAGTGATGTCTGTGTGTGTGTGTGTGTGTGTGTGTGTATCAGTGAGACTTTGGAGATGATAACTGACGAACGAATGGACCGATTCGAACGAAATTTGGTACAAAGATCACAATCCGTAAACACTAGAAGCTTATTGTTTTTATACGCAATCGAATGTTCAGAACCTCCCTAAATTTTCTAGTGAAATTTTGAGAAAAAGCGTCAAAAACTCAAAACCGCTAATAAAGTTACGCAAATAGACATTTCTTACGTAATTTTTCATTAGAAAATGATTGACATAAATTTTAGAACGCTAACATGAACCGTTCTCGAGATATTGCAATTTTTTAAAAAAAATTATCAAAAATTCATATAAGATAAAAAAATAATATCTCCTATTGAGAAACATGTATACTTTTCATATGTAATACCATGCGATAAATTGGGTGACATCATTCTCGTGGATCTAGCTCGTTCCATTCATGAAAAAAGATACTTTGAGTAATACTTTTGTATTTGATCGCCAATAGTCATTTTTCTGCTCTAAGAATAATTTATTTCTTCGTCCATAACGCTTGGAGAGATTTTGGCGACGATTTTGGCAGAATGTCGCCAACTTGGCGACTTTAATATGTTGCCAAATTAACGAAAATCTCGCCAAATGGATAAAAAAGCCGTTAAATCAATAAAAATGGCGACTAATAGTCGAAAATTCAGTATTTTGGAAAGAATATAAGTATCTACTATAAGGAAATCCTATTTTTTTTTACTGTAAAAGTAGTAAATTCATTACATTATATAAGGAAAGTCGTGTTGCTCACATCAGATTTTTTAAGATATGTCCCTAAATGTTTCCTTTTTTAGATTATATCCCAAAATTTCGGTAATTTTTATTAATTACAAGTTGTTCTTATTTATCAATTATTCGAATATCAATTATTCATATTTCTTGAAATTCACATCTGAAATCTCATGGTGGAAGAAAATTAAAAACTATAACTATAGTCGTAAAATTAGTTTCATAGAGCAAAATCATAACGAGGAAGATTGTTTTAGGCGTTTCAACTAGCTTTAATCCTAGCAGTGTTGTACTCACTTTTGTTCCAATATATTTATTCCACATTAGAAAGAATTTATCTTGCCTAGCTTGTCCGGATTTTAAGCAGGAATTTGTTTTTATCTGAAGCCAGTTCTCATCTGTTTGAAAATAATTAGTAAATTAATTAAATGAATCTCTGTTTTTAATCATGGGTGATGCTGAGTAATTTTATATCTTTAAATAATAAAAGTACACTACATATAACTCAATATATCTGTCAGATGCAAACATTAAAAATAAAACTAGATCGCAAATTGCAATCTGAAGTTTTAAACAGATGATTTCATTACAAATCAGCGCATGCGGCTGATCAATATGCCAGGGGAACGTCAGAACCAAAATTCAAATTTACATAAAATTTTGTCAAAACCAACAATCACAAAAAGCTACATATGTAACTGTCCCATTCGAATTCAAAACCTGACAGAACATGTTTACCATGTTTAACAGAACTTTCAGTGTAGTAGCATATATGTCAGCCTAACTAAAATGAAACTTCTATCCTAAATGACTACACAATACTCTCAAAATTACTTTAAAAAGAAAAACAATTTCTATGTTAGATGTAAACCTCTGACTTTATTAATAATAACCAATCCTAAAACTTTTTTAACTTCTGTCAATTGTATATGTATTTCATTACTGCTTCTTTAACAGAAATTTCGGGTTTTGATTTTCTGGTAAGAATAATATGATTTATTTTTTATTGGTATGATCGGTTATAAACAGAAATCAGATTGCCCTTGAGGTCCCAATTGTGGGGATTTGATCCCAAAAACGGTTTCTACTTTGAAATCTTCAAGTCCTACAATCTTAAGCATTCTGATTTTTTTTAGGCAAGGGGGAGGGGTTCTATTAAAATATTGTTTATATGTAATACATATAAAAAAAGAGGGTGAAGTTTTAAGCAGATGATTTCATTCCAAATCACTATTTCCGAAATACCTAAAATGCCCAAAAGAATACGGAAATGAATTCAACTTTTGGTGTGAATTCATATTGGTACTAATTCTACCATTTCAATTCTACATTTCATTTATTTTTTATTTATAGCCTGAAACGTCATAGCTAAATGATTTCAAAGCAGCTACTTTAGACATCACTTAATTAAACCCGATGTATTATGGTATGTTTTAACAGAGAGCGATATTTTGAAAAATAAAAATATTTTTATGTACTATCACACGCATACCGCAAATATATAAAAACTGCATTTCATATAAAAAAAGATTCCGTTTAAGTGTAGTATCACTCACTGAAGTCGTCTTATATCTAGAACACTATGGTATTTATGGCTGTAGCAAGAAATCGATGAAGGCAGACATCATTGGCTGGTTATTAAAAAATGTATTGTATTACATTACATTCTACTGGGTAACAAATTAATGTTTTGAATTTTCTACAATTTCTGAATGTAGTTCTAACATAAATTAACAACATTACATTTAACGGGGCAAATTTTGAAATGTAATTTATATTTCTAAAGTATTCTTTAAATTGATTTTAACCTTACCTTTTATTTTCATTTTCTTTCTAATCTCTAATTATACATATTTCAATATTTGCCAGCTAAAGCGCTCTCAGCTAAAAATTATTTTTTCATAATGCCACATTTTAGGGGCACCTTTCTTTAGGCAAGCTTATTTAGGAGCCACAGTTAATAATAGGTATGTACTCTGTGTAGGTGTAATGAATCCGCGAAATTTAAATGTTCAACTAACTCGCAAAATAATGATCATATGTTATAGCGCCGTTTTTATCATAGGCAAATGGTAGACGTCTGAAATTGTAAAAGGTCCTGATTTCCTTACCATATACACGTCTCGTATAATATTTTGAATATATTTTATCGTGTTCTATCAGTACTTTCGAACCTGAGAACTCAGCTATGTAGCTTTAACTTATTTACTTCAAAATATTGAACGTATTTCGACATTCCACACAATGCACGATATGCTATGTATAGGAAAATTATTGTAACAGAGTCCAGCGTTCAAAATCGAATTTTCGTTAGATTTACAAATATTGGGGGTCACAACTCAAATATTTTTAGAGGTAAGGCTGTTTCTATACATGCGTGCATGATGTGTTTCCCCTGCAATTGAAATGTAATGTATGTATGTGTCAACTATAATAACTCAAAAAATAATTAATGATTTTTGTGAATTTTGCAGTTAGTGATTTACTCTTGTGTCCATTGGGTTTCATTAAATATTAACGAATGAAACGTGTTCATTTTCACATTAGTGACAGAAAATATAAAAAAATAGTTGAAGTAAAAGATAAAATGTGCACATCCACATTCAGCAAGTAGTTATTTTTAGTTATATTTTTCCATAAGAAATTTCAACCAATCAATTTTGATATCTTGAAATGAACCCTTTTTTTAAAATTTCCCTTTCGTGCGAATTTCTTTCAGCGGCTTCTCGTTTATAAAAACATGTCAATCGATGCAGAAGTTCATGAATTATGCGCAATTTACTGTTATGAACTTCAATTCCGGGCGGTAGTATCACTAAAAAATTGTAAAGGGGCTTTTACTTTTACACAGAACTTCGTCACGTAGTGATGACAGCGGTACTGCCTCCTACAAGATTTAAAACAAATAAAATATCTTGATAATTATATTCAATACAAGCATTATTTAAAAAAAATTAAGATAAAAGATTAATTAATCCCTTTATTATATCCAACGACGTCTCGGATTTATCATATGTTTCGTTAAGCATTGTAGACCTTGACGTCTGTGGGACGCACGCAGATTTAAATTTTGTTATGTCCAAATCTTACAGAAATGTAAGGGGCGTTGTTTATATCCTGAATCATACATAAATGTAGGGAGCGTGGCTTACATACTGAATCCTACAGAAATGTAGAGGGCATGGTTTATATCCTGAATCTTACAGAAATATAGGGGGTGTAGTTCACAAACTGAATCTTACAGAAATCTAGGAGGCGTAGTTTATAAATGGAATCTAACAGAAATGTAGGGGACGTGGTTTATGTCCTGATATTAAACTTAATGTATCTTACTTCTTAGGTCAAGGGGTTAATTAAATATATAAATGTAAATATCCTGAACGTGGACATTTATTAATTTTGTATAGTTCCACGCCCACATTTCTCCAGTCTTTCTCTACTCCAATATACCCTCATAATATGAGAGTATAGCTACAGGGATCCTAACAGATCCCTGAAAGTCCTCTAAAAGCCATTTTTAGGAAATCTCCCTAAATGACTTTTTTGATGATTATGTCTTAAAAAGTCCCTACAATTTTGGCAAATCCCATACTATTCTTTGTCTTGTAACGGGTATCAATTATTTTTGTTATTTAAAACCAACATCTGAAATGTCATGGTATAAGAAAGTTCAAGGATTTAACTGCACTCCTCTAATTAATTTTAGTATAGCAAAATGATTCAAATGAAAATAATATTAGGGTATGCAGCCAGCTTTAATCCTAGCACTGTACTAGCATTTTTCTTCACAATATGTTTTTTTCATAAACTTTATTTTGCCATACAATATACACAATACATACAATTTCTACTTATGATTAAATGCATAAAAATGGGGCAAAGAATTGCGTAAAAAGGTGCTTTAGATAGATCTGACGGGTCCACAGTCCCCAACCAAACCGGTAACACGCTAGCATTAAGGCAATGGTCAGTGGCAGAACAAAAACCATAACGAAATAAACAAGAAATAATAAATAGAAATACAAGTAGCAAAACAAATAAGTAATAGCTCAGCAATTCAAACAGATCTATAATGGAAACATGTTTAAGTACTTCTTAAAACTATTTTCACTGTTTAGTGATTTTAGGAAAAGTGGAAAATAATTCCATAATTTTCGACCGGTAGAATGGTAATTTAGTTATATACTGTTTGTTCGAGAAAAGAAGATAACAGTCGATTCTTATTACGAGTATTATAAGTATGATCGTGAAAATTAGCAAAAAAAGTTACTACAGTGCTGATTATGATGAATATGCTGAAACATAAATAGCGGACTGAATTTTGCAGCGAGAACAAAAATCATGCTCATAAATATTCAAATCAAAGAAATCTTTAAGAAGCGACTTATATTCATTTCGTAGAATGAGAAGCCTGTTTATATTTTTGGTAATAGTTTCCTCAAACAAGTTTACAATAATACAGATAAGGAAACGTTAAACTGTAATGGAGCATAATTAAAACAGTTTTAGGTAAAAAAGATAATTTAGTTCTAACTAATTCAGTGTTTTTTCTTACTTTATTACAAATATGGTCAACTTGTTTATTTCATTTTAAGTCATTTTGTAAAATTAAGTCTAAGAACTTAACAGCCGAAGAAAAAATAATACGGGAGCAATTTATATATATATATATATATATATATATATATATATATATATATCACGATTCTTTCCTGTCAAAAAGAACACATTTAGTTTTTTCAGTATTTAAGGTTACGAGGTTTTGATCAAACCAGTCTATAAAATTATGGATTTAAAAATTTACATGATTGACAGGAGTCTGGATGTCTTCCTCAATAAAAATAAGCTCGTATCATCAGCAAAAATTATTTTGGAAGCACAAGTCGGAACATACAAGATATCATTTATGTAAATTAACAGCAGAATCGAATCTAAGATTGAGCCTTTTGGAACAACATTGAGGATAGTTTCATAACTAGAGCGTACGTTTTGTAACCGGACGAATTGTTTATGATCAGTTAAGTAGTTTTTGAATAAAATATTAGTAATATCTTAAATACCAATGCAGTCACGTTTTGATGATTTTTTCACATTGGTGATGAATAGTATCAAACGATTTTGATAAATGAAAAAATACTAAGAACCAAACATTTAATATCAAGATTGCGCTGTATAGTTTTTAGGGAGGCTAAAATTGCAAGTTCAGTTGATTTTCGTTTCGAAATCCAAATTGGTTGGGATGAATAATGTTATTTATATCAAACAGTTAAATAATATTATATTTTATCCCAGAATAGAACGAATTTATTTTGCGTTGCTGGGATTTTAAGCAGGGATTCATTTATCTATGAGCAATTTGTTGGCCACCTTAAAAATATATATATATTTGAATAATATTAATCTCAGCTTTTTATAATGGGCCACGTCGAGAAATTTTGTAGTTTACAAATATATCAATTTCCCTTTTAGATGCAAACATAAAAAATGAAAATAGATTGTAACTTGCATTCGCAAAAAAATATGCGATCATAACGCCAAAATCAGAGACCAAAATTCCTTGAAATTCTATTGGAACCAACAATCATGAAAAAATTAAATGTATAACTGATCCATTCAAATGCAAATTTGAGGTTTTCAATTGAACTTTTCAGTGTAGTGGCATATATATACCAGCTAAATTAAAATGTAATTCCCTATCATATCCCTTCACTATACTTTCTAAACTGCATTTCAAAATAAACATTCATCTCTGTTAGATGTAAACCTCTAACTTAATTAATGTTGAGAACGGGGAATGTTCTGTTTCGCGAACTTTCTTTCGTCTGTCTCGAAGACCTGGTGAAGAAAATACAGTGCATGGTGTAATCATGAAGTGAGCCGAGGGTTACTAGAATTTCCCTGTTAGAAGAAGGGTTGCCATATTTTGCGATTTATCGCCAATTTGGCGACAGTTGGCGACTTCCCGAATGTTCCAGAAACTTCTCGATGAGCGATTATTCTTTGAGATATAGGGATTTCCAGAAGTTTCTATGGAGAGACTATAAAAAGGACTCACCCCTTTGTTGTAGAGGAGTTGACAATATACGAGCTACAGTGAACTGTACTTATGTCAGTGTTTTGAGAATAGTAGCCATTGCTTTGTTGTTGTTGTTGTTGAGACTCAGACTGTCCGACCTACCATGCCATTGCTTTGTGAAATTATTTCCGTCAACATTCTGTGAATAATGTTAGTTATTCTATGTGGAGCATTTAAATGCTGTTTGATTGTACATTGTTCCTGTTTACTTTGTGCTTCTGAATAAACGTATGTTATCCCGAAACTTAGACTCGTTCTTATATCCTGCGCATACACTCGTGATTACAAAGTTTCGTTACAATCAATTCAAAAAAATTTTAAACACCTGTCAATTGCACAATTATGCTATTACTTTTTCATTTAATATATAGATATTTTCATGATTTTATCTTCTAGATTCTACCTTTACAAAAAATTATAATACAACTGTTTCTATTCAGTATGATTGATTTTAAACAGAAATTTAGTCCTTAAAAGTCACGAGCGGTTTTGAGATGATGTCTGTGTGTTTGTGTGTGTGTGAGAAAGAGAGAGAGAGAAAGAGAGAGAGAGAGAGAGAGAGAGAGAGAAGGAGAGAAACAGAGTCTGTGGAAGCGATATCTCAAGAACGAATGGGGCGTTTCGCTGCAAAATTTGCTGCAAATATTACATTCGGTGAGTACTTGAAGCCGATGGATGATTTAAACGCAATCGAACGTTCAAATTTTCAAATGGGAATTTAAAAAAATCATTTAAAAATCAAAATATTTAATAATGTTACACAAATAATCATTTCTTACTTGTTTTATATTAGAAAACGAATGACACAAGTTTTTGAACGCTAACATGAACAATTCTTATTACACGTTTCTTATTGCACGATATTGCGCGTTTCTATAATAAATTTATCAAAAATATTACATAAAAATAAAAAGTATTAACTATTTTGAAATATGTTTATATTTATGCAATATTATGTAATAAATTTGTTAACCTTATTCTTCTGGATTTATTTCGTTCCATTTACGACATAAGATACTTGATTAATAGTTTTGTATTTTTTCGGACAATAATCCGCCTATAGTTATTTATATATAAGACAATAAGATCAATCATGCATAAAGCATTGGGTATGAAACACTTTCCAACTGAAATACAATTTTATTTAAAAATCTCTAAAATGTGATACATTCAGCGCTGATATATTTTAAATTATACAGTACTACAATAATTTATTATATTTGAAAATTTAAAACTTCATCGAAAAACATGAACTTCATTTAGATAGCATCGTCGAAGTATAAATCGTCTGGTTCACTATGTAAAACTAGTGAATATTTCATTCATACACCTTCACTTTAGACTCCAGAGTTAAATAATTATACATGAAAAAAATTCAGCAATTCTTATACAACTTATCTAACAATCACTTATTTACATTCTGCATCCATTAAAATAAAACCTCGTTATAGAAATAAACAAAGTTTGATGATCATTTAAACTTAGAACTATGGTAATTGCGTTGACGCAGAATATGGATGCAAATACTCAAAAATAAAATAAAGCGATTTTTGGACAGATGCAAGACTAAATATAAATTTAAAATATCCTTAGAAATCATGATTTTTACACTGGGAAAAATTATGGATGTCATATTTTATTTTGAAATGGGTCACGTGATCTCTTCATATAATATGGGTATAATTACTGTTTTAATTTTTATTTAAACAGCTACCAAACATATTTTGCTGAAATTTTTTTTATAAATTTTATGGAATAATTTGAAAATCTCATATAAAATTTCGAAGCAAGTTATGAATTTCAACTTTGCTTAAGAAATGTTTGAAAAATTAGGTCCCATAGGGTTCAATGTATTTCACTTTTTCAACCCGGATTCAATCCAAAACTAATTGGGTCATATTGTTCATTTACATTCCCGTATGTCCCACTGATTGTCTGAACAACATATTAAAATTTCATTTTGATAAAATCATTTTTACGGCAGTTTTCGTGCAAACGGACGGACAGACAGAATTAACATAGCCATAAACACTTTTCAACTATGTTGGAAAGTGTTAAATAGCGCTTCTTTTCCTATGTGTGTAACTCTTGGTGGAAAATTTGTAGAATTTGGCGACTTATTTGACAAAATATCGCCATCTTGGCGATATGTCATCCCAGATTGACGAAAATATAGTCAAAATTGCAAAAATGTTGCTATATTCACGGAAATGTAGCCCGCTAAATGGATTAATTAATTATTAAAATATTTTAATATCTGGAATCTATTTATTGCTCATTGCGGATGCAATCAACATTGATAATTGCCAATTTACCGTTATGTGAATTGGATACTTCGAAATAGTTTTACATGATGTCAGTCGAAAAACAGCCAAATGTGCAATTCAACAATAAAAACACTGTGCCCTGGATCTTATACATGCTTTATTCACGGTGAAAGAAGTAAATTAATTGCATTATATAGGGAATTGCATTTTAAAAGAATTGATTTGCATTATATATGGATATTGCATTATATAGGATCTAAAATTGGATTATACAGGAATTGAATTACATTATACACAAATTGCATTTATAGGAATTGCATTATATATAATGTTTTCACTGTGAAAGAAGTAAATTAATTTCATTATATAGGGAATGTCATGTGCTGCTCACATCAGATTCTGTGTATTAAGGGCAAAGGGAAAATGCTTGTTGAAACCGAATCAGTCGTGAATGCAATATGCAAATAGACGTTTCTAATACATTTGGAAATTGTTCAATGTAACACAGAATTTAAATTTTTACAAGTGAAAAGTAAAGCTTGGTGAGTATTTATTTTCTTATATGTTTACTTTGATTTTTATATTCTAACTAAAATGGAGTTTCCTGCGTATTGCGTTTCCCCGCATATAACGTTTATTAATCGGTTCCACAGGCAAACGCTAAACCGAGATTCCACTGTAATTAAATTGCGATATGACAATTCATTTTTAATATATTTTAGTTATTGCAGTAAACTTACCGATTAAACAGTGGCTTATCCTGTATCCAATGTTTTGGAGCGTCCGGTTGTCCTGCACACTCTTTAAACCGCATCCGGCTCCAGAGCCGCCAATAGGAGGGGGCAAAATGATGCTATGCATAGGGGCCTCAGAGGATTGGGGCTCCATATTGCATAAACAGTTTACGAAAAATGGTCAATAATTTGTTAAAAAAAAGAAGGTTTTAGGTGGTGAATCATTTGTTGCATAGGGACCAAATGTCCTCTTTGTCACTGTTCGGGTCCACTGGACTGTACAGAGGTACATTTACAGTAATAGACTAAATGCTTTTATATACAGATTTATGCTCATCGAAATTTATCTTGTAATTTTTTTCACCTGTGTAATTTAGTCTGCGTAAAGCTTTAGACAAAAAATATCACATTTACTGTCCATTATTTTGTTTAAAATATTTTTTTTTGCATTTCTTATCCCATTGTGGTTTTCGACATCCGATAATCCTGGACATATTTATTAATCCGGTACCGTTGATGTTCTGGACGTGTCAGATGATCGGAAACTGTTTACTTTATATTTTATTTTATTTGTAATCTAGCTACAAACTTTATTTGTAACTTTTTGTTCTCCGTCTCCCCAAATTAATTTATCACGCTTCGCTACTGTCGATATATGTACTATTAAAAGCCGAATGCGTATGTAACATATATATATATATATATATATATATACATATATATATATATATTTATATACAATATGTATATACATATATATACAATATCCATTTTTTAAAACATAGGTATCGAAAAGAAGAAGCGACCGAGACTTTCGAAATATCGAAGGAGTATTCAATTTATTTGAAACACGATTGATTTATATTGAAGGAATTTCAATTTATATTGAAACGGATAACATATGTGGGAGGGACGAATTTTACATTCATCGTTTTCATAAAGTTATTTGTTAGGCGACGCTTGTTCCGATTTTAAATCAATTTCACGTTGTACTTTCAACTCTGCAATGGACTCGCTCGGCATGCTTGCACTATATTTGGGTCCAATTTAGCCGCTTTGCGACTTTTGCGCCCACACAGAGGGATCAGAACTTGCTAAAAAACTGATCGCTTCAAATACTGATTTCTGTATAATTAGTGAACGCTAGTTTTATGTTAAATTCTGTTGGCGAAGCTGGCCCCATCTGAAAGCTTCTGAATTTTCTTGAGCCTTTAAGATAGTGTTTACATGTAACAAACACGAACGTATGGAGTGTTAAATTTTTAAGCAGTCGATTTCATTCCAAATTATTATTTCCGAAAGTAGTAGAATGATAAAAAAATACGGAAATTGAAAGAACTTATCGGTGTGGATTTCATAATAGCACTAATTTAAGCATTTCATTTCTAAAATGCCAGAAAGGTCGTAGTTACATGATTTTAATGGCAGCCATTTAAACAGCCCTTAATTAAGCACAAAACGGATACCAACATTCTGTCTCTTTGCAGAGTATGAGACTGTGAAAATTAAAATACTTTTGTGTACTTTCCATACATATCGATAATTTCTATAAAGTATATATTATATAAAAATGATTTCGCTTTTCTTGTCTGAAAAAGTATTATATCATGATAGGTCCAGAAATCTGCGACTACGAAAGAGGTCGCAGACAGATAAATAAAATATGTAGAACAATAAACCGTGGGCTTTGCATCGACTATATCTAAACAACATTGAAGAATCTTATTGAATAGCATTAACGCCTTGACATACATCGACAACACGGATACGTCGTATGTTTCACAAGCCACTGTAGACATTGATGTCTGTGAGTCGCGCGCAACTTTAAAGTTTTCAAGTGCAAATGTTACAGAAATTTAGTGGGCGTGGTTTACATCCTGAACCTTAAAAGTGTGGGGCATGGTTTATATACTGAAACTTTAAAAATCTTAAAGGAGAGTAATTTATATTTTGAAACTACTCTTAATGTGCAATGTCTCTTAATTCGTATGTCGAGGGGTTAAAATCCACTGTATAATGCTAGTTAAAATAATTAACCGCTACATCACTGTTTTGTAGAATTTTCACTATGTTGTTAAATATTATACATACTGTTTACATAATGCTTGCTTTTGCAGGGCTGTCCAGTTGCATTCCGACCCGCAGCTGGCATCTGAAAATACGGTATAATTTTGAAACATTTCAAACAAATTTAATTATTTGAATTAACTACAATTTCCGAATGATGTTCTAACATAAATAAACATTTAGATGTGATTTTTAGTGCTGGCGTGTAACATAATTTTAATCATAATTAGTATTTCTTAAATATACGTCAAATTAATTTAAACTTCTACATTTTCACTCTTAATTTTCCTTCTAATCTATATGAAGCATATTTTAATATTTGGCAGCTGAAGTGCTTCGAGCTAGTCTTAATATTTAGAAATGCCACTTTTTTGAGACGACGTTTTAACAGCCACAGCCGTTTTAGCAGTTCTTTTAGCAACCACAGACACGCCCTCTGCGCGTGTGCAAATTAACCGCAAATTTAAAAATATTCAACTAAATCACAAAATAAATATTGTATGCTTATTTAGGCAGCTTTTATCTTAGACAAATGATGGAAACCTACAATTATTTAAGGGTTTATCTCTTTTATCCCCATCCACATTTAGTAAAAGTTTTTGTATAGTTTTTGTCGTATCCTAACAGCACATTTAGACCTTAGAACTCAGTTGGGGAGCCTTGGGCTATTTACTTCATAATATTTAACTGAATTTTACATTCCCTACAATACATGTATACATATGTTACGTATAGGAAAATTGCTGCAACTGAGTCAAGTATTCGAATTCGATTTTCGTTAGATTTACACCTTTTGTGGATGTCAGAACACATCTCAACAATTTTCAGAGGTAAAGCTGTTTTTATATAGGTGTGTGTGGCGTGTCTACTCTTTCAAATGAAATACAAAGCATTGTTACTACGTATCCTATGGAATCGCTGGTGGGTACGCAGGAGAAAAGAATGTGTCCAAATTTCTGGATAACTAACACGTTTATTCACAAATACAGCGTAAACAGGAACAATATACAGTCAAGCAGTACTTAAAGGCTCCACTAATTATACAAAATAACTGATATTATTCTCAAAACAGTGACGAAAGTCATTTCGCAAAACAGCCGCTACTATTCTCAAAACACTGACAAAAATCCCAGTTCATTATAATTCGTATCACGTCAACTGCTCTTTAACTGAGTGATGAGTCTTGTTATAGACTCAGTATAGAAACTGCTGGACATCTCTCATATCACGTAGAATAATCGTTATTTCGAAGTGCTCCTCGAGAATTCTGGAACTCACCAAATATTCCTAAATTGACGGTAAATCACCAAATCTGGAAACCCCTCTTCGAACTTCGAAATTTTGGCAACCTTACGATCACATCATGGGAAAGGATGCGTGTAAAGATGTTTTCTCCGTATGGTCTGCGAAAGACACGAAATACTTCAGTGAGGTAAGATTACACGTTCTCAATAGTGTGTACCTATGTGTCAACTTATGAGTATAAGTAACCAGCATTTTTTCATAGTAATAGGATAGAGTTAAGTTCTCCTTTAACACACCATTTTATAACCACCGGCTGTCCAAATAGTTGCTCAAGTCCTTCGGATGAGTCGGACGGTCTGGGTATTCAACACCATTTTATAAGGAAATAAATTTGGATAACAAATGATGTTTCTAATGTGTCAAGATTTGAATCGCCTCTGTGAAATGTTGGCCTTAAAAAGAATTTTGAGATTCCGATTAAAGACGATTTATGTATTTTCTTAACTTTTTCTATATGTCTCTTTTAAAAGGGTTGTTATTTTCTGGGTTACAGTCCGATAAATATGCATAACTACTGTATATAAAGCACGACCTGTCTGTATATAAATCACAACTGTATATAAAGCAAAAAAGTGTCTTGGACACTTGTTTGTGGACCGTCAGAGGTTCCCGAAATGTTCTTACCGATCAATTTGTTAACCCCCACTCTAAAGAAAATAATATGTAAAAATTTTTCTATTAAATAGAACTTTAGCTACTTATTATCGAAAGATAAATTTGAGATTTGTGTTTAATTAATGTTTTGATGATAGCATAATTAGAGTCACATATTAAGGTAAGTTTGAGTGTATCAATATAATTTCTTTACTAATCTTTTACAATATATCGACTGGTGTGTTATGAAAATAATAATTCTCCCAATCAGAGAAAACATGGTTTCCCAAAAACTATTTACGTCTATAACGTACTGCAAACGATCAGCCAGGATCACAATATAGACCAGGAGTCTGAAACTGTTTATAAGCCGCGAGTAATCGCAGAGATCAAAGTTTTTTGGCGAACACTCGATAAAGGATGTATTATATATATATATCTTACAAGGACCCAAGCTAAACTCATAGAATTCGACGAAAATTTGACAGGTGTTAGTAGATGGCTAAAAATATCGACAGTGAAAAAATTAGCTGCTGAATTGCAACGGAAAAGTTGTAAAAAATTAATAAAAGTCAACATCTTTAATGCCAAATGCAACCCTACTTGGGGAGTATACATAGAGAAGCGCCAAATTCTGATAAGCACTGTCCATGTTTTCTCTGTATCACTAGAAATCTGTTGAAAAGTTATTTTTTTATAGTTTACAGTCAAAAGTATTCGAAATTGAGTTTGAATACATATTTTTAGTATAATCATGTATTTCTCATAGTTTTATTATTTTATGTAAGTGAAAGATTTTAGCGATCTGCTATAATTACTTTTTTTATACACATATAATGTAAAGAAAGTATTGTGACGGGGTCGAAAATTCGAATTCGAGTTTTCGACGGGATAGCACGTTTCAAGCATCCCTGATTACGAATCGAACATTTTTGAAGTGATGTCTGTGTGTGTGTGTGTGTGTGTGTGTGTGTGTGTGCGTCAGTGAGTCTGTGGAGACGCTATCTCACGAACGAATGGAGCGATTCGAATGAAATTTAGTACAAAAATCACAATCCGTGAACACTGGAAGTCTATTGTTTTTAAACGCAATCGAATGTTCAGAACCCCCTAAATTTTTGAGTGAAATTTTGAAAAAATCATCATAAAATCAAAACCTTTAATAAAGTTTCGCAAATAGACATTTCTTATGTTATTTTTCTTTAGAAAACGATTGACATAAACTTTAGAAAACTAGCATGAACCGTTCTCGAGATATTGCACATTTTTCAAATAAATTTTACGAAAAAGCCATTAAATTAAAAATACATATTAACTGTTAAGAAACATGTTCACTTTTCATATGTAACATCATACGATAATTTTGGAGACATCATTCTCGTGGATCTAACTCGTTCCATTCACGAGAAAAGATACTTTGAGTAATACTTTTGTATTTGAACGCCAATAGTCATTTATCCGCTGTAAGAATAATTTATTTCTCCGTCCATAACGCTTGGCGAGATTTTGGGACGCATTTGGTGGGATGTCGCCAACTTGACGACATTTTAAAATGTTGTCAAATTAACGAAAATCTTGCCAAATGGATAAAACAGACGCTAAATCAATGAAAATGACGACTAATTGAAGAAAATTGAATATCTTGGAAAGAATATAAATATCTACTATAAAAGTAACGTTTTTTTAAACTGAAAAGTAGTAAATTCATTGCATTATATAACGAAAGTCATGTGCTGCCCACATCAGATTTTTTTGTGATGCTGTTTTGTTTAATGCTCGAAAATTTTACGCATGAAATTGTTTTGTTTAATACATCTATGTTTTTTAATCTATTTTTTTAAAATATAAAATGTCAAATATAAAATGTCACCACATATTAATGTGTTCAACGTCGTGTGGATGCTGTACCGTGAATTCTCTGTTCCAGAAATAGTGCTGACTGATTTTACAGAAGGCGAGATAAATGTAAAAAATAAAATAATGGAAATTTTGTAAGAACCTGAATCTATTTGCGAAATGTTTTTTAGTGATGAAGTGGAAGGCACTCTGGATTTCGAATCATCGGTTGCCGAAAGGGATTTTGAGGATTCCGATTTTGACATTATAGATGAAAGTAATGAAATATTTGTGGGTGAGGAGGTAGAAAATGAGGAAGTCCAGCGTATTCCATTTAAACCTAAACGAGCAGTTGTTGAATACTGGCGTAGCAGTAAACAAGAAAGATCAATCATGCTTAAAGCATTGATTATGAAACACTTTCCAACTTCAATGCAATTTTATTTAAAAAAGTCGAAAATGCAATATATTCCTCGGTAATATTCTAAAACTTATCACAATACTACATTGATTTATTATATTTGAAACCTTAAACCTTCATCGAAAAAAATTAACTTCATTCAAATGACGGCATTAAAGTATAAATTGCCTGGTTTAAACATCTCTAAAATGTAATACATTCCTTGGTAATAATTTTAGAATTATCATAATACTACGATAATTTATTATATTTGAAAACTTCATCGAAAACAACTGAAATTCATTCAAATGACGTCATAAAAAAATAACACGCCTGGCTCTCTCTATAAAAGCAACATTTCATTCATAAATAATTCCCCCATTCATGTCTTTCATCACAATACTATAATAATTTAATTTATTTAAAAATTAAGACCATTGAGCTACAAGTAAGTAAGCTCTATTCGTTAAACTTCATCGAAAAATATCGTCCTTCTCTTTCTAAAATCAATGAATATTTCATTCATATCAGCTAAGCAGACTCCATGGACTATTTGATTTTGTGTTAAAGAATTACAGCGATTCTAATACAACTCATTCTACATATTTTGTTGTTTACATTTCACATAGGTGAAAAATAGGCTTAATAGTAGAAATAATCAAATTTAGATGAGCATTTAAACTGGAATATATTGTCATTGCGTTGTTTCCGTATGTAGATGCACAGAATTTAGGCAAAAATAAAGTAGTTTTAGGACGGATACAACACTCAATATGAATTAAAAAGAACTTTAAAAATCACGATTTTGACACAAGATGGATGCCATATATCATTTTGAAGTGGGTCATGTGATCGTTTCATATCATGGACACGTGATCGTTTCATATCATGGACACGTGATCGCTTCATATAAGAGGTGTTATTATTATTTTAATTTTTATTTAAAAAACTACTGAATATATTTCGCTGAATTTTTTTTATATATTTTACGGGACCATTTGAATATTGCCTAAAATTTTCGAAGCAATTTGTGAATTTTAAATCCGCTTAAAAAATACTTGAAAAATTAGGTCCCATAGTGCTCAATGTATTCCATTTTTTCAACCCGGGTTCAATCCAAAACTAATTGGGTGATATTATTCATTTATATTCCCATAGGTCCTATAGACCGTCTGAACAACATACTAAAATTTCATTTTGATTAAGTCATTTTTACCGCAGTTATCGTGCTAACGGACAGACAGACAGACAGACAGACAGACAGACAGACAGACAGAATGAACAAAGTCATAAACACTTTTCAACTTTGTTGTAAAGTGTTAAAAAATGAAACATCGCACACTATAATTTGTTCAAAGCAGGTATACATTTGTAAAAAGTCTGTCCCAAACGTATTTGTGGGAAAATCAAATCAATAAATTCGTTGATAAGAGGAACAAACTATGCGAAATTAGAAAAATGTTTTTTTAAAAAGTTTCAGGACGTAAGGCGCAGATAAACGTGCGTGTCAATGTGCATGATTCGAATTTGAAAAGCTGGACTTGTGATAACGCTCTCGCCCTAAACGTGCCATTCAGAGCTTCCGGTAAATGGCTCCTGAATTTTAAAAAGAAATATAGAATCGTTAGCAGAAAAAATACTAAAATTGTCTCTCAAAACCAAATTTATGAAGAGGATCATATTGCAAATGCTTCAGAAGCATTTTTAAATGATGTGCGTATTTTTTTTAAATATTCACAGTTGAACGATAACCAGATGTTTAATATTAATGAATCGGGATTTAATAAAAAATTCATTCGGGGAGAACGCATGATTTGTTGGAATCAAAACAGATTGAATGTGCTGCACAATCTATCCATGCTACGACCCATTCATATACTTTAATACCAACAATCAGCAAAGATGGAATGCTACTATCGCCTTTATTTATTGTGTATTCTGAACCTAAAGGACATTTCGGAACCCAAGTGAGGCAGAAAATGTTTCAAGCTGACAATATTTATACCATCGCTTCGAAATCGAGGAAATGGAATCAAAAGAACAGCGCGAATATTTATCGGATGTGTATTTTAAAAACACACCAGATGAAACCGTACTTTTAGTGAATTCTTGATCACCCTTCAAAAACAACGATTTGATTGACAGTGTTACGCCACCGGGTAAAATCGTTCATGTGTTTGTCATGCCACCTAAAACCACTCATCTAATACAATCCCTTGATAGGTACAGTTTTCGGGTCTGGAAAAATTTCGTTCGAAAATTTTCAGATTTAGTTATGACTGCACAAATACAAATCGATTTGTTTCATTGAGATAATATCTTTAAAGTGTAATCCATTGCACGCAACCAGTTCTCTTCACAACACTACGTTAATATGTGGAAATCTTCATGGCATGCATGCTCATACACAGAAAGCCATCCTGGGTATTTTAAAAATCCTGTTGAGTTCAAATTTACTGCATTCAACGTACTTGATTGTGGAGAAAAACTGTGCATCCAAAATATTCGCTCGGTGTAGCTTGATGTAAAATATGTTTCTCTTTTATGCATTTCTTCAATGAGCCTCATATTTGTAACACTTTCAATTTATAAAGAAATTAACCCTTTCATTCGATCTCAATTATTTGTTATCAATTATATCTCTTATAAATTATATACCATAGTACCGATACATGTAATCTGCATTTTCTGTTTCTCAAGTGCTATTTTTTAAGAAGCTATTTTTCAAGTATTAACGCCTCTAAATATAGCATAAAATGAGTTTTGATAGTAAACACATTACATATGTTCGTCAATTTACAAGAATGCACAGTCGCCAATTGAACCTAAATGTATGGTTCTGGCACCCCAGACCCAATTTTCAACATTAATCTACTCCTCTCCTAATGCAATTCAGAAGATAATTTTCTGAATATAGATTTTATATAACTTCTTCTAACACCTGTCAAATTTTCGTCGAATTCTATGAGTTTAGCTTGGGAACGCTTCTTTGTTAGTAATGGAAAATGTGTGTGTATGTGTGTGTATGTAGCGGGAAATCTAAACATCATACGACCATGAAATATGGTACACGGGTACTTCAGAACCCTAATGTTTGTTATTTTTTGGCATTATGTATTTTTTAATTTCGAAATAGTTTTTAATCATTTTATATTTTAAGGCGATTTTCACTCAAATGCGTTGCTTAGCGACCTAAAATATTATCACAGAGTCTCCATCTTGACACTATGGGGAACACCGAAAAATTCTCCTTCAAATAAACCTTGAACAGAATCCATACAATTAAAAGAAAAATTTACGTGAATTTAAAAGATTCCGGTCTTCACGATGGTGTCAAGATGGGAACTCTGTGATAATATTTGAGGTCGCTAAGCAACTCATTTGTGTGAAAATCGCCAAAAATCGGCTTAAAACATAAAGCACCTGAAAGAACTATTTCGAAATAAATGAAAAAAATAACCGCAAGGTGCACATATATTTTATGTCCTGACGTACTCGTGCACCAAATTTGATGGTCGCGACTATGAGATTTCACACTACATGCTGTACACCCACAAACACACTCTCTCGCAAATATTTTCCGTTATTAAGTAAGATGTATATAGAATAATATATCATTTATCGAGTGCTCGAAAAAATTGTGATGTCTGTGAGTGCTCGCGCGATATAAAGTGCTCGCGCGATATAAAAAATAGTAGACTCCTAGTTCATACTGTGAAGTGGCTGATCTTTTGGAGTGAGTTATAGACGTTAATGATTTTTTGGCAACCACGTTTTGTTTGATTGAAAGATTTAACCTAAATATGGCGGTTATTTTCAAAATACGCTAACACGTAGTCGATAAATTGTAAAAAAGTAAAGGAAACTTATTGAAACCATCAAATTTAATTTATATGTGACTCTCTTTATGCTATTACTACCTATTTCAATTCCTTGCCACGGCCTTATTCGGCGTAGCTTTCTAGATTTAGCGGCCAACGCATATCAAACACGGATTAGTCAAAATCAATTTTCTTATAAAATGCAGTTATTGAATATTTTCGGAAAAGTGCATAAAACACTTTTATTTTTCGCAATTTCTTAGTCTGTGAAGTATAATATCACTTGGGGTTTAATTAAGGAAAGTCTAAATGACTACGTTGAAACATTTAGCTATGAATTTTTGGACAAAAAATGCAATTTAGGATGGAAATATAGAACTACTACTAATATGAAATTCACACCGAAATGTTCCCGGCCGCACATGTTGCTACCGTAAACCCTAGGGTTGGTCGTGCGGTCTGGGTCTTCAACACCGAAATGTTCAAACAGTTACCTTACACCTTTCTGGTAGGTCGAACGGTCTGGGTCTCAACAACAACAACACTGAAATGTTCTCTCTATTTCCGAATTTCGTTGGTCATTTTAAAACTTTCGGAAATAGTAATTTGGAATGAAATCATCTGCTTAAAACTTTACCATCCTTTTTATATTTCTTACATATAAATAATATTTTAACAGCTCAAGAAATATTTCAATAGCTCAAGAAACATTTTTATAGCTCACGATTCATAATGCTTAAGGAGACAGCACTGTTCCCGACGGAATTTAGCATAACATATAGGGACCAGAAGGGCATAAAGAGTCAAAAATTGGAATAGTCTTTGGGATCACACCCTAAAAATCGGAACTTTCAAGTACATTCGGTTTTTGTTTAAAAGCAATCATACTATTAAATAATCATATTAATATTTTTACCAGATAAACGAAACCCAAAGTTCTAATAATTAAAACAAACTGCAGACAGACACACACACTTAGAGAGAGAGAGAGAGAGGGGGAGAGATTTTCCTTTATTAAATCCTTTATAAATACTTTCGTTCCATTCGACGTCCAGTGGTCGTCACGAGATTTTTTGGCGTATAAATCATATGACGAGCTTAGCTCGCAATGCTGTATTATTTTATATAGTTATTTGATATCACAGTCCAAATATCGCGCATAGAATTGTATTAGAGCAAAAACACAAGCCCATTGACATTGATTACACATTGATTACTCATTTTAAATTTAATTTCTATGATATCCTTGATCATGGAATTAGAAAGAAAGTTATAATAATCCTATGGATGAAAATGAGTATAAGTGCTTTAAGGCTTTGACAATTAGATCTTGGTGTCTCTAGTGTTAGCAAAGTTAGCCGCTATTGTTAGTTGACACAACAGAAAGTATTTAGTACATGCAATATGCAATTTTGAATATTATTAAATTAAGGGTTCCCTAATTATGAGTGTAAGTAACCAGCACTTTATCATAGTTGTAGGATAGAGTATAGAATATATAGAGACAAAATTAAATTGAAAGGCAAAATGATTTTGTATACTTAGGAATATTTTTTATTATTGCAGTTATAATTTGCATTGCACTAATAATTTATTTTTACAAAATTGGCAATTTAAAAAAAATATTTTAGGCCTTTAGCCATGGAAATACATATAATGCAGGACTATTTATCTTACTCCAGCGCCACCTGAGTTATTGTCTCAAACGATATTGGTGTTTTCTTTATATGAAGTTTTAACTCCTTACTTTTACCTCCATGTCACTGATAATACCTTTATTATACATCAGTGGTGACTCTCAACATATATATACAATGTATGATCCATCATAACTGAAGAACGGCTGAACCGAATTTCATGAAATTTGTCTTGGTAGTCTTAAAATCGCCCCACTTAAAACATAGGCCATGTTTCGAGTTTCTACGACCAGTTGTTTTCGAGATATTAGTGAAAAACGAAACTTTTTCCTAGGAGTTCTATTCGATTCACAACGAAAAAGGTTGGACATTGTTGGTGTAAAACGTAAAAGTCAATAAAATCTCTGAGTTTCGTGGGAGTTTATTCAACGTATTAGACACTTTTGAAAATCGCAGGTTTGAGATATAAATTTTAATGGAAACGATCACCAGAGTTTGTTTCTCACAGGCTTCCTCAACAGCGAAAAGTATTAAGAAATCACAAGAAAGATCAATCATGCATAAAGCATTGATTATAAAACCCTTTCCAACTTTAATTTTATTTAAACATCTCTAAAATGAGATACATTCAGCGGTAATATATCACAATCGGCCCTATATGTTCCGACGTAATTTTTATCATAGTTTTGTATGGTAAATCCCGAGCAACGACGGGTAATCGCAGCTAGTATTTCATATGACAACTATCTAGGTGAAAAGAATATTACCATCTACTGTCCGTTTCTATATATAAAAACACGTCCACTGTCTCATATTTCTTCAAGAATAAATCACGTACCTGTAGATTATTCGCATCTTCCCTAAGAGGAAATAGAGAACTCTTGCTTTAAAATATGTAGCTTCACTGTTTCACTACAAATTTAAAATGCTATTTAAAAAGTAGTGCATTTTCAATGAAGTTCTTCTTTAATGTCTACTTGATATTATTTTACTTACCGGATTTATTCCCGAAAACAGATTTTGGCACAAATAATTAAATTCGATATTTTAAATAAAGATTAATAAATAAAAGTGAAACTCACTAAAAATTGTTCTTATTTCTCTTCTATTATATGATATTCGAATTCAATTAAAATTATTAACATTAATCGTTACATGATTAGGTACAGGACGGACGAGGGTCTTTCTGATCTTGGAAGACTAACTCAACAGTAAAGCAGTTATCAACACCAATCGTCTACTAATTTAACAGTAAGACATAAATCAGCAGAAGAATCAAAAGGGAAGAATAATAGCCATGATAGGAAGAAATTTTAGTAAAACTAACAGAAATTAAGCACATTTACACAGTCGAATAAAACACAGTGATATGACAACTTCTACACTTTTATTTCAAATCAAGCTTTCTCATTGCAACCAACCACGGCCGTAACAACCACGCCTTCTGTCATTTAGGATGTATTGCTTGGATTATTTAAGACATTTTGTATTATAACATGGTATTACATAACAATTGTATCCATGGTGTATATTCGCATCCCATTTACTATTGTTACGACTCATTTTCTGGAGTGTGCACTCTTGATACAAGACTGAGTTCAACTTTCTGGATAACTAACACGTTTATTAACAAGCATTGTGGAAACAGGAACAATATACAGTAAAACAAGACTTAAGTGCTTCACTAATTTCACAAAATAACGCAGAGAATAATAATATTCTCAAGATATTGAAGAAAGTAATTTTACAAAACAGCGGCTACTATTCTGAAAACATTGGCAAAAATCCCAGTCCAATGTAGCTCGTATCACGCCAACCGGTCTCTGACTGAGCGGTGATTCCTTTTATAGACTCTCCATAGAAACTTATGGAAATCCCTAATATCTGGTAGAATATAGATTATTTAGGGATGCTTCTCGAACCTTCGGGAAGTCGCCGCACAATAGAAAATAAATCTCCCAATCTGGCAGCCGTTCTTCGATCTTCGGCATTCTGGCAACCCTAGTCTCGCGTCATGGGAAAGCCTGTACGGGTGCTTTCTACGTCTGGTTCTAAAAAAAATTACATATTCAACAAAACCAAATTTGTTTGATATAGCATAAACGGTGTGGTTTTGTACAATTGGAAAGATATAACTAGACGCAAACTTTCAGGAAAATTGTAATATTAAAATTATTTTAATTATTTTAATATTTTAAGATGAAATTTAATTACGAATGCATTAAAATTTTAAAATGGTTGAAGTTTGAAATTTTATAAAATTTTCAAATACATTTAAATATGTTTTTGAATTAGATATTTAAACATTTAAGCTTTAGATAGTTTTGCTTGCATTAAAAGTAATTTTAAATATTTTAAAACTACTATAGTAAAAAGTAAAATTATTTATAAATTTAAAGTAAAATATTTAAATACGCTTATTTTTAATATGTTTACAGTTACATTTATATCATATAAGAGTCGATATATCCCGACATTCCTATTTGTACGTGATGATCCTGCAATTAGGAATAAAATTAATTACACGTTTTTAAAAATAGTTATCGTGTATCGCTAGATTTATCATTCATATTTTAATATTATTGCAATGACATGTAATTTCCGCTGCATTTAAATTCAATGTTAAAAATCAGATACCATTCAAAATAATCACTAAGTGCCATTCTATTCACTGAAATTCGTGAAATTTTACGAAACACTCAAATATAAGGGTCTTAGATCCCCTATGACTGGAAAACAGCCGCGTTTCATTTCCTAAAAACGGGGTTAAATTGTCGAAAACTCAAGTCGTTATCGCAATTTTGTTTATAGAAAAAAGTCCTTATACCCTCTAGTTACCTGAAAATTCATCGTTTACACGTATCGTTTTACGTTCAAGTATCGTTTTACACTGTAGAAAAAGAAGCCATTTATTAAAAAAATTCAAGTCGTTATCACAATTTAAAAAAATCTGATGTTGGCAACACATGACTTTCCTTATATAATGCAATGAATTTACTACTTTTACAGTAAAAAAATAGGTTTTTCTTATAGTAGATACTAATATTCTTTCCAAGATATTGAATTTTCGACAATTAACCGTCATTTTCATTGATTTAGCGTCATTTTTATCCATTTGGCGAGATTTTCGTTAATTTGGCAACATTTCAAAAAGTCGCCAAGTTGGCGACATTCCGCCAATTTCGTCGCCAAAATCTCACCAAGCGTTATGGACGAAGAAATAAGTTATTCTTACAGCAGATAAATGATTATTGGCGTTCAAATACAAAAGTATTACTTAAAGTATCTTTTTTCGTGAATGGAACAAGCTAGAACCATGAGAATGATGTCACCCAATTTATCGCATGATATTACATATGAAAAGTGAACATGTTTCTCAATAGGAAATAGTTTTCTTTCTATGACTTTTTGATAATTTTTTTGAAGAATGTGCAATATCTCGAGAACGGTTTATGTTAGCGTTCTAAAATTTATGTCAATCGTTTTCTAATGAAACATTATATAAGAAATGTCTATTTGCGTAACTTTTTCAGTGGTTTTGATTTTTTGACGATTTTTCAAATGAAATAGACAAATTAAATCCTACTTCTCCCCCCCCCCCTCCCCTCCTACCACATATTCGTAGTATTTAAACTTATATGACGCTCTAATTGTCCCTTGATAAAAGAATATGTAAGAAAATTAGGACACAGGGTAGTATTGGAAAATAATATTCTCACACGCAGAACTTTATGATTTAAGCTAATTATAAATATCTATATCGGGTGTACCAAAAACATTTACCTCGACTTTTATTCCTTAAATATTGATCTTAGACATATATAATAAATTACAAAGCTGCGTAAAAAAGGTACCGGATTTTATGAAATCGATAAAAATTTTCAGGGGATTAAATTTGAAGAAATACAAAATTTAAATTTTTATACAACCTCCGTACAAAAACATTTCCAATGAGTAAAATTTACCCCATATACTATTAAGGTGATGTACAAAATTTCAGCATTTTATCACAAGAAGTCCTAGACATATGTTTAAACAAAGTCGATGAGGGATTAATCACAAATTAAAATGTAAATGTTTACAGCAAGAGTGCAAATGACGCAACGTAGAAATGCATCATTGGCAAAGAATATCTGTCTCTTATCTTTAATTGATCTTTGGCATGGATGGAAAACATTTTGAACCAGCTTTGTAATCTTTGTGTACAGTTATTACTTCTACACAGTGTAGATACTTTTGTGCCAATAAATATCAAAATTATTATTTACTTATGTAATCATTGATTTCTTTCTTAATTTGTGTATGACCTCTGAAACGCGATCTGCCGATATGATTTTAAACGGCTGAAAATCCATGTCGATGCACTGAAAAGTGATTTAAGTCAGCATTTCTGTCTTTTCATATCTCTAGGACTTTTTATGATAAAATGCTGAAATTTTATAGATCACCTTATTGGTGTATGGGGCACAATTTACTCATTAGAAATATATTTGTAAGTTTGCCGTACAAAAATTTCAATTTTGTATTTCTTAAAATTCAATTTCCTTGAAAATTTTAATCGATTTCATAAAATTCTGTACCTTAATTTACGCAACTTTGTAATTTATTACATATATCTAAAATCAATATTTAAGGGATAAAAGCGGAGGTCAATGTTTTAGGGACACCCTGTATATATAGTTTATATATACACTCTTTTGCAAAAAGAAAACGAAGCACCATGAAGAAAGTGACTGTTTTTATTGAAATTAAATATGCATATATCTCATACACAGGTAATGAAATGATTACAAAATCCAGGCTGCAGGACTTATCAATGGTTAGCAATTGCACATTGAATTTTCAAATCAGTATCTGGCGAATACCCCCTTGGCGGCAATGCATGCTTGTATACGTCTAGGTAAGGAGTGATAAAGTTTCTTAATGTCATCCTGCGATACAGTTTACCAGGCATTCCTCAATTGTTGCTCCAGATCTGCTACATTTCGGGATGCACGACTCTGGCGATCTAGCATGTTTCATACATGCTTGATTGGCGAAAGGTCTGGTGACCTTGCTGTCCAAGGAATAGTATCAACAGCACGGAGACAGTCCACAAATATGTGAGCCGTATGTGGCGTGGTATTCTCTTGTTTGAAAATAGCCCCAGAATGACGTGCCATGAAGGATAACGCATACGTCTGCAGGATTTCATCAATATATCGTTGATCTGTTAAAGTTATACACAGGATTTGTTACTCAAGTCCTCTGGACGAGTCGGACGGCCTGGGGTTCCCACAGGATGACTAGGGGCGACCTTCTGTCGTAAGAGATAGCATCCCACACCATCACACCAGGAGAAATGACTATGTGTTCCTGTGTAAAACAAAGGCTGATTAGGGCCGCTGGCCCTGGCGCCTCCACGCACGTACTCAATGGTGATCTGCTGAAAGACTGAAGCGTGATTGATCGCTGAACACTATGCGAAGCCAGTCTGCTGGCAGCCATGATGCTCGGCTACGACACCACTCCAAATGACTCTGTCGATGTTGTGGGGTTATGGACAAACGTCTTAAATGCCGTCGTGAGCGTAACCGCACCTCAGCCAAGCGCCGTCAGATGTGGAAAGTACCACGGGTGGTGTGGAAGAGGCTGTAGCACGTGGTGGACAATGACGCCAGTTCGAGCCTGTTGCACATACTTTCGATCTTGCTTCGCATTCGTGCATTTTGGCCTTCCAGAGACCTTATTCTACCGATGAGTTCCTTGCAGCAACCATTGCTGCCAGAACCTTTTCACAGCAGTGTCCGTTCGGTGCAGGTGGCGGCCTATTGCTCGGTATGACCAGCCAGCTTCACTCATCCAGACTACATGATCACGTTCAAACTCGTCTAATTGCTTATAAGGTCTTCGGCAACGTCGTAAAGGCATTATTGGTTGTGTCTCCACGAAACTGCAACGCCGATAACGAACAAAAATAAACTGTTCACATTTTTAACCTGTTTTATAGGATGCTAGTTGGGCAGTAGAAACGTGCTCTATGACACCGAAGTTAACACTCATTGGCCTTACAAATTTAATAATTTGCATACTTGGTGTAAAGGAATTTGCATGCGAAATTTCGAGATGATCGGATTATTTTGTAGGATGCTTTTTTTTTCATTTAATTACATTTTGTTGTTTTAATTATATTTTATATATTTTTTTATTTTGTATGTTATCGAAAAAAATGTTTGTAATCCTTTTACGTGAAAAGGATATAAATTGCTGTAATATTGTGTAAATGGGAAAAGGATTAGTGGGAAATAGATTGTTAAAATTTATGTATCAACAAATCTCGTTGCAAAATTACACGTTGCATTTACATGTTCTTTCGAATATTCTGTTGAATATTTCATCCGTATGTCTCAAGTACCGTTTTTTTTATTTATAACACATTTTGGAATATCTATTACTGCATGTGATAAAGAACTCATTCATAGTAAATTTCAAAATCGTATCCTGAAATACTTGTGTACCAAATTTCCTGCCCGTTTGACGTTACGATTTTCTGCTACGTCTGTGTCGATTGTAGCAAAAAATTCTCCAAGAAAATTGCGCAGGAGTTTTCTTTCTTTCGGTGTTCGCTGGAAAATGACATGTGATACGTTTGAATTTATATCGATTCAAAATGATTGTATGCAAAGGATAGTATGATTTTATTAACACTTTCAAACATAGTTGAAAAGTATTTATGACTTTGATCATTTTGTCAGTCTGTCTGTCCATTCGCACTATAATTGCTGTGAAAATGACTTTATTAAAATGATATCTGAGTATGCTGTTGAGACGGCCTGAGGGACATGTGGGAGTGTAAATAAATAATATCACCCAACCAGTTTTGGATTGAACCCGTGTTGAAAAAGTGAAATATATTGAACCCAATGCGACCTAATTTTTTCATATATTTTTTAAGCGAAATTAAAATTCACAAATTGCTTAGATTTTAGGAAATTTTCAAAGTATCCCATAAAATATATAAAAAAAATTTCTGCAAAATATGTTTTGTATTTTTTCAAATAAAAATTAAAATAATAATTACAATTATGATATATGAAGGGATCACGTGACTCATTGCAAAATAAAAGATGACACCTATTTTTTTTTCGATGTGGCAATATCGTGATTTTTAAGGATCTTTTAAATTTATATTTAGTGTTGCATCCACCCTAAAACCGCTTCATTTTTCTTATTTTCTGTGCATCTATATTCTGCAACAACGCAATTAGAATATTTTTTAGTTTAAATGATCATCAAACTTTAATTATTTCTATAACGAAGCCTAATTTTAATGGATGCAGAATGTAAACAAATGAACTGATTGTAAGGTGAGTTGTATACGAATTTCTGAATATTTTTCCCTCCAAATTGGCTCTGGAGACTGGAATGAATATAAGTGAAATGAATGAAATAAATTTTCATTGATAAGCAGGCGATTTTATATCATTGCCCTTGATGAAGTTTGAAGTTTCCATGTAAAATAAATTATTGTATTATTGTGATCATTAAAATAATATCACCACTGAATATATCACATTTTAAAGATGTTTAAGATGTTGCAAGTTTCAGAGATGTTACAAGTTTCAATTATTGTAGTGCAAAATGGACGCAATACAATTTTTGTGCTCGGAACATTAATTTGAGCCCTCCTAGAGGGACAAGTTACGCCCCAAGGGGACATTGTCAAACTTAGTATAAATCGTAAAGTTTTTTCAAGCCCTTTAAATTGAAGGATTACATGTTATAATCTTGATAATTTGGAACAACAATGCATGTATTTTAAAATTTATCTCTTGTAAAATTTGAAAACAAAATTCACAAAATGCTTAAAAATGAATTCTCTTAAGAGAAAGCCAAGTGGAGACACACACCAGTTAAATTTCATTATATTCCTGTAACTATTTTCATTTTTTCCTATCACATTTATTAGCTTTTCTTGATATTGCGACTTATCTCTATCCATACATATTGGAAGTGGCTCTAAAATGAAGAGTGCTAATATAGGGGATATTTCTTTTCCCTAGGTTTCGCAATCGCTGCTCCTAAGTTCCACTCCTACCCCCGCAGGATCCCCAACTGCGCAGAGAAGGTCCTCCCGATTACAGTAAGTAGATTTCCATATATTAAAATTTCCACATATAATAAAATGTCCTTAAACGACGCGATTCAAAACTCTCTCTACAAATTTTGATGTGAGACTGGAAAAAATAAAACAAACATTTTCGGTAATGCACACAGGTTTCAAATTTTGGTACTAGAGGGCGGTGTATTTTCATATTTTCTTAAGCTTTGAAGACCGCCATTTTTTTCTGACAGTCTAGAAATCGAATTCTCTGATGATAATGTACAGCTTGTTTAGTTACAATATTGCCTTCTTGCATTTGTAACTATAGATTTTTCAAATTGTGGTATTGCCGAGTTGCATTTCAATATTTCAGTATTTAATTGGGAGGGTTTTGAAGGTCACTGTTTTTGATGTGAATAGCATCTAAGTTTGGTGTTCTTCTTGCGGAGAAACGGAAAAAATGTAAACATTTTGGACGCTTATGTCTCCGAACGTAATAGATAAAAATATAAATAATTTCTCTTGTTTTGTCGGGAATAAAGTCTAGGTTATGACTATATAAAAATAATTTCAACATTATAATATTTTGAACTTAAAAAAAAAACCTTCGAAAAGTGTCTCTACGAGCGAGCCTATTTTCATTTTCCTAAATTTCACTCGACATATATAGTAAACTATAAAAGATGGATATAAATAGTAAACGACAAAAGTGTCTGTTCTGTTTATAGAAAATTTAGTATTAAAATCTATATTTATTATTAAAAAAAGCTCTTACAGTTTTCGAGTCATTGCCTTATCCAGTTGAAGGAGATTAAAAAATTTCCATTTTCCGAGTTTGTAATGCTTATATCCCAAAAACTAAAAATAACAGCAATAAACAATAAGCTGAAATTTGTAGCTTTTTTAAAACATATTAAGTGTATATAACCATGTTTTAAATATAGTTCTTTTTCTTTTCTCAATACTACAAAAGCTGAGTCTCATTTTACAAAATGTTATTCAAGTAAAATAATTTCGGCGCATCGCATTGGAACCTCCGACGATTTGTTATGTCAAGTTGCTGATTAAAAAAAAATTCTCACATTTCCAATGCATCTTAAATTTTACTGTTTGTTCTCGTAGGAATTAGAATGCGCATTGCATGTTTCGCGGTAGAAGGTTCATTATACAATAAAATTCTATGTGTTGTTATTCAAAGGTGAGTTGCCGCTCCGAGCTGCAGAGGGCTCCTCCTCAACAAGGGAACAACCGGTCCAGCTGCTGTTTCTTCAGCACTCTCTCAAACTCCAGCCACTTAAACAAAGCTTGCGTCTCTTCTGCGGAGGAAGATCAAAGCCCCATGTCCACACACGCCAAAACTAGCGGAAGTGGTAAGTCTACAGTTTTTATTAACACTTTCTAACATAGTTGAAAAGTGTTTATGACTTTGTTCATTTTGTCTGTCTGCCTGTCTGCTTGCACGATAACTGTCGTAATAATGACTTTATCAAAATGAAATTTTAGTATTTTATTGAGACGGTCTGTGGGACATATGGGAATGTAAGTGAATAATGACACCCAATTAGTTTTGGATTGAACCCGAGTTGAAAAAGTGAAATGCATTGAATCCTATGGGACCTAATTTTTCGAACATTTTTTAGTCAAAGTTAAGATTCACAAATTGCTTCGAAAATCTTAGGAAATATTCTAATTATCCTACAAAATATGTAAAAAAATTTCAGCAAAATATGGTCTGTAAATTTTAAAATAAAAATTAACATAATAATTACACCCATTATGTATGAAGAGATCACGTGACTCACATCAAAATAAAATATGGCATCCATTTTTTTTCCCAGTGTGAAATCGTGATTTTTAAAGTTCTTTTAAATTTATGTTTAGTGTTGCATTTGCATCTGTCCTGAAACCGCTTTATTTTTGCATATTTTCTGTGCACCTATGTGTACCGACGCAATTACAATACTTTTGAGTTTAAATGATCATCAAATTTTGATTATTTCTACAACGTATAAAAGTTGTCCAAGAATTGCTGAATTTTTTTCACGCAAAATTATTTAACTCTGGAGTCTGGTATAAAAAAGGATATGAATGAAATATTCATTGTTTGTATATAAGGTCAAAACGATTTATATTTCGATGACGTCATTTAAATAAAGTGCATTTTTCCCATGAAGTTTTAAATTTTCAAATATAAATTATAGTAGTACTGTGTGCTAATGAGATTTGAGATAATGAGTTTTAGAGATATTTAAATAACATTGCATTTCAGTTGGAAAGTGCATCATAATCAATGCTTTATGCATGATTGATCATTCTTCCTTTTACTTGGCGGAGAGTTTTTTTGCATGAAGCAGTCAGTCATTTGTGAGATTATAGCTAGATGTCGCTAATGATATTACCTTCTCATCTGTTTCCATTTGTGATAACTGGAAAAAATAGCGCTAATTTTTGTCTTTAAGAAAATGTTTAAAATGAATCCTATTTCACTTCTATTTATCTGAGTTTATTGTATATTTGAAATCTCCATATTTTCCTTTATTATACATTATTATTATATATTTTACTAATTATATATCATACTAATTACATATTCACCTATTTCCATATTGTTTTTATTACTCTCTGTTTTAACATTGTATTTTTAACTTAAACATATGTTCCTATGCTGATCTTGTTTCCTCTTGCTTTGTCTTAACATTGTGTTATTAACTCCCTTGCTTTAACAATATGTTCTTTGCTTAGATATCTATTGCTATACCATTGTTGTTAACTCTCTGATTTCACATTCTATTATTAGCCTAGATATCTATTTCTATGCAGTTTTTGTTCCCCTTACTTTAACACTGTGTTATTTGCTTAGATATATATTTCTTTCTGTTCTTGTTCCCCAATCTTTTAACACTGTGTTATTAGCTTAAATATCTATTTCTATACTGTTCTATTACTGTGGTACTAACTTATATTACCGAATATGTAAATAGTTATAGTGCCTTTAAACTTGTATTAACTCGATTGCTAAATGTCCTCTTTGATAAAGTAATTTGGATCTCATTTAATATTAGGCCAGACGCGCTTAGCGCGACTGCAGAATTGTCGCAATGCAAGATCATTTATATCCCCATCTGAAACTGAGGGTTGCCATAATACAAAATATATAAAGTCACAAGGTACGAAGATTCAAATTCTCACTGATACACACAATTAAATGAAGTAACAAAATTTCAGTCAACTTCTAAAATCTGGATATATTGAATATCTTGCATTCTGTAATTAGTTTTATTAATTTTATTTATTTAATTTACTTTTGTTTAATTTGAATTTTCAAAATGCAAATAGCGCAAGTCGTTTCCTATAATTATATGCAGTTCTAAACTCGGAACTGGTGAGGTATGTTTGTCACTGAAGGTACAATTAATAAACAATTTGACGAAACATTGCGTCTCGTCATCAATAAACTTCTTGGGCGAATCACAGACCAAGGTTCTTTAATATAAGGTTGGGCACTCCGCCCGGGAACCAATAAAAATATTGTCAGGTTAACGTCATCGGAAATAAGTTTCGTTATTCGTGGTGTCACGGTCCAGAGTAAACTTTGGAAGGAGTTGCCAAATCACAAAAAGTTTTCACATTATTACAGCTAAAACTCGTTTGCTCATTTTGAAGTGGCGATATCCAGGCGTAAACAACTTGCGCAAAGATTTTTAAATCGTACTGTTCACGCACAATCCAGTGACGTCCACGGAAATATAGTGACGTCGAAGGAGTAACATGGCAGTCGCAGTTAACAAATCCGGTCCCTCTTGAGAGCCCGAGATCAAATTGCGCGCATTCTTGATTCCCATGTCGTCCTACGCTCAGAGCCAAGTAAAAATATTGAAGTCAGTCAGCCCCGGGATAAGCAACCCCTACCTTTGGAGGATGAAATATAGTTCTATCCTCTTCTCCCCTGCCATACACTGCTTTCTCTCTTTATTCAGAGGATGACTGTATGCTTTGCATTACAGCCGCTCCAACAGACTTCAACTCCTACAGACTCAGTACCTGCGAAGGATGGAACGTCAGACTGCAATGCGACAGTTGTGGCGGCTTCGTCCGTTGGCGTTCCTTCAAGGGAGACGTCTCCAATAAGAACCTGTCCATAGAAAACGTCCAGAGAGAAGATGGTGGGGCCTACACTTGTGAAGTAGCAGACCGCTTCGGGAAAGTGAAAATTAAAGGTACCGTCAGAGTGGAAGTGCAATGTAAGTATGGATAGTTCATACTTCATAAAGTAACATACTTAATACAGTTCATACTTAATGATGTAACTAGTCATTTCGCTCGAAGAAATGACTAGTTCAGGACCGTAACCAGGCAGGGGGCTAAGCACCCAAGAAGAAGACTTAAAAATGTATCTTAAAAATATAACTTAAAAATGCATCAACTTTTTTGAAAATTTAATGGTTTTAAGAGCATGTTCGGTTCAATACCGAAGTTTAAAACAAAACGCGAGCTTTTAAGCCGAGCAGGGGATCGAAATAACGATGACATACATACTACGTAGGTTTTAATGAGAAAAAAAGGGTTTTTTTTACAAATACTTAAAAATGTATCAATTTTTTCAACATTTTGAAAGTTTTAATAGCATATCCAGCAGTACCTACTATTAAAAAACGCGATCTTCTAGTCCAATTAGGGTCTTTGAAATAGTGATGATACATATGCTACTTAGATTTCAATAAGAGCAGAAGTTTTTTTAAAAATATTTAAAAATCTATCAATTTTTTCAAAATTTTGAAGCATGTTTGGATCAGGACCGTCTATTAAAAAAAACGCGAGCTTCTAGGCCGAGTAGGAGCTTCCAAATGGTGATGATATGCATGCTAAATAGTTTTCAATGAGACAAAGATGTTTTTTACAAATATTTAAAAACCTATCAAATTTTTCAATATTTTAAAAATTTTAGTAGCATGTTTGGTTCAATACCTACTATTAAAAATACACAAACGTCCAGGCAGAATAGGGGCTTTGGATTAGTGATGACATACATAAATACATATGCATGCAATCAGGCTTTAATAGTATGATAAAATATATGCTTTAAATATTCTGTAAAAATATATTTGACATAAAAATAGTCGAATTTAAAGACATTTTACCTTCATGAACTTTCCCTGAATAAAAAGTTTTCCGTGATTTTTCAAGGGCACTCACTAGCCTTTAAAATAATTACATCTTAAACATTGTTTGTTGTTAACCAAGCAAGGATATTCATACAGAGAAAACAAGTTTGAATGTTATTGGCTTGATAGAAAATATTTAATTTCTTGGAATTTGCAACAAGCACATCATAATTAAAATGCTTTTCCGTACTTAAAACGCATGCTACTAACTAAATTAACTAAACCTGAATATGTACAGTTGTCCGTATAATGACGGTATACCACGTCATCTCAAGAAAAATAAGTGCAGTGAGAAAACTGGCATGCGAAAATCAACTCAACTTTCTCATGCCAGAATCCGTATTTAAATAACTTATTATTTTTACTTTTAGAGAAAGTATTGTTTTAACGAAATTTTTCGAATTCCATATTTTGATGCCAATATATATTTTAAGACCTCCTGAATACGTTTTGACTATTTATGGAGTAATGTCAGTCTGTTTTCCTGTTATCGATTTCCTGTGTTCACAATAGCGGCCAGAAATATTGTTGGATTTTCACGAAGCTTTACATCCGGCTTTGCTATAAAAAATTTAGAACGAAATACACTTTTTTCAAATTCGACCGAAAACTTATTCTAAATTTTATATTTTTTTAACATGGCAGCATAGTGTGAATTTGACATAATCATTCATAAAAGGGTTTTTAGGGCTCAATTATCAAGAAACTTAATATAGTTATCATTGTTGTGAAAAATAGCCGAGATATGATTTGTTGTTCTTCACGTCATTGGCCCCCCTCGAGAAGCAACTGACGTCACACACTAGGGGGTACAGTGTCAAGTATGCCAAAATCTACTAAAAATAGATGCTGGTATGAGAAAGTCGAGTTGAACTAGTTAATTTTTCTGCAAATTCTGCAAGAAAAATTTGAAAATATGCATCGTTAGTTCAAATGATCTTAATTATAGCATGTTACCTTTCATCTTAAAGGAGTTGAAAATTTTTTTGATTGATATCAAGTACGACAGTGTTTCCTCTCAGGGGAGTAACTTCCCCACCCCCACCCTCCATCCCCGCTAGGGGTGAGGGGCAATTGATGTCACGAACACAAAAATTTTATCATAGTCATTTTCACTGCAGGGATTGAAACTCTTAAATGTAGAGCATCGCTTTTGCCTCTGAAACTTCCCTGCTGGTTGTACTTTTCCTAAATGCAAATAAAGCCCAATGACACCTCCCCTTCCCCTTCCCCCCCCAAAAAAAATGACACTTGGCATTGGATCGGTATGACGCTAAACATGTATGAGATCATGTCTGAGTATGAGCATGCAGGTGATCATGATCATGTATGACGCTAAACATGTATGAGTGAAGCAAGTTGAATTGAGTCAGAACGGAGTTGAATTGAGCCAGAATTGAATTGAAATTGAGTTAATAATTCATTTAATTGCACAAAATAACACTGGATTTGTTTTTTTAATTCAATTTTTGTTTTTATTCGCTAACTGAACATTTTTTTAAAGGCGGCGTAACAAAACTGTGAAAATACTAAAATATCTCGAGAACGATTAGTCCAAGAGCACTGGGGTTGGTCTTATTCCTTTCCTCGTCAAAAATTACATGTAAAACAATTATTTAATTGATACATTTGGGCATATGTAGTGTTTTATTTTAGATTTTAACGATTTTTGAGGAACGTTTTGTAGAAACAGGCAAGCTTTCTTTCTAGAATCGCACCAAAATGTAATCAGCACCAGGGTGTCCCACAAGTGACTTATCTACCATTTTTTTATATTTGGCCCATTCTTTTTGTAGCTAGAGTGGATACATTAGATTTTTACGGGCCATTTTGCAAAAAAGAGACGTGTTCTTTTATCCCGAAACATACCTAAATCTAATCAATACTATGGTGATCCCAAAGTGACTTTTCTACAAAATTTTATGAAATTTGGTCCATCATTTTTTAATGAGAGTGGATACATGTATTAAACAGACAGACAGACACACCTACAGACAGCACGCTAAAGATAGGTTTTCGTCTTCTTGAGGTCCCAGAATATGTTGATCCGTCGAAAACTCGTGTTGCGATTTTCGACACGATTCCAATATTTTCCCTATACGTTACCATGTATTGCCGGGACAGGAAAAATTATTTACAAACCAAGTTTTCAGGAGTTACATTTATTACATCAATATATAAACATGTATCTGTGAAAAAAAAATCCAAAACCGATTGTATGTAACAAATGTTAGACATATTTTACTGCAAGCAACATATGACTAAACGTTCAATATATTCCAATTCTTTATAACCCTAATGTAAATTAACTGAAATGTGGCTCAACTCGACTTTCTCACCCAGAATCCATTTTTAGAAGCTTTTTTAATACCTTTTATAAGAATTTCTTTTAAAAATCTGTATTATGGGTTAAATAAATACAATTATAGCGTGTTACACTTCATTTTAAGGGCTTGAAATTTTTTTTCGATAGATACCATACTTGACAATTTACCCCCCGGGGGCGGGTTACCCCCCCCCCCTCCCCCGAGAGATGCTAATGACGTCACGAACAAAAAAAAATGTATCGCGACTATTTTTCATAACAATGATTGAAACTATAAAGTCTCATGATCATTGAACCAAAAATAAACCCTTTAATGCATGATTAAGTCCAATTTTGTCCTATGCAGCGATGCTAACGAAATATAAAATTTCAAATAAATTTCAAAATTTTCGCTTGAATTTAAAAACATTATATCTAGTCCTAGTGATTTCGATAACAAAGCCGGATATAGAGTTTTGTGGAAATCCACAAATATTTGCGGTCGCTATCGTGGACACAGGAAATCGACCACAGACATCAGACAGACAGACAGACAGACAGGCATCACTTCAAAAATATTCAAAACATGTTCAGGAGGTTTTAAAACTGGCATCAAAATCTCGCAATCGAAAATTTTCATGAAAACAATACTTTCTCAATACAATGTATGAGAAAATCATATTTATCATGTACATAGTAAAATCATGCTTACAAAAAAAAATCTTTGTTCATATAATAAAACTTTACTCTGAATTAAATTTAAAAAATCTGATGTGGGCAACACATGACTTTCCTTATATACTGCAATGAATTTACTAATTTTACAGTAAAAAAAATAGGTTTTTCTTATACTAGATAATTATATTCTTTCCAAGATATTGAATTTTCGACAACTAGTCGTCATTTTCATTGATTTAGCGCCATTTTAATCCATTTGGCGAGATTTTCGTTAATTTGACAACATTCCAAAAAGTCGCCAAGTTGGCGACATTCCGCCAAATTCGTCGCCAAAATCTCGCCAAGCTTTACTGACGGAGAAATAAGTTATTCTTATAAAAGACAAATGACTATTGGCGTTCAAATACAAAAGTATTACTCGAAGTATCTTTTCTCATGAATGGAACGCGCTAGATCCACGAGAATGATGTCACCCAATTTATCACATAGTACTACATATGAAAAGTGAACATGCTTCTCAATAGGAAATATATATATTTTTTATTTTATATGACTTTTGATAATTTTTTTGAAAAATGTGAAATATCTCGAGAACGGTTCATGTTAGCGTTCTAAATTTTATGCTTATCGTTTTCTAATAAAAAATTACATAAGAAATGTCTACTTGCGTAACTTTATTAGTGGTTTTGTTTTTTTGACGATTTTTTCAAAATTTCACTCGAAAATTTAGGGGATTCTGAACAATCGATTCCGTTTAAAAACAGTAGGCTTCCAGTGTTTATGGATTGTGATTTTTGTACCAAATTTCGTTCGAATCGGTTCATTCGTTCGTCAGATATCATCTCCACAGACCCACTGACACACACACACACACACATCACTTCAGAAATGTTTGTTTCGTGATCAGGGATGCTTGAAACGTGCTCTCCCGTCGAAAACTCGAATTCGAATTTTCGACCCCGTCACAATACTTTTCTTATACGTTATGTATATAAGGAAAGTAACAAAATAACCAAAAACGTGAGGCTTATCTTAACAAAGTTACTTCGCTCTTTAGATCATTTATTTAATTCTCCACTCCCTTATCTTGTTTAGATATTCGCCATCAGGCTAAGTACTTTTTTTTTTACTTGATCATTAGCATATCGCGATCACACCTTCACAAAAATGAATACTTCCTTTGCTTTCATAGCAGATTTTTCATATGACTTTCTTTTTCACCAAGGGCTCTGAAAATATTGCGATAATGGCTGAATTTTGAATTGCTTTTGAAACTGATTAAATTCATACAGAGTAAATATGTTCTTATTAAGCGAATGTAGAAAACAAATTACAAAAAATTCTGTAGTTTCTCCGATCCAATGGAGCCAACGGAGTTCTGCATGAATAATGAAATTTAAAATTTTATAATATGCTTACGCAAATATTGTTAAGAACCTTGCTATCCCAACCGGGAATCGAACCCAGGATCTTCGAACTGGTCAGCCGGTGCTCTACTATTGAGCTACTGGGAAGAAATAGCAAGCTCTTATTTTCGAAGTCGACTCTGCATTCTCCACTCTCTAATGTCAGATTGGCGTGCAACTGAAAATCTGACTGACCACCTCCTGCTATTTTTACCTTAATTTTACCTCATGCTATTTTTATCTTCCTGTTTAGCTTCCTTAATCGTTATCCTCTCGATTTGAAACCGGTACTCAATATCCCAGAATTCACTGAGTCCGTACCAGTCGTATTAGGGTTACTTTCAGACATTTGACATCTTTGTACTAATCTACAGGGTTTATTTGTTCGGACGAAATTGTAAAGAACCATGCTGCCTTAACCTGGAATCGAACCCTGCATCTTCGAACTGGCCAACCGACGGTCAACCGTTGAACTACTGGGACGAAATTGCAAGCTATTATTATCGACGTGATCGTTGCAGTATACAGGATGTCATGCTGTACAATTTCAATATCTCTAGCTACCATCGTTTAAAATTTTTTGGCCTACTTACACATTTACCGAGCACCCTGCATATAACTGCCGCAAATGTATAAAAGTGCAATAATCTGAGAGATCACAGCTATTGTTTTTGTTTCTAAATTCAAAATTGTTTGTACTGACATTGTCAATATAATTTTCATGAGAATTTGCCTTACAGAAAGGATTTATTTCCGTGAATCATATTTAATTTACATGGTGTTGTGTGGATGCTCTGACGTCAGTCTAACTGGCGAGCGGCCTATGCACCCTTCCATGGGAAATTTATCGTGAATTGGAGAGTCGGACATGAATATATATTTTGGTCTAACTGCTTAATGTTGGGATTTTAACCTATGGGCTGTAGGTCCTTTACCTACGGCCACCGAAGCTGTCTCCACACAGACATACATACACACATCCATATGAGCTTGTACGGTATACATTACATTAGCATACATACATATATATAGTGGACATCAAAAAATTTTGGCAACATGTGTGGAAGAATTGCGATTTTGATGATCTTTTTGTAGATTATGGTTTAAATATCTGTTTCAACCAATTAATAACCAGGTTCCTATTTTGTACATATTTCAGCCACCGGTTTTCTGAAACCGGCTGAATAACACCACTTTTTATTTTCCATCAAATAAGAATGTGTCTAATACATGAACTCTTTTTCAATTTCCCGTTTCACGCACAAGATTTTCTCCTAAAATGTTTGAGAGGTGCTGTAAGTAGAGTTGAATATTTCTGAAGCATATCTATACAGTGCATTTGGGATCTCTAGAGGGGGCCTCTTTGATTCATCACAAAAAGATTTATGTGTGAATTATAGATGTCAACTTTTTCTTCCTTCAGTTGCTCCAGTGATCACAGTGCCAAACAACTCTGTCTCCGTCACCATCGAGACAGAAGACACGCTAGAATGTCAGTCAGAGGCCAGTCCCAGGCCAACAATCACGTGGTACCGGGACGGTACGCCCCTCTCCTCAGCCTCGTACACCAACTCCGACGCCTGCAGGACCACATCCTACATCGATTTCAAAGTGAAGAACAACGCATCGGAAGATGTGGTGCAAGAGAACTTCACATGCGTGGCGGAGAATGATCTTGGAAGGGCAGCGGCTACATTTTTATTAACTTGTAAGTAAACACCATCAATTTCGATATGCTTTTAGAAGATTTTACGCCTCATAACCCTCATTCAGTAAACAAATAAATTGAATCGCTATTGGCTAAAGGTTTTCTATAGCCATAACCCCCATCCTACCGTTACTGAACTTTTAATGCATGATTCGGCACAGCACTCAATGGAAAATTCTGTGGTCACGATTTCTGGGCAAAAATCAATGTCACGTATTTTCTTGAATTGTCATTGAATACCTGAGGGAAAAAGTAAACAGCAGCTTTGAGTAATGGACAGCATTTCCATTTATTCCAACTGCATGTAGGCCCAACTTCCAAACGTGTTGTTCCAACCCATTGTCACGTATTCCTTTAAAGGAAGAGACATCCATGAAGTCGGTGTCAACAAGTCATTGTCAACTATTTTACAAATTCAACCAACATGGAGATACAGCCTCTAAACGCGTTATCACGTGTTCTTTTTTAATTGTCATTAGATTATTTTTGAATTCAAGGTGAAGATATTTCTGACGTTGAAGATATCGAGTAATGGTCGGCCGTTCTACTAATTCCGACAGCATGAAGGCCCATCCTCCCAAAGCTTTGTTATGTGTTTGAAGGCTTTCTTCTTTAATTAGCATTGGATCTTTTTTGAGTTAAAGGAGACATCCCCGACGTCGCTGACATCGAGTAATGGTCAATTCATGGAGTTAGAGAGAAGGAAATAAAGCTGCTATGAATGAAACGCTTGAAAATGCCATAATGCTTTGAGAATTATAACTAAGTGCCTCTAGTGTTAGTAAAATAACCGCCCATATTAGTTGACACGACAAAAAGTTTAGTATTTAGTATATGTATTTCTAATTATTTTTAAATTAAGTGTTCCCTAGTTAGGAGTAAAATTAGCCAGTATTTAATCATATTTGTAGAATAGTATACAGAATATACGGTGATAAAAATAAATTGAAAAGTAAAATAATTTTGAATACATAGGAATTTTTAGTTGTCTCAACTCTACTTAGCATTCCGCTAACAATTTATTTTGACAAAATTGACAGTTTAAATAAATATTTTAGGCCTTTCGCCATAGAAATGTATACAATGCAGGGCTTATCCCAGAGCCACTTGAATTATTGTCTCAAACAATGTTGGCGTTTTCATAATATGACGTTTTAACTCCTTACTTTTACCTCCCAGTGTCAATCATTAAACTAATTCCAACAACATGAAGGCCAGCCTCAACATGCATTCTCACGTGTTCTTCTTTCATTTTTAATGGATCCTGCTTGAGTTAAAGGAAAAGGCATTTGTAAAATCAGTGATGACTAGAAATGGTTAACCGCTTTACTAATTCCAACAGCATGTAGGATCAGCCTCCAAAAGAATTGTCACGTGTTCTTCTTTCCTTACTATTGTATCTTTCTTAAGTTAAAGGAGGAAATATTCGTGAGGCCGGTGACAACAATTGTCAGTCGTTCAACTAACTTGAACAGCGTGCAAATCCAGCTGCGAATCGCATTGTCGCGTGTTTCTTTAATAAGCATTGAATCATTTTTAGTTAAAGAAGGAGAGAGACATCGGTGACATCGAGTTGTACCCAAACGTTCTGCTAATTCCGACTGAATATAGACACACATCCCAAATGATATTTCCCTTGGCATTCGTTGTCCAACTCAAAGACTTTAATACTTCGATTAACTAAGATATGTGTTCACTACAACCCCCCCCCCCCTTTTATCTTTCAAGATAACCATACTTCTGCATCTTAGAAAATGGGGAGGACTCTAAGAAGAGGATAATGTTGTAACGTGTACGGCATTACGCTATTTGGCGGTGTAAAGATTATTGTTAGTTAAGTATTTGATAACAATAAAGCCCTAATACAGACCAATACGGGTATCAAGGTAGTGCTCATTTGGTCACCGATTTATCATTTTCGACTAATTTATCACTTTTGAGCACAGTTTACACTCATATGTGTATTTCTCATAGGAAGATGTAGCATTTGCTTGCAGTGGCCAGCGAAACAACGGGAGCTGTACAAATATTCCCTTATTTGATAGTCAATTATAAGTACTTATAGATAAGTACTTGATTTTCTATAACTAATTATCTATGCTCAAATAACGCATACACGGCTGCTACAAACACTGCAAACGTGTTTTAGAATCCTATTCAATGGCTCTACCCATAGTTACATAAAAGAAGAAAACAAAATTAGGCGCCTAATCTTGCTTAATAAATCTGTGTGTATGTATGTGTGTGCACTATGTAGTGGTAAATCTGCGCTTCGTTCGGCCATGAAATTTGGTACACAGATACTTAGGACTCTAAAAGGTGAATCTCGGTAGGGGTTTTCTAATTCGAATTTGTATTTTTCTTATTTTAGGTTTTAGCACGTTTTAGCCCTATTTGAGCGATATTCATACAAATCGGTTGCTCAACAACCAAAAATATTATCACAGAAGTTCCATCTTGACATCAAGAGAAATATCGAAAAATAATTCTTTGAACAATCTTTGAACAAAATCCGTTCGATTAATAGACGAATTTTTGTGAATTTTTAAGAAATATATACTTTTTGCGTGTTTAAAACGTTTATATTACGATATAAAAAAATTAACTTTCAGTCCAATGCTTATAATTTAACATCAGATCACTTAAATATTACCCACTGCTCCAAAACCAAACAAAAATCTTTGAGCCCTTTACTCATTAATAATAATTTTTATAAGGTATAAATGTATCTCTCATTTTGTACTTACGCAAAGTCGATCGAAAATGTCACCTTCTTTCCTTATCATGTTCATTTGCGTATGCGCGTAATGGATGTACTCTTGGTATTAGAGAGGAAACATCCTGAAAATTTACGTGTGTGATCCGTAGACGGCGTGATCGGAAATGCTAAAATGAGACGAATTATAGTTAAGTACCGAACACTTTTTTCTTCTCTAGATAATTATTTATTTCATTTATTTTGCTTTCCTAGACCCAACGTTATTGTATAGTATACATATACTGTGAATTTCCAATTCAATTATCTTTATAAAAGTAACAAAAAATGTAAATTTTTTTTTGTAGTAATTTTACCAATCTTGAAAATGTCAAAATTTTATTAAATCATTTCTGAGTTAAAGTCTTGCATTCAGAAGAATATAAACAGCCTGGGGTACACGTCTCTACAAACTTTATATATAGTAAACGGGGAATAAATAATGAAAATCTTGAAGAATTGATAAAAAAAATATGCATATAGGCATACATTTTCCTCGCTAAATACGGACATAAATATTGGGGGTTCGAGGGACCCACAACAAAATTATTGGGGCTTTAAAAAGTGTCAAATTATTCAAAAAGTATTTAAAAATTATTGGAGGTTCAAATGGAAATATAAAATTTGCGTTGTTTTTGGAAGCTATGGCCAATATATTAATTGGTCTAATGCTTGAAATTCAAATTCAAATTATGTCCGTCCGTAGATTTTAACTTTAGAACTTATAGTCTCAGCAAGTGACGGATTTCGGTTTTGTGATTTGAGGGGGGGGGGGTATCACGACCATTGTGCCGATATATACGGATTGCATGCTATTTTCATTGTTAGTTATACGAATAAAATTTATTTATTTTGTTATTCTATATAGCTAGCCTGCTTCAACCTTTACACAACATTTTTTAGTGTATTATAAATCAATATACATTACCTTAAGCATATTTTACCTATTTGCAGCTTTTACGGAAGAATCGCCGGAATTCGCAGAAGGTGGAACACGTCGCAGATTCAACGTGACTGGTTTCATCCTTGGCATGCTTCCGCCGCTCTTCATCAGTTTCTACATCATACTCAAACTAGGGTACAGATCACGGTATGCGGAAGAGCGCGGAGAAGATGACGGTTTCCGAGAAGAGCCTTTCTTCATAAGTTACTGAGCACAGTCCGTCAACTATCTCAGACCTCGTGGATGAAGTTACAATGGAAAAAAAGCAATTACGACGATTGTGGTTGCAGTTACGTTATCTTCTGATGAAGATATTCTGAGCAGCTTATCTGAAGCCCATAAATGATGTGAAGAACACTGCTGTAAACAACATTGATATTTTTGAAATATTTGTGATGAGCACTAACTTTGAAAAATATTGTCAAGTTCCTTATTTATCGTAAATCGACTTCAAAAAATATTTGTTAGCAAACTTTTATCATAAATCAACATAAAGTATAATATTGTGCAAATGAAATGTAAAAAGCAGACTGTTATTTTAAAAATACGTTTTAGGTTTTCTTCAATACAACCAGAAAAAGAGCGAAGGTTCTTTAATACAAGGTTGGGCACTCAGCCCTGCAACCAATGAAAAAGCAGTCAGCTTGATGACATGGAATTAAGATTCGTCATTAGTGATGTCACAGTCCAGAGTCAACGACAATAGTTGTTGACAAATTGTTGTTTTAGGAATTGCCAAAACACACGCATCATTACAGTTAAAAATAGTTTGTTAATTTTGAAGTGGCAATATCCAGACGTAAACAACTTAGTCAAAAATTTTAAATGGCTCTATACACACATGATCCATTGACGCCCAAGGAAGTTTAGTGACGTCATTGGTATAAGATGGCAGCTGCAGTTGACAAATTCGGTCCCTCTTGAGAGAAATGCGCGCGTTCTTAATTCCTATGTAATCATATGCGCAGGACAAGGTAAAGGTAATTGAGTCGCTCAGGTACCGGGACGAGAATCCCTGGACAAGAGTTACATACTTGCCATGTTTATCACTTGCAGGCAATTGCTTAAATACAGCAGTGGCAGTATTACGTGGCATTACCACCACTAAGTATCTAGTAAAAGAAAGAGAAAGAGGTGAAAAATTCCCAAAAAATGGACACGAAATTCAGTTTTTTCGAAATGATGGTTTGCTACTTATATTTTATTTGCACAATCTATTTATTTGTTGCTTCTGCGCAAAATCACTATCTGTATACTTATTAGTTATGTTTCTATTTAGAATTCTGAAAGCAAGATATAAAAATCGATATTATTTTGGTACCGTTTATATTATGGAGTTGAGAAAAGGAGATAAAATGTGTAGGGATGAAAGCTTAAAAATGGTATAATTTTTTGAAAATTATATCTAGGTGTCATTATTGTCAATAAATTCCCATCTGCTCTCATTTGAATCAAAATTTAAAATATTTATATTTATTTTAACAAATTTTATCTACATACTAATATTAAGATTGAGGAAAATGCTAAAAATAGAAAAACAATCCCTTTGAATAATTTGTTGCAGAGATTTTAGCTTTGCAACATGCCGGATTATCAGGAACTATAAACTCTTAAATTAATTTCTTCCTATCAAATTTGCAAATATGCCAGTATTTGTTAATATTTCTAACAGTTCCGTCACTTTTTTATTTCAAAATCATAAAAAATATGTTGACAGAATTCGACATAAAATGCTGTAATACACTATTCACAGCTTGTTCTATAGAACAAATTATGATTACAATGAAATTGAATTAACTTATTTTTTTGCAAAGAAAATTTTCTTGGTGCTTTACTTTTGACAAAACGCTAGCTGTTATCTGCCATTTAATTGTCATTCTGCATTTCAATGTTATTATATATACTATAAATATCAATAAATTTAAGAAATTACTACATAATATTATTATCACCAAGTTTTAAGATAATGTACATTTCAGTTTCTACAGGTTTCATCAAGTACAATGAAACTTCTTCCTTTAGAACTCTAAAGAAAAAAAAATATTCGAATAATCTAATTACTATAAATACTATTGCTATACACTCAAAAGAAGTCAGTTACTATGTACGGATATACAATGAATTTAATTGCTATGTGCTATATTATCATAATAACAATATGTCTGTAGTCACATTTTGATGAATTGATATCTCGATGGTTAAAGGCGAATGACGAAGGTCAAAAGTGCCTGGCCATTTGATAAAAAAAAAGAAAAAAAAATATCTCGATGGTTAAAGGCGAATGACGAAGATCAAAAGTGCCTGGCCATTTGATAAAAAAAAGGAAAAAAAATATCTCGATGGTTATAATTAATCGCATTTAAGATGTTACTACTAGATCACATAGTTAATATCTAAAAATTGACGCTTTAAATAAAAACAAGAATTAGTCTCGTTCTACTGTTTATATATATGCCTGGACTTAAAAAAGTCATGGAACAGGCCAACAACTCAAGACGTATTAGGGTTTATATATTTTTATGCAGATGCTTAGGAAAACATTATGGTGTTATGCAATAAGACAATTTTAGAAGAGGTGCTGACTCCATATTTTAGGGGGTACGGAGAACTATCTCGTTTCTTATTAAAGATAGGGGGGGGGAGTCAATTACAAAGTTGTAGGGAATTGCAAAATTAGTACTACATATTTCTCTCCAGCAACGAAACTGCAAAATCTTAAAATTATAATTTTAAAAAACTCAATGTTATTAATATTCACCTATCAATGTAAACGTAGAGAGATTGGAAAACACATTAGAGACATCTTATTACTCGTGTAAGCCTTCATGGTTGCTGTAAGTAAACATTTTGTATTTTGTGCATAGTAAATTCAATCTTATTCTTCCACATTGTCTAAATATTCAATTTTATTGATCAGGGAGTTGGATTGCAATGCTTTTTCTCGAGGTTCCTTTTCTTTTACGAGGGATGGGGGGAGAAATAAATTCAGTACTATTTTTGCAACTATCTGCAACTTTATAAGACTTTTCCCTTATATCTAACAGGAAGTAAAATAAACTTCCTTGTACATGCATAATATTAAGGATTAAATCTTTAAAACTGTCTCTTCGTGTATTAAAATTAGGGGGTCAGACCTCTAAATCTGTTTCTTCGTGTATTAAAATTAGGGGTCAGATCTCTAAAACTGTCTCATCGTGTATTAAAATTAGGGGTCAGACCTCTAAAACTGTTTCATTGTGTATTAAAATTAGGAATCAGACCTCTAAATCTGTGTCATCGTGTATTAAAATTAGGAGTCAGACCTCTAAAACTGTCTCATCGTGTGCCTTGCAGTTTCCTATACACCTGCATAATACAATGAATCCTAATACTTCTCGAGTTATTGGCCTATCCCGTGACTTTCCAAGACACCCCATATATTCCATGCATTACACAGTATTATAGTAATAAATATATGTTAAATGCAATTAATACTTAATTAATTTTCTTATTAACTCATTAAAATCAAAATTTCCTTTCTTGAGAATGAAAAAAAATGAAAGAATTCCGACACCGTCCGAAATTGCAGTTGATACCATTTACCAACGTTTAAGAAATTCGACTGCAAGAAGCCAGTGTTCATAGATGTCGAAATCAGTTTGTAAAATAATCATAAACATTTGCAAGCAAGGAAAAGCGTAAGGGATCGTGTTTCTTACAGATACAAGATGCCCCGCTACAGTATATAATTACATTCAGCGTAATTTTGTAAGATATATACATTCGAAGTCTCCTCCAAAGTCAGCAATCGATCTAAAGTCCCCCTTTGTGCAAGTCGAGTGCTTTGCCAGTGAAGGTGTGCTCACAATTAAAGACCATAGATACCTCAATTAATAGATGGATAATTATCAGTCTATTCAATAGATTGGGGATAAACTAGCATGGGAATTTCAGGTGACCATGGGAATTTCAGATGACCTACATTGCCTAGGTAATTAAAAGTGGATTATAGTTACGTACAGTAGGTTGAAGGTCAATTTTTTTCATTAATCAACACAGTTAATTGATAAAATAATTAGACACATTTTTGCCCATAAAAAAATTAACAGTATTCCCTGGGAAAAGAGAAAATGCAACTCTTCTGCAAATCATCACCAATCTGGGCCTCGGAGAAGGGCCGATTTTCTCAAATAGTTGAGTGAATATGTGTGGAAGAAACACATTAGCATAACAGTTGCCAATCAAAACGCAAAGTAGAAATAACCAATCAGAAATAGATATTTCCGATATTTTCTCGTTAATAGCCACACGTATAATAAAAATGAGAAGACTGATTTTTGAGCTAGACTATGCTAAGTAAGTTTGCTTGTGGGAGCTTTTCTTGTTCACGGTAAAAAGTTATAACTAAAACCTGGCTTCAATACTTTTAAGTTCATATAGCAAGACATCGTAAGAAGAATGACTAGTTGGACAATAGTTCAGCGATTGGAACATCAGTAGTTTTTATTCGCTTGTTTGAGTCTAGCAATCCTGCATAGTGGACTAATAGGCAAGTCTTCTGATTAGCAGTGCTTAAATGCTGTAACTATGACAAACCACTCTCAATAGCGAGTCTATATAAAAAGAGTTTACAGTGTTTTTCAAACTCTTTTTGGTCTTGGAAACCCTTTTTGAAATTCAGGAGGAAATTCAAAAAGAGAAAATGTCTGAGGTTGTGTTGCTTTTATTTATTTATTTTTTAAGAACCCCGGAGAATTTTGACATTTCTGTTGCAACATGTACACATTAACTTTTTTAACATAGAAATTATGGCTCGATAGGATTCATCTAGCTTTATATTAAAAAACCTTCTGCAAGCGATACCGTGTTTCCCAATTGATTTTTAGTATTTTGTGTATATTTATTTTTTTAGTGAATCTATCACATCGCTGAACCCCTGTAACATTGTCGCTGAGTCCCAGGGTTCCACGGAACACACTTTGAAATACACTGGTATAATACGTTTAGAAATGCAATTAATTGGGAATTATCCATCTATTACTTGAAGTGTTGAAAAGACAGTTCAAGATAGAAACAGGAGAGACATAAGCATATGAAGTTTACATTTTGGAGAGGGATCGTGGAAAATGGTTAAGACTAAATTATGTAATTCCTTGCTTGCAAGACAAATATTTTTTTCCTTTTTATATTATTTCACTGATAAGCAGTTGCTTGTTTTTAAATGCGTCTCAACTTCCTTGAGATGACAACGGAGGGACCATGAAAAATAAATATTCATTACTTATGTTTAGGGTTACCATATATTTCAGTATGACATGGAAAGTTCATATACCCAAACGTCCTAATCGGTTACTCTTTGTCCGGATTATATAAATAGAACGAAAATATTAAAAAAAGAAAATAAACAATAATTGATTTTTTTAAGGATTAGAGAAAATTTGAAATTAAGACATTTAATAAATTCACAAAATATTTTACTATTGCGCTTGTTGCTATTTAAAATATCGCCAAACTATCAAATTGTATTCAAAATTATCTACATTACATCACACTAAGTAGGGTGATATAATTTACTTTAACATTTAAATTATGACATCAGTAGTCATACAATCTAAAAAATATGTCATGGAATTCTGAAGATTGTCCTTGTTTAGGTGCTTGAAAATATGGTAACCCAAAATATGAGTTATCTCGCTGAGACAGAATTAAGATCGCAGAAACTATATACTATATACTCGTATAATCTTCCTGGTGTATCTAGCAATCCACTTTTAAAACAGAAATATCCGGATGTTATCCAGGATATCATCAATGACGCTGAGATGCTAAATGTATGCCGTACTTATTATAAACCAGATGGTTAGAAGTTAGATGCAAGATAATATTGAAAGTCCGTAGCATGGAGTTAGAAAGAAAGAGATGAAACTCCTATGAATGAAATGATTAAAATGGCCATAATGCTTATATCTAGATGTCGCTAGTGTTAGTAAAGTATCTGCTTTTGGTAGTTCACACAACGGAAAGGCGTAGTATTTAGCATATGTATTTTGGATTATTTTTAAATTAAGGGTTACCTAATTTGTAGTCTAATTAACCAGTATTTTTTCGTAGTTGTAGAATTGAGTCCAGAATATGGGGAGATAAAAATAAATTGAAAAGTACAAGAGTTTGAAATACAAGAGAATATACTTTATTGTTTCAGTTCTAATTTGCATTGCCCTAATAATTTATTTTTACAAAATGGATAGTTTAAATACATATTTTAGGCCTTCCGCCATAGAAATGCATACAATGAAGGACTATTTATCTTATCCCAGCGCCATTTGAAGTATTGTCTCAAACGATATTGGACTTTTTCTTAATATGAAGTTTTAATTCCTTACTTTTATCTCCATGCTCGGCAGGATATTATAATCCATGAGAGGATGTCGAGGCAGCGCCATCTTTAGGTCATTTATTTAAATATTTTTTTTAATTACGTTTGAAAAAGTATTTTGGCGATATTTACTGCTTTCTGTCTGTATGTATGCATTCTTTTCATGACAAATATACGTTATTTAAATGTTAACAATTATTCTGTCCATTGAATTTTGTTCTCGTATTATTAACAGCAAAAACAACAGATGGCGCTGCCTGAAGGCCACACAAACCACGTGATCAAAATTTGCTTGTTTTGAAAAAGAAAAATCAATGCATTTAGCTACTCGGAGACATTGATCTAACTCTGCAATATTCCTCAATATAACAGTTTTATGGTGCCATTTTATTCTGTACTCAATATTATATTGGCATTCGAGAGAATGCAAATAAAAAACAACAACATATTTTTAGAATATAGATTTCAATAAGACACATTTCCATATTTTCACAAGCAATTTTAACTTGATGTAGAGTAAGAGTAGACATAATTTTAGAATTTGCTTCGCAGGTGTACCAAGTATTTGCCTTGGAATTTTCCAGACCATTTAGATACGTAGATATAGAGTATATTTATAGGTTTTCCTTCTTGAATAGTTTGGTGCCTGAATTTTAAAACCTTGTAGTGCCTATTAAGTTATGTAGAATCAAATATGGTGCAGACTTCGGAATCTTCTAATCTACCGTTAGAAGATGAACAGACCATTATATAGGGTGATTCTCTTACCAAAAAACCCAAGCATTCCTCAATAACTTTTTACTGTTGTATGGTTTCCTATAAAAATTGATAAGTACTTACCTTGTGTATTGCAAAACAAGGCTTACCTAGATCATCATCTGAAAATGACTCCCTATAAAGCTTCCAATCATTTTATTTATTATTATTATTATTATTACCCAGGCCGTCCAGCTCACCAAAAGGGTGTAGAGCAGTTACAAAGGACGGCCGAGAAAAACATAAAAAATCATACACAAAGCCATACATACGTAGATATTTTTTGACATACATATATACATATTATTAGATATACATGTTATAGACATACATATATGCATATTATTTAATATACATGTTATAAACGTATATATTATTTGATATAGTACATGTTATTAACATACGTAGACAATAAACAAATTATTATTATACATTATATTATTATTATTATTATTATCTAGACCGTCCAGCTCACCGAGAGGGTGTAGAGCAGTTGCAAGAGACGACCGGGAAAAACATAAAAAATCAATACACATAGACGTACATATATACATATTATTTGACATACATATTATAAACATACATAGACAATAGACATATTATTTTTATACATTGCAGTATTATTATTTTTATTATTATTATTATTATTGTTATTATTATCTAGACCGTATAACTCTCCCAGGGGGTGTAAAGCAGTTGCAAGGGACTACCTGGAAGAAAAATAAAAAAGCAATACCAAAGACATACATACGCATATACATATTATTTAACATACATATATACGTATTATTTGGCATGCATGTTGTAAACATACATAGACACACAGTCATGATATTATATTTTACTCAGGGGTACAGGTTTAGATATAAGTCCAGAAAGAAATCAAACAAGAAACGAAAGAAAATGATTTTTTTTCAAATACAGCAAGAAAACATTCACTAATGGAACAGCACAAAATGACTCTTCAAGAACCTCTGTATGTGAGTCCGCAAATTGGCGAAGACACATGCTAATGTGACATCCGTAATGACAGCAACATTCCGCCGTATATGAGGCTGGCAAATTTGTTCCGATAGACTTCAACTTTGTCTATTTTAATTTTTATAGGGAGACATACAAAAATGTGAAAGTTATTGAGATATTTTTTGATCTCCTATCAAAAGAATCACCCTGTACTACCATAATGGTGGACCACTTGGCAAGTTATTAGGGTGCTAAGAATCTTTTGCAATATAAATATCTACAAACAGAAACATTCCTTGCTCTAAAAGGCACAAAATTTTAATTTTTATTCTATTAGTATCAAACTCTTCACAAAAATACAATGTTTGAAAATTTCTTTGTACTAATACTACAGAGTTTTAATACCTACAATTTTCTCTAAGGATCACTTACGATAAAGAAAATTATCGTGATTTTATTTTTAGCTTGATATTTTAAATTTTTTTTCATAGAAATAAGTATTCTAGTTCTTCATATATATAATTTATGAGCCCTGGCAATTTTGAAATTTTTGTTCTGCACGAATAAATGGCAATCATAAATCAAATAAATCAGTCTTAAGTATGATTGCGATTTAATCAAATATTAGAACAAATAGACAGATATGTAATTCAGATATTTTGAAAACCATTTCTAAGTGTTGCTACCCATTATATAGATAATATACCATTATGCATATTTTATATAAAAAAATATTTTATGTTACACATGATTATTATATTATTATGTTTAAAATGTAATACTACCAGTATTTGAAAGGTGATTAAGAAGAAAATTTAATTTTTGATTATATTCGAGTTAATATAATCCATGTAATTGAAATGTTACAAAACGCCGCCTAAAATTATATTCTTCAGAAGAATACAACGATATAATCAAATTTCGTTGAGTTCTATGCCTCTAAAAAATGTTTAAATATAATCAAACTTTGTTGAGTACTATTCCTACTTCTGAAGTATATTTAGGTATAATCAAACTGCATTGAGTCCTATTCCTCTGAAGAATAATTAGATATATTAAAGTTTTGTTGAGTTCTGTTCCTATGCAAAATATTTACATATAATCAAGCTTTCTTAGTTCTATTCCTCTGAATAATATTTAAATATAATCAAAATTTTTTGAGTTAAATTGATATGGGAAATATTTAGATACAATCAAACTTGTTGAGCTATATTCCTCCGAAAAATATTTAAACATAATAAATTTTTATTGAGTTCTATTCCTCTGAAGAATATTTACATATAATTAAACTTTGTTGAGTTTTATTCCATTGAATAAAATTTAGATATAATTAAACTTTGTTGAATTGCATTCCTCTGAAGAATATTTAGATATAATCATACTTTGTTGAGTTTTTTACCTTTGATGAATATTGGAAAATAATGAAACTTTATTAAGTTCTATCCCTATGAAGAAGATTCAGATACAATCAAACTTCGTTCAGTTCTACTCGTCTGAAGAATATTTAGATATAATCGAACTTCGTCGATTCCTATTCCTCTGAAGAATATTCAGATATAATTAAACTTTGTTAAGTTCTATTTCTGCCAAGAAAATTTAGATATAATCAAATTCTGTTTAGTTATATACCTTTGAAGACTATTTAAATATATAATTAAACTTTGATGAGTTCTATTCCACTGAAGAATATTCAGATATAATCAAACTTTGTTGACTTCTGTTCCTCTGAAAAAAATTTAGATATAATCAAACTTTGTTCAGTTTTATTCCTATGAAAAATTATTAATTATAATCAAACTTTGTTCAGTTCTATACCTTTAAAAAATATTTGAATATGATCAAACATTGTTAAGTTCTACTCCTTCGAGGAATATTTAGATATAGTCACGCTCTGTTGACTTTTACTCTTATTATGAAAAAAGTGATACATGCCTGCAAAATGCCTTGACCGTGAATGAAGATCCTGATTATTTTCTCACTTATATTTTCGTCGGTTTAAGAACTTCATATTGTACACAACTAGACAATTTTTAATACCTAATCTAGTTTTGCACTCAATTTTAAGGTAATATATATATATATATGAACTTAAAACGTCTATAAATATGTATGTATATATGTGTAACAGTATCCATATATTTTACTACGAATCCGTGGATAATATTGTAAATTTTACAGAGATGTTATATTTGCACTGAAATATGCAAAATACTTGCTGCATATGACAAAGGCAGCATGGTCGTGCCAGAACTGTTACGACGAAATAATTTTGAATTCGTTTTTATCATTTAATTCGAGGTATTACATTTAGGATAGATCAATGAGTTATTTTTTAGGGTAATCGTGAGTAATTCAGTAATAACTCAAAAAATCTTGGCTGGCAAATACATGGTTCATAGGAGAGTTCTTAAACACCATAATATGTAGGGAAAACTCCAGGAGTATATATATATATATATATATATATATATATATATATATATATATATAAAGAAATACAATCCCAAAAAGTATGAAATTCAAGAAAGAGAAAGGCGCAAATTGCAGCGCTATCAGAGTCTTGAAATATAAGATTTAAAATGAAAAAAGAAAATATATAGGTGGAATGATTGTATTTACAGGGTTGCAGAAAGGTCAAGGGTGATTGCGACCCCTATTTCCTGGTTAGAAGCTAGCTTTGACTTCATGAAAACGCTCCCAGAGACTCTGAACGCCCGACACAACAATCGATCATGCCCGTGGGGAAAAATGGCCGAATTCCAGACAACATGTTAATTTATCCGACATCATACAATACAACTCAACTCTTACCCAGGATTATCTGATTGTTTCACATCCAGATGGCTCTATAAGTTAGACGCGACTTTTTTATGTATGCTTTCCTATTCGAAGTTTATACGCTTTATGCATCTCTTCCATGATTCTCGTCTTGCTAGTTAGTAAAATTTCCAATTTTTTTGTTATTTTGATCATTTTTATGTTGTCTGGGATTCGGCCATTTTTCCCCCACGGGCATGATCGATTGTTGTTTCGGGCGTGCAGTGTCTCTGGGAGCGTTTTCATGAAGTCAAAGCTAGCTTCTAACCAGGAAATAGGGGTCGCAATCCCCCTTGACCTTTCTGCAACCCTGTAAACACAATCATTACACCTATATATTTTCTTTTTTCTTTTTAAATCTTATATATATATATATATATATATATATATATATATATATATATATATATATATATATGTATATATACATATATATATATATATATATATATATATATATATATATATATATATATATATATATATATATATATATATATATATATATATATATATATATATATATATATATATAAATAAGAAAACTTTTAAAGCGTAATACTGCTCATGGCAAGTTATGAATAAAATATTTAACACCAAAAACGATGTTCTTATATTTATTTATTTGTTTCACAAATTTATTATCCTAACTTTTCTAGTTCTCTACCAGGCTATGCAATTCCTTTCATTCGTTCGGGAACGGTCTATTCAATTTAGATAGATCTAACATAAATGAGTCTAAAGTAATTGATTTAGAGTGATTTAACTTACACTCACGGACCTTACCCTATGAAGTTATTACTGTGCTTACGAACTTTACTGCGAAACCTTGTATAATATGGTGTAGCAGAGTGAATATTTCGCAGTAAAACATATCCATGAATCGCCGTCATACGCAGCAAGTTCATTTTGAGAACTATGTAATATATACTCTTCATATTTATATATACATGCTTATTACAATACTAAACACAGTGTATGTATTACACATTTAGATGAAATAAAATTGTACAAAGATCTTCAAAAGTTTGACTCATTGTTTACGCTGTTTCACTTCTATGTGAGTTTTGCTTTCTCATCACAGAAAACCTTATTTTTTGTCTTTTGTCCTCACCCATGCTTTATCCGCCCATAAGGATAATTGTCAACGTTCAGCTCACAAATTTATTTTCCGATTTTCACGAGTAACACTATCAGGGTTATCAATCTTTATCAATGGTTTTTCCGTCCGTCGATCTCTCTCCCCCAACTTCAGAGATGGAGTGTCAGAATCGGAATCAAAAATGTGCAAATAGCGTGCAACTCGAGATGATTCGCACGTTGGGTAAGATCCGAGATGATTTGTAAATCGTGAGACTAGACTGCAGTTGACGAAGACACGTAAAAAGACACAAGTTAAAAAGAAACAATTTATTTGTTCAAGTAAATGAAAACTTTAAAACATATTGAATGATACTCTTAAATTAATAGATCATACTTTTAGAATATTGAATAAGGCGACACCCCGACAGGGGTGTTTAGCTCGTTTCCATCAGACGAGCAATGTTGCTAAAGACAGAGACATGCTAAAGCCACGGGAGTGTCTCAAAAGTACCGACTGCTACAGTTGTGGCTCTACAGAGAATAATCATGAACAACAGAATCAATTGTATATATCCACCATTGTGTTCATTGATATATATATATATATATATATTTATATATATATATATACATATATATATATATATATATACACACACACACACACACACACACACACACACACACATATATATATATATATATATATATATATATATATTATATATATATACACACACACACACACACATATATATATATATAAAGTACTGATATTGATATTTTTATTTTTACTAATTAGCAAGTTTAAAAATCTGATGTGGGCAGCACATGACTTTCCCTGCAGATTCATATTCACTTTCTCTTTATTCCTTCAATAATTCATTAAATTGAGTTTAATTGCACAAAATAACACCCATAATTAATTTAAATTACACAGAACTTGCATTTCACTTTTAATTCAATTTTCGTTTTCATTTGGTAACTGGGCTTATTTTTAAAGGTAACCTAGCATAAATGCAAACAAAAAACTAAAATATCTCGAAAACGGCTAGACCTAGAATTATGAGGTTGGTCTTATTCTTTTCACCGTCAAAAATTACGTATAAAAGAGGCATTTAATTGATATATTTGAGCATACGTAGTTTTTCATTTTATATTTTGATGATTTTTGCCAGTCATTTTGCAAAAAAAAAAAAAAAAAAAAAAAAAAAAAAAAAGTGCAGGTTCTTTCGTTCTGAATTAACCCAAAATCAAATAAACACCAGGGTCTCCCACAAATTACTTAATTGTAAAATTTTATAAAATTCGATCGAATAGTTTTACAGTTAGAGTGGATACATACATACTTTGCACAGACAGATACACACAGACATACACACAGACGTCAAGAGCTGAAAATTAGTTTTTTCGTCTCTAGAGCTCCCAAAACGTGTAGATCCGTCGAAAACTCGAGTCGCAATTTTCAACATGATTCCTATACTTTCCACATACATTACCTTGTATTGCAGAAAAAATAAAGAAGCTTGTTTTATAATGTACTTGACATGTAAACTGTTTGGTATTTTGGTATTTTATGCATATAGCTTTCCAAAACTGGTTGCTTCTACAGTTTTTGCCTAAGTTTCTTTAATTTCGTAGTCTTTTTATTCACTTCGTCTTTATTTTAATTGTTTTTGAACGAATATTTTTAAAGTTTCACTCGATTTCGCGTTTCAACATTCTACCTATTTTTATGAAATTGTGTATGCTTATGTTAAACACTAACAAAAATGCACTCATTGCTTTTAAGCGAGATTGTGCTATAAGAAAACTCCAATTGCTGTTATTGTTTTCCTTCCGTATCGAAATACATTATTTTATTGGGAATGTTATATATATGGGATAAGTAAATCTTTTGAAATAGATATATAAAGGAAATCGTAATCGATTATGTGTATAAAATTGAAAGATCGTTTATTATCTGTTTATGCATTATTTTTGCTTGTTTGCATGTTTATTTGTCTGTTCATTATACAAATCCACAGTTTCTGATTGATTTTTGATGTAAATAATGTCTCTGATTGGGGTATATATCTGCCTAATATTGAGAGCGTTACGAAAAATGTAAACAATTCTCTAATAGATATAAATGGAAACAATCGTACTTATATTGTTAGAAATAGGATACCATTTATGAATATATGAGAATTATTCCAATATTTTGAACATATTTTTTTCCAAAAAATCTAAAAAGTTAAGGTAAATCTAAAAAGTTTGGGTTCCACTTTGCTTAACTCGAAATATTTTTTGAATTATAATAGGTAGATTAAAACAGTAAAAGACATAAACGTTAAACAAATCTTGTTTCTAGATTTATAATAACCACTTTTTTTTTGCAAACTTTTGGTTTCTGAAGATTATGACGCTTATATCAAGAAAACTGCACATGCTAGATATAACCAGTAAGTGTTCTTTATGTCCCTTATAAAATTCTTTGAGAGTACATAATTTTATTTAGGAGAGCTTTCTTAGTAAGGAAAACTTGAGCAATGTATATAAGCACAAATTTCAAAGCCCAAACTTAGTTTTCAAAATATAGTGGTCATAACTTCTATATCTTAATATTTTGACCTAATACATTTCTCCAATGGGATGGTGAGATATAACATTTAAAATGCCACAAGTACTGCAGTTGAATGTGCTTCTTCCTCGGTGAAATATTTGTGCACAAGTACGAGATATATTTTAAAAAAAAAATCAGGAAGTGAAGTGAACTTGGGTATTCTAAAGAAGTTTCCTTAATGATTGATAATGTTTGAAGACAAGAAATAGAGAAATGAAGCTGAAGTACATATTAACGTACAGCAAGCAAGTTTATTGACTCATCTGAATCTTGAATATTGTCAGAGATATTGTATAAATTCAGATTATATGCCACCAAACAAATTAGTAAAATAATTTTATGTTTTTTCGTAAAGATTATGGTGGGGGTATCCAGCTTCAATCGGAGCGAAAACTAAAAAATTTGACTGTGAACATGCAAATAATGTGTAGTCCTCTGAAATTTCTACAAGGCTATATAATTGAAATTCGGATCAGATTTTCGGTTTTCAAAATATAGGGATATCTTTGATACTTTTTGATGGCAGACGGTGATAGCTGATGTAGTTCATACTAGGATGCTATGGTATATGTAATAAAAGTCGAAGGTTAGGTAAGGAAATGTTAGCTCCTGCTAATAATAAAGTACACCGGCTGACTTTTTATGAATCCATAATAAACTACTTTTTAACATCCAGTCTTGGCGTCAGCTGATGTGCTTACTTTCAGGAGTTAAACTGTCATTGCCCAGGACTAGATTCGACGTTTACTTCTTGGTGCCACAGCATCATAGTACGAAATATTTTAGCTGTGACAGTCTGCCATTACAATTTTAATCTTCTGAACTATTTTTAAATGATTTATCTAATTTCAATATTTAAATATTCTGATCTTTAAAGAGGAGAAACCACCAGCTAATAAAAGCTTTATTTATGCAGAGCCATTTGAGCACCACCGGGCAAGAGCCACAGTAAATTTTTAGTTAAGATAACTGTAATTATAAATACAGATAAATGATGAAGAAATCGCTCATTGAATGTATTCTCATTTTTCTGGATTTATTAGAAGTAAAGAATATATAAGACTATAGCCAAAAGTTCTCATGTATGTACTTCTGGTTAAGTATGTACTCCTGGTCATGCAATATAATTTCGGTACCATCGGACTAGAGCTACTGCTGAATTTTTTTTTCATTACAATATTTGTAATTCTACGTACAGATAAATGATGAAGCATACGCTCATTAAATTTACTGACTTTTCTCTAGGTTTATTACAAGTAGAGAATAAGTAAGAATACAGCTAACAGCACTTATGTATGTATTCCTGGTTAAGTCAAGAAACCCCCAAGCGGAAAGAGAAAAAGCGGGTCCACTACTCCTATTCATGAAAGCAATCGCTACGGCCATTCTTGGATGCCTTTCTGTTGACAACTGTCGCTGGAAAAGTTGCAGATTGCTGTTCTTTGCTCTCTTGTCAGCTTCATTCACTAATGCAGGCATAAGCATAACCAAGGAGAATGTCAGAAAGCTGTGGACGATAATAAATAAATACATTTTCATATGTCCGGGCATCGCATCCATTCCCAATAATAGCAACAAGATAGAAAATATCATTAACGTGTAGGAGATAATAACGAAGATTACGAGGAATGACATAACAGCGTCAAATCTTTGAAGGACAAAAATGATAGAGTTGTAGTGAAGATTGCATTCTTCAAGACCTATGTGATAAGGCGAAAGCTTGCGAATGTTTCTTTCCGTGTAGCTGGAAACGATGTTATGCAGGTGCTTGCAGAGAACGATGTAAACAGACACGAAGATGCATGGAAAGGTGAAAAGAAACGCGTATATCAGGCTGAATAAGAAACATGTTGCAATCAGTAGTGCTTCATCTTGTAGATGCAGCATTCCAAACGAGATGGAACTTAATAACACTTCGTACATATCTTTATCATAAGGAAATAGAGTTGCAACACCGCAAGAAAGTTGTACAATCAGCACCCAAGCGATACATATGTTAATAAGCCGAATTGGTGGCAAGACTTGAAAAAATTTTCCCAGTCTCAATACCTCCAGAATGATACTCGAAACTTTGGATTGGTGTCGAATAAGAAAGTACCACAATGCAAATATGTTCATGTCTCTACAAAATTCTGAAATAAAATATTTCACGAAATTCTCACTCACAAAATAATAGTGCGGGAGAACAGAAACTTTAAATGCCAAAATATATATCCAACCAGCAACTGAGAATATTCGATTGAAGAACAGCAGTTTTGATTTCCAAGTAGAAGTTTGTGTCGTGCAAATATCAATTCCGAAAATAAAAAACATACAGGAAATTTTTCTGAAAGTTTTGCACAGCTGAACAGTCTGATCACATTCTTCAGAAGAATGATTGACATTGCGAGTTTTTCTAAACACCCATGAGATCATATTTCTTTGACAGAAAATAAAAGATTCAATATAGATGCTGATTAATTTACCTCTTTATGTATTTTATTGTAAATATTGTGCACTTCAGTCTGTTACATTAAATATGAATTGACAATCTTCTGAAATGTTCTTTATTTATATTTTAGTGAATTGAAATTATTTTATGTTATAAAGATCATAAGATGATTCATGTAATGCCTCTCTTTTTCGCTGAATCTTGAAATACACTTACCATTTAGTTTCTCTAACTTTGTTTCCAGAATAAGGGGGTTCTCATCTTATACTTGGTAAAGAATTAACCGTTTTTAAAATCGTTCCATTCATATTAGCTCTTAAAAGTAATTTAATTACAGACAAATGGTGCATTCATTGGAGATATTTGATTTATAGTTAACACTTTCTTCAATCAAATAGAGAAAAAATCCAGTTTCAAGACTATCACAAATCTGTTGAAAATCAACTTCACTCACTATTTGCTATATCTTAAATTTTAGGGAATACATATTTCAGAGTAGCTGTTAAAAGTGATTTAATAAGAGATATAAGGTGCAATTATTGGAATTATTTGATAAAGTTACCACATTTTACAACACAATAGAGACAATTTTCAGTTTCAAGTCTATCACAAGTCGGATGAAAATCAACTGCACTCACAATTTACATTATGTTAAATTATTTTAAAGTAACAATTCAAATATATTCAAAGAATATATAAATACATTACACCACAAATAACGTCATTTTCGTCGATATTAAAAATGTTAATAATTATTAATGGATTTTCTGATTTTTAAAATTTATCTTTTATAATCTTTAAGGTATTTCACATATTTGTTAGAACATTAATAATCGTAAACGTTTAAAAATTGCAGCGCTCGCACGTATGCAGAAATCTACGTGTTCAAAATAATTGTTCTAAATGACTTAACGCTGCTACAGTTTGTCTGTTCTTTGCCAACTAGAAATGTAATATCCAACAAAATTAAATACAACGATTTGCATAGATGTGGCTTGAAGTGGCTCCGGAAAATTATATCCAATTTCTTACACAATTCACTTGTATAAAAATGAAACTAAATTCTGATTCAACATACGTATAAATAAAATTTTCTCTTTTCTTTTAATGCCTTTGTCGGTGTTCTTTAAATGCCTTCTATCACAAACAGAATTTGAGAGAAAAATGGCTCTGGAGCCGTTTGACTTTCGAAACGCATTATTCTATTTTGTTTGTATATTTTAAATCAAGCTGAATGTTCTGTGTTTCTATAGTAATATTAATCTTTCAAAGTGCAGAATGGTACTGATTTCTGCAAAAGAAATCGATATGTTTTCATTTATCAATAATTTATCCAGAATTCATTATGCTTAAATTGATCAAGAGTACACATATATTTTCAGGTTTTTTGTGATGTACTATATTAAGAGTTAAGTACCGCATCGATCTGTTTCATCTTCTTTTCGTCTTTCCGGATAATTTGTATTGAATTGAATAAAATAACACGGATACTTATTTGAAGTTATAGCCATTTTACATTATTGATATATTTTCTCTTTCCTTTAGCAACTTAACGTATTACTTTCCTTATATACATAGTATAATGTATAAGGAAAGTATTGTGACAGAATCGAAAATTCGAATTCGAGTTCTCGATGGAAGAGCACGTTTCAAGCATCCCTGATCACGAATCGAACAGTTTTGGGGTGATGTCTGTGTGTGTGTGTGTGTGTGTGTGTGTGTGGTGTGTGTCAGTGAGACTGTGAAGACGATATCTCACGAACGAATGGAGCGATTCCTATGAAATTTAGTTCAAAAATTTCATTCGAATCCATGAATACTGAAAGCCTATTGTTTTTAAACATAATCGAATGTTCATACTCCCCTAAATTTTCGAGTTAAATTTTGAAAATATCAACAAAAAATCAAAACCTTTAATAAAGTTAAGCAAATAAACATTTCTTATGTACATTTCCCTTAGAAAATGATTGACATAAACTTTAGAACGTTAGCATGATCCGTTCTCGAGATATTGCACATTTTTCAAAAAAATTTATCAAAAAATCCCATAAATTAAAAAAATGTATTAACTGTTGAGAAACATGTTCATTTTTTATATGTGATATCCTGCGATAAATTTGGTGACATCATTCTCGTGGATCTAGCTCGTTCCATTCATGAGAAAAGATACTTTGAGTAATACTTTAGTATTTGAAAGCCAACAGACATTTATCTGCTGTAAGAATAACTTATTTCTCCGTTCATAACGCTTGGCGAGATTTTGGCGACGAATTTAGTGGAATGTGGCCAACCTGGCGGTATTTTTAAATGTTGCCAAAATAACGAAAATCTCGGCAAATGGATAAAAATGACGCTAAATCAATGAAAATGACCACGAATTGAATTAATTTCAATATCTTGGAAAGAATATAAGTATCTGCTATAAGAATAACATTTTTTTTAACTGTAAAAGTAGTAAATTCATTGCATTATATATGGAAAGTCATGTGTTGTCCACATCAGATTTTTTAGAATGCAAAGAATGTTCCCCTGTTTTGGAAAGAATAAAATTATTTCATCACATTATCTATTTTTTTTTATTAAACTTGAATCCATTGACGGTTATTTTCCATCCTAATTTTCTGCTATTTGCTTCAAAAATATGTTGAATCATAATGAAGTAGAATTATCAATTTTTTCGCCTCTTCAATATCGTCTGCAATTGCTGCATTTGCCATTATAAAGTGAAGTACAGAGAAGTATGCAAGTGAATAATAAAAGTATGCAAGTTATGGTCGAGGCAAGTTATGGTCGTTAACTTTATGCAATAAGAATTAAACGGTTTTGAAAATTAGTCGTATTTTAGCAGCTGCTTCAAGGTTAATTGCTTCAGACAAAAACATTTTTTTCTCTACAATACATTTTATATGAAAAGAAAAGGCATTCTGATGGGGTCCTAAAATCCTGTTGTCGTATTTTGATTATTTTACACGTTTTAAGCACAAGTGGGTATGAATAATGCATTTTTAAGTCCGTCTATGAAGTTTTATCTGTGGACTCTATATCTCTCGAGCAAATATAGTTAGTCAAACATAAATTGATACAATTGTTATACATAAGACTTCTATTGCTTTTAAATGATGTCAGGCCAGGCAAGCAAAATGTTTTACATTTTCTGAAGGCTTTATTTTAAATAATTGAAAATATTGAAAATTTTAAACATAATTAATATAGAAATATTGAATAAAATTTTTTCTTAAAAAATTACCCTTTAAAATCCTTAAAGAAATAATTAATTCTTGAAAAATTTCAAACACATTATAGAAATGATTATAAAATATTTGACTCTATTTGCTGATACAAAGAGTAAGAAAAGATAAACTTCACAGAATGCCGTGGACTTACAAACAAATATTCAGCATACTACAACTACATCTAGAAAAAAAAAGAGTATTTTATAATAATAAGTTAAAAGTTTTATGTTTCATCTACAGGAAAGACACGCACATGTTCACATAAAATAAAACTTCTTAATATTTCCTTCACTATAAAACTTCTTAATACTTCCGTCACTATAAATCTTCACAAAATATCTAGTTTATATTAAACAAAATATTGTTAGTCAAAAAGTACTAAATGGACTTAATCCTTATATCTGTGCTTTTTAACACGTCATCTTTGAACTTGCTGTTCATGCAGAATGTTTAAATCCTTTATTGATCAAGTACTACATTACTCAAGTACTTACTGTTCGCTCACACATTTCAGAGCTTGTTTGATTATCTCTTATGCCTCTCTGAGCGAGTGACAGAGGTAGATCTCTTTGCTTTCAAATACATGTGGAGATGAAAACAGGAACCAACAAAATATAACTCTAATTCTAAACATTGTATAAACTGCACACTTTCATGTATGAAAAGGTTTTGAATGGATAACATTTTGTAAAATAAATTTCTACTTTGTAATATCGAAAATAAAACAACTCGATCCAAAATCTGACAATATACACTTATAGGATTTCCAACGAGCTACCAATTCTTGCTTACTGTTTATAGGTATTACTCTCATTTTTAAGATATAACCATTACAAACTTAAAAATTTTAAATTTTCATACTTCTTCAACTTGACAAGTTATATGAGGATCTAAAAAAATTAGATTGACATAGTAAATTTCCTTATACATATTTTTGTCGCTTATTATTTATATCTACCTTCAACAGTTTTGAAGATATTTCAAGTATGAAAAATGAAGAAAAATTTAGTTTTGACAAAAAAAAGCTGGCTAATTTCATATTAATTTTTGAAATATAAGCATTGCAAACTTGAAAACCGGAAAAATTTCAATGTTCTTCAAATGAACGATTACTCGAAAACTATAAGAGCTTTCTTTAATAATAATTATAGATTTTAATACTAAAGTTTCTAGTACACACATTTGTCGTTTAATATTTATATCTATATTTTATTGTTTATTATATATTTTGAGTAAAACAAAACACTCGCTCGAAGATCTACTTTTTGAAATTTCTTTGAAAAAAAATAGTTCAAAACATCAAAATATTGATATTAATTTTGTATATTGATAAACTGGATCCCGTTTCTGACACAACGCAAAAAAATATTTACATTCTTATCTATTAGGTTCAGGGATATATGCGTCTAAAATGTCTACATTTTTCGCAAAGCTCCTTTTTCCGCCAGAGAAACCTCAATCGTAGATTTTATTGACGTCAAAATGAAAACAGTAAGTTCTAATTAAGAATTTAATTCGCATATTAATTTGTGTAATAAATAAATTTAACTCATTTTAATGAAAGATTCAAATCATATATTACTTTTTGTGATAAATAAATGTATCTCACTTTGATTATTGCAAACAGCACGTCAGCAGAATATGAGTTTCAGTGGAAATTTATTAGCGGCTCACGTTAGAAAGTTTTGTGAAAAAATAAAAAATCATATAAAAATGGCACAGACAGAACTTTATAACTAACGTCAAATTTTCTATGCAATTAGAGGCATAAGCTTTTACCGTTCATGACTGTCGAGAACTTTTATTCAAAATTTTGAAACTAATTTCAATATCAAAAGTTCTTAATCAGCTTGCGGCACACTTTCTCAGCAGAGTTTCGGCGAAAAGAAAAACCACGAGTGAATATAATTACAATGCTGGAGTTTCTAAAATGAAATTGGATTATTGAATAATAAATCTAGCAGTATTGAAATATGTTTGTCAAATTTTTGTTTAGTAAAAATGATTATGGAAATATAAGTTTTGATTTTAAAACAAAAGTTTTATATATTTAAAAATAAAAGATTTCAGCATGACGTGATATGAAACAAGTTAGTATGGGATATGCATTGTTACATGAGTATTTAGGCCATTTTTTTTATATCTATATGCAGTATAGTTTAGCTCTTAAATGATAAGTTCTAGAATGAATCATTCAGAAAGTATTGTGACGGGGTCAAAAATTCGAATTCGAGTTTCCGACAGGAGAGCACATTTCAAGCATCCCTGATCACGAATCGTACATTTTTGAAGTGATGTCTGTGTGTGTGTGTCAGTGAGTCTGTGGAGAAGATAACTAACGAACGAATGGACCGATTGGAATGAAATTTGGTACAAAAATTACTATCCATAAACACTGAAAGCCTATTGTTTTTGTACGCGATCGAATGTTCCGAACTCCTTAAATTTTGGAGTGAAATTTTGAAAAAATCGTCAAAAAATCAAAACCTCTAATAAAGTTAAGCATATAGATATTTCTTATGTAATGTTTCATTAGAAAACGATTGACATAAATTTTAGAACGCTAATATGATTCGTTCTCGAAATATTACACATTTTTCAAAAAAATTATCAAAAAATCATATAAAATAAAAAAATATTTCCTATTGAGAAACAACATGTTCACTTTTCATATGTAATACCATGCAATAAATTTGTGACATTATTCTCGTGGATGTAGCCCATTCCATTAGTGAAAAAAAGTACTTTGAGTAATACGTTTATATTTGAACGTCAATAGTCATTTATCTGCTGTATGAATAACCTATTTCTCTCTACATAACGCTTGGCGAGATTTTGGCGACGAATTTGGTGGCGACGAATGTCGCCAACTTGGCGACTTTCTTCAATGTTGCTAAATTAACGAAAAACTCGCCAAATGGATAAAAATGACGCTAAATCAATGAAAATGACGGTTCATTGACGAAAATTCAATATCTTGGAAAGAATATAAATATCTACTATAATAATAATCTATTTTTTTAACTGTAAAAGTAGCAAATTCATTGCATTGTATAAGGAAAATCATGTGCTGCCCACATCAGATTTTTTCTTGATTGAATTGTGTAGAGTTCTGAGACTTCATCGGGCTGCATCATAAAGTAGCAAACCTTGGTTACAGTTCTATTGTAAGGATTTGTTGACATATGTAGAGGGATTACCTATGCGTATATACGCTTAGATCTATGAAGTAAAAGTGACATAACTTTAACTTTGTAAGTAATGGATACAAAAAGGACCTTACGGCCAGGGGCAATTACACACAGTTGCAATAAGTTAATTCAAAACATATTTATTGCGTGACAAACTTAAAATACCGAGCTTACTGATCACCAATCACCCACTTCCCCTTCATCTTATTGTCCCACAACTCACTCGCGATCCGAAACTTATTCTATTGCCAAACCGAGATTGCAGATGTTAGTTAGCTCGGTGATTGGTCAACTTAACTGAATCAGTCAGAACTTGTAAATATAAAGTAAACATAAATTATACCGCAATTGAGAGAAATAATAACTAAAGGTTATACTGACCTCAAAATTGTTTATATTCAGTTATCTTAATTTACCACAAATCGGATAAGATGGGTTGGTTTGCAAAATGCCCATGTGTGTATAAACACGACACAGGCATTTTTAAATGAATTGATGCTTTCAAGCACATGTAATATTTTATATTTAACAAAATTTTGTTTTGATCAGTTAGATAGTTTTGGAAATATTGAAATATAGTTCAAAATGCGCATGCTCGAGCTGAGCACGACACGAACAAAATTCCAACTAACAGGATGACGATGATTCACATTAATGTAACAGTTTGTATTTATGCCTAATTTGGTTTAAATTAAAAAGAGTAATGTCTATAAGTTATTGCAATATAAGCCAAAGTAGTGATACATGTACAGCACAATATGGTAAAGTTATAGAAGATACGGTTTTGTCATTTACCCTGCAATACATGGTCATATATAGTGAAAGTATTGGAATCGTATATCTGAACTAGCAACGTGAGTTTTTGACGGATCTACATGTTTTGGAACCTACAGAATCCGAAAACCACAAACCGAAAGTACTTTTAGCTTGACGACTCTGTGTGTGTGTATGTGTGCAATATATGTAGCGACTCTAGGTAAAAATATAAATAACCAAATTTCTCAAAATTTGGTAATTTAGTCACTTGTATTTCATTCTGCTGCTACTTATATTTTGGTACGGTTTGGAATAAATAAATCTGCTTTTTGTCGATCAAAAATCGATCGTTAAAATCTAAAATAAAACACTACATATGATCAAACGTGTCAATTAAATGTCAGTTTTATACGTTATTTTTGACGATGAAAAGAATAAGACAAACCGCATTTCTTGAGCTATAACAATTTTTCCACTTAGCCTCCAAAAACACGCTCAGTCACACCAAATGGAAACAAAAATTGGATTAAAACTGCGAATTCTGTGCAGTTTAAAATAATTATCGCTGTTATTTTGTTCAATTAAACACAATTTAATGAATTATTGAAGAAATAAAGAGAACGTGAATATGAGTTTAGTGCATACAGCTTTACAAATCTGGCTGCTTTTATAATTTCTGATTATGTTTAATATCGTAGTATTTTTATTAATGCATTCCAACATAGTTAAAACGTGTTTATGACTTTGTTCATGCAGTCTGTGTGTCTGTCTGTCTCTTCCGTTCCCACGAAAACTGCCGTAAAAATGACTTTATTTATTAAAATGAAATGTTAGTATGTTTTTGAGACAGTCTGTGGGACATATGGGAATCTAAATAAATAATATTACTCAATTAGTTTTGGATTGAACTTGGGTTGAAAAAGTGGAATACACTGAACCCTCTGGAACCTAATTTTTCAAACAATTTTTAAGGCTAGTTAAAATTCACAAATTGCATCGGAAATTTTTGAAAATATTCAAATTATCCCATAAAATATATAAAAAAATATTTAGTAAAATATGTTCGATAATTTAACTTTAAATAATAATTACACATATATCATATGAAGAGATCACGTGACCGTCTTCAAAATAAAATATGGCATCCATTGTTTTTTAGTAGTGAAAAAAATCGTGATTTTTAAAGTTCTTTTTAAATTTATATTTAGTGTTGCATCCGTCTTAAAACCGCTTAATCAATTTTCTTTGCATCTACATTCTGTGATAACGCAATTACAATATTTTTGAGTTTAAATGATCATCAATCTTTGATTATTTCTACAACGAAGCCTAATTTTAATGGATGCAGAATGTAAACAAGTGATTGTAAGATGAGTCGTGAAAGAATTGCTGAATTATTTATCACGCAAAATTATGTAGCTCTGGAGACTGGAATAAATATGATATGACTGAAATATTCATTGCTTTTACATAGAGAGCCAGACGATTTTTATTTCGATGACGTCATTTGAAAAAAATTCCTTTTTTTTCGATGAATTTTGAAGATTTCAAATATAATAAATTACTGTAGTACTGTGACAATTTAAAAAAATCTGATGTGGGCATCACATGACTTTCCTTATATAATGCAATGGATTTACTACTTTTACAGTTAAAAACAAATGTTATTCTTATAGTAGATACTTATATTCTTTCCAAGATATTAAATTTTCTTCAATTAGTCGTCATTTTTATCCAATTGGCGAGATTTTCGGTAATTTGGCAACATTTAAAAATACCGCCAGGTTGGCGACATTCCGCTAAATTCGTCGCCAAAATCTCGCCAAGCGTTATGAACGGAGAAATAAGTTATACTTACAGCAGATAAATATCTATTGGCGTTCAAATACAAAAGTATTACTCAAAGTATGTTTTCTCGTGAATGGAACGAATTTGATCCACGATTATGATGTCACCAAATTTATCGCATGATATTACATATGAAAAGTGAACATGTTTCTTAACAGTTTATATATTTTTTTAATTTATGAGATTTTTTGATAAATTTATTTGAAAAATGTGCAATATATCGGGAACGGTTCAAGCTAGCGTTCTAAAGTTTATGTCCAATCGTTTTCTAAGGAAACATTACATAAGAAATGTCTATTTGCGCAACTTTATTAAAGGTTTTGATTTTTTAATGATTTTTTCAAATTTTCACTCGAAAATTTAGGGGGGTTCTGAACATTCAATTGTGTTTTAACACAATTGACTTCCAGTACTAACGGATTGCGATTTTAGTACCAAATTTCATTCGCATCGCTCCATTCGTTCGTGAGATATCGTCTCCACAGATTCACTGACACACACAGACACACACACACACACATACACACACAGATACAGACATCACTACAAGAATGTTCGATTCATAATCAGTGATGCTTGAAACGTGCTCTGCCGTCGAAATCTCGAATTCGAATTTTCGATCAATTCACAATACTTTCCTGAACCTGGTGGGTACACCAGCCGACCGGTGGTCGAGCGGTCAAGGCAAGCATTTCCAAGCAATCGTTCAACCTCCGCGTGGTGGATTCTAGTCCCATGTAAGGCATGGATGTTGTGTTGTTGGACGCAGTGTGTTCCGGCCCCCTCTAGTTTCGTCTAGGGCAACGTTCTAGGACGGCTAAATGGTTCACGTTACGGACGAAGTATAGGCGAATGATGAGAGTCATGTGCCTGGCCATTTGATAAAAAAAATAAAAACAATACATTCCTGATACATTATGTATATAAGGGAAATAATATATCAGCGCTGAATGTATCGCATTTTTGATTTAAAAAAAATTCATTTGGAAAGTGATTCATAATCAATGATTTATGCATGATTGATCTTATTGTTATTCATTTTATCTCTATTTTAATAGAGTTTGAAAACATATTTTTGAAGTTACACGCGATTTCTCTTTTAACATTCAATCGATTTTCATGAAATTGTGTATGGTTATGTTAAACAGTAACAAAAACACACTCTTTGCTTTTAAGCGAGATTGTGCTATAAGAAAACTCTAATTATTGATATTATTTTCATACTGAATCGAAATTCATTTCTTTTATCGGGAATATTATATATGTGGGATACGTGAAACTTTTTAAATAGGTATATAAAGGATATCGTAATCAATTTGTATACAAAATTGAAAGATTGTTTGTTATTTGTTTATTCATTTATTTACTTGTTTGCATATTATTTGTCTGTTCATTATACAAACATGCAGTTTTTGATTGATTTTTTATGTAAATAATGTCTGTGATTGGGATATATCTGCCTGAAATTCAGAGCGTTACAAAAAATGTAAACACTTACATTTCCGAATATAATAGATATAAATGGAAACAATCTTAATTATTTTGTCAGAAATAGGATGTCATTTAGGAATGTATGAGAATAATTTCAATATTACTTTCCTTATATACATAATGTATAAGGAAAGTATTGTGACGGGGTCGAAAATTCGAATTCGAGTTTTCGACGGGAGAACACGTTTCAAGCATATCTGATCACGAATCAAACATTTTTGATGTGATGATTGTGTGTGTGTGTGTGTGTGTGTGTGTATGTGTGTGTGAAAGTATGTGTGTGTGTGTGTGTGAAAGTATGTGTGTGTGTGTGAAAGTATGTGTGTGCGTGTGTGTGAAAGTATGTGAGTGTGTGTGTGTGTGTGTGTGTATCAGTGAGACTGTGGAGACGATAACTGGCGAACGAATGGACCGATTTGAACGAAATTTGGGACAAAAATCACAATCCGTAAACACTGGAAGCCAATTGTTTTTATATGCAATCGAATGTTCAAAACCCCCCTAAATTTTCGACTGAAATTTTGAAAAAATCGTCAAAAAATTAAAACCAGTAATAAAGTTTCGCAAATAGACATTTCTTATGTAATTTTTCATTAGAAAACGATTGACATAAATTTTAGAACGCTAACATGAACCGTTCTTGAGATATTGCACATTTTTCAAAAAAATTATCAAAAAGTCATATAAAATAAAAAGAAAATATTTCCTATTGAGAAACATGTTCACTTTTCATATGTAATACGATGCGATAAAATTGGTGACATCATTCTCGTGGATCTAACTCATTCCATTCATGAAGAAATATAGTTTGAGTAATACTTTGGTATTTGAACGCCTATAGTCATTTATCTGCTGTAAGAATAATTTATTTCTTCGTCCATAACGCTTGACAAGATTTTGGCGACGAATTTGGCGGAATGTCGCCAACTTGGCGACTTTTTAAAATGTTGCCAAATTAACGAAAATCTCGCCAAATGGATAAAGACGACGCTAAATCAATGAAAATGACGACTAATTGAAGAAAATTCAATATCTTGGAAAGAATATAAGTATCTACTACAAGAATAACCTTTTTTTTTAACTGTAAAAGTAGTACATTCATTGCATTATATAAGAAAAGTCATGTGTTGCCCACATCAGATTTGTTTAATATTATGAACATTTTTCTTCCAAAAAATCTAAAAATATTATTTTTGATTGCCTAAAGATCTATTTTTGAGAGAGTATATGCCTCACTTCGCTTATTTTCACTCGAAATATTTTCTGAATTATACAAGTTAGATTAAAACAATAAACGACAATAACGCTAAAAATATCTAGTTTCTAAATTTATAATGTACAATTTTTTTACAAAGATCTTAGTGTTTGGGGAATCGTCTTGACAATTTGAAGAAGATTGAAAACTTTTAGTTTGTACTGATTTTGATGCTTATATCTCGAAAACTAAATACGCTAGCTGTAACCCGTAACCCCCTTTTGTGTCCCTTACAAAACAAATTGAGAAAAATCTGATGTGGGCAACACATGACTTTCCTTATATAATGCAATGCATTTATTACTTTTGCAAAAAAAATAGGTTATTCTTATAGTAGATACATATATTCTTTTCAAGATATTAAATTTTCGTCAATTAGTCGTTATTTTCATTGATTTAGAGTCATTTTTATCTATTTGGCTGGATTTTCTTTAATTTGGCAACATTTAAAAAAGTCGACAAGTGGGCAGTATTCCGCCAAATTTGTCGTCAAAATCTCGCCAAGCGTTATGGTATGAGAAAAACGTTATTAGTATAGCAGATAAATGACTATTGGCGTTTAAATACAAAAGTATTACTCAAAGTATCTTTTCTCAAGAATTGAACGAGCTAGGTCCACGAGAATGATGTCACCAAATTTATCACATGATATTACATATGAAAAGTGAACATGTTTCTGAACAGTTAATTTTTTTTTTATTTTAAGGGATTTTTTGATAAATTTATTTGAAAAATATACAATATCTCGAGAACGGTTCATGCTAGAGCTCTATTCATATCAATCATTTTCTAAGGAAAACTTACATTAGAAATGTCGATTTGCGTAACTTCATTAAAGGTTTTGATTTTTTGATGATATTTTTAAAATTTAACTCGAAAATTTAGGGAATTCTGAACATTCGATTGTGTTTAAAACCAATAGGATTTCAGTATTCATGGATTGTTATTTTTGAACCAAATTTCATTCAAACCACTCCATTCGGTCGTGAGATATCGTCTCCACAGGCTCAGTGACACAAGCACATACACATACTTTTACACATACACGCACACATACATTTACACACACACAGAGAGAGAGAGACATCATGTCCAAAATGTTCGATTCGTGATCAGGGATGTTTGAAACGTGATCTCAAGTCCAAAATTCGTATTCGAATTTTCGACTCGATCACAATACTTTCCTTATACATCATACTATGCATATAAGGACAGTAATATATAATTTGATTTAGGAGAGAGTGCTTAGTAAGGAAACCTTGAACAATGTTTATAAACACAAATTTCAGCCCAAACTTAGTTTTTGAAATATAGTGGTTTCATCTTCGATATCTTAATAATTTGACCTGATACAGTTCTCCAATGGGATAGGGAGATGTAACATCTAAAAGGTCACGAGTACTGCAGTGTACTGTTTGTGCTTCCTCCTCGGTGATATATTAGGGAACAACCACGAGATATCTTCTTATTAACGAAATTAGGAAGTGAAGTCGACTCGGGAATTTTAAAGATGTTGAATGATGTTTAAAGATGTTTAAATATTTTAAAGATGTTTAAAGATGTTAACAAGGCTTGAATAGGAGAAATACAGACATGTAACTCAAGTACATATTAAAGCATCGCAAGCCAATTTATCGAATTACCTGAATCTTGAATATTGTCAGAAATATTGTATAGATTTAGTTTATATGCCGCCAAAAAATATAGTAAAATAATTTTATATTTTGACTTGAAGTTTATGGAGGGAGTATCGAGTTTCAATCGGAACGAAAATTTAAAGTTCTGACTGTGAACAGAGAATAATTTATAGCTCTTTGAAATCCCTATTAGGATATATAATTGTATTTCAGATCAGATACTTAGTTTTCAAATTATATGGATTATATCTTTGATACTTTTGCAATGACAGACGTTGAGAGATGAGATAGTTCATACAAGGATGCTATGGTATAAGTAATAAACATCAAGTCGAGGGTTGGGTAATGAAATGTTAGCTCCTATTAATAATAAAGTACACCGGCTGACATTTTATGGTTCCTTTGTAAACGACTTTTAACGCCAAGCCTTAACATCACTTGCTGTGCTTTACTATCAGCAGGAGTTAATCTTTTATTGCCCATGCTTGGACTTGACATTTACTTTTTGATACCACAGCATCCTAGCATGAGCTATTTTAGCTGTCACCGTCTGCCATCCCAATGGAAATATTTTAAACTATTTTTAAATAGTTGCTTTAATTTCAGTATTTAAATAATCTGATCTGTTTCTAAAATCTTTTAAGAGGACAAACCACCAGCAAACAAAAGATTTATTCCCGAAAATCAATTTTGGCACCATTGGACTGAAGCCACAGTCAATTTTTTAGTTCTTTAATAAATTTGTAATTCTATGTACAGATAAAGGATAAAGAATACGCTCATTGAATTTACTGTCATTTATCTATGTTTATTAGAAGTAGAGTATATGTAAGAATGCAGCCAACACCACTTATGTATGTACTCCTGGTTAAATCAAAAAAACCCCAAGCAGAGAGAGTAAAACCGGTCCCACTGCTTCTACTCATGAAAGCAATCGCTATGTCCATTCTTGAATGTCTTCCTGCTGACAACTGTCGCTGGAAAACTTGCAGATTGCTCTGCTTTGCCCTCTTGTCAGCTTCATTCACTAACGCAGGCATAAGGGTTACCAAGGAGAATGTTAGAAAGCTGTGGACGAAAATAAACAAATTCATCGACATATGTTCGAGCATCGCATTCATTCCCAGGAACAACACCAAAATAGAAAAAATTAATAACGTGTAGGAGATAATAACGAAGATTATGACGAATGACATAGCAGAATCAAATCTTTGGAGGACTAAAATGATAGAGTTGTAGTGATGATTGCATTCTTCAAGATCTATGTGATAAGACGAAAGCATGTGAATGTTTCTTTCCGTGTAGCTGGAAAAGACGTTATGCAGGTGCTTGCAGAGGGCGATGTAAACAGACACGAAGATGCATTGAAAGGTAAAACTGAACGAATAGAATAAATAAGAAGGGCTGAATAAGAAACATGTTACGATAAGTAGTGCCTTATGTTGTAGATGCAGAATTCCAAACGAGACGTAACTTAATAACACTTCGTACATATATTTATCATGGGGATATAGGGTCGCAACACAGCAAGAATGTTGTACAATCAGCACCCAAGCGATACGTATGTTAATAAACCGAATGGGTGGCAGTACTTGAAAATATTTTCCCAGTCTCAATACCTCCAGAGTGGCACCTGATACTTTGGACTGGTGTCGAATAAGAAAGTACCACAATGCAAATACGTTCATGTCTTTAGAAAATTCAGAAATACGATATTTCACGAAATTCTTATGCCCAAAATAGGAGAGCCAGAGGACAAGGACTTTAAAAGCCGAAATGTATATAAAAACAGCAACTGCGAATATTCTGTTGAAAAACACCACTTTTGAATTCCAAGAAGAAGTTTTTGTGGTGCCAATATCAATTTCAAAAATTAAAAACATACTGGAAATTCTTCTGAAAGGTTTGCATAGCTGAACAGTTTGGTCGCATTCTCCAGAAGAATCATTGACCTTCCGAGTTTTTCTACACGCCCAGGAGATTATTTTTGTTTGATGGAAAAGACAAAATTAAATATAGTTGTTTATTATTTCACTCCTTTTTATCTGTATTTGTATTAAAATATAAGCCTAACTTAAGTCTGTTACACTAAATATGACTTTCCCATCATCTGAAATGTTTGTTATTTTTCTTTTAATGGATTGAAATTATTTTATATTATAAATACCACAAGATGGGTCATGTAATGCCTCTCTGTTACGCCCAATCTTAAAATACACTTACAATTCAGTTTCTTCAACTTTGTTTCCAGAAAGTTAAAATGAGAGTGTATTTATCCCATACTAGGTAAAGGATTAAACGTTTGAAACGTCGTAACATATTTCATACTAGCTGTTAAATGTGATTTAATAACAGACATTAGGTGCATGAATTGGAATTATTTGATTTAGTTACCACATTTTACAACAAAATAGAGAAAAATTTAATTTCAAAACTATAGCAAGTCGGACTCAAATCAACTGCATTCAATATTTTCTCTACGTTAAATGGTTTTAAAGTTCCATTTCAAATATGTTCAAATATTGGATAAATAAATTACACCACACTTCACTTTCTTTTCGTCGATCTTAAAAATTTTAATGATTATTAATGAATTTTGTGATTTTTTAAAATTGATCTTTCATAATCTTTAAAGTATTTCATATACTTATTAGAACATTAATAATCGTATGTTTTCTAAAATTGCATCGCTCGCACAGACTTACCCTCACTGCTGTTACAGTTTGTCTGTTCTTTTCCAGGTAAAAATTTAATATCCAACAAAATTAAATTTAACGATTTGCATCGATGTGAATCGAATTAGCCCTGGAAATTTATTTCCAACTTCTTAAGCAATTCTTTTGTATCAAAATGATACCAAATCCTGGTTCAACATAGGTATAAAAATAATATACTATTTCCTACTTCTAATGCGTTGTAGGTGTTCTTTAATTGTCATGTATCACAAACAGAATTTCAGAGACAAATGGTTGTGAATTCGTCTGACCTTCGAAACGCATCATTCTGTTTTGTTTGCATATGTTTAATAAAGCGAAATATTTTGCGTTTCTATAGTAATAGCAATCTTTTAAAATGCCAAATATAACCGATTTCTGCAAAAATAATCGATATGGTTTCATTTATTGATATTCATCCAGCATTTATTATTCATATATATATTTTGAGTTTATTTGTAACGTACTATATTAGGAGTTATGTACCACATCGATCTGTCTCATTTTATTTTTCTTTCTTCTTTCACGATAATTTGAGTTGAATTAAATGAAAAACATTGATACTTATTTGACATTATAGCCAATTTCCATTATTAATATATTTTCTTTTTCATTTAGCAACTTAAGAATGATTAAATTGTCGCCAGCTCTTCAGCATACTGAACAACTCAAACAGCGCTCGAACAGATTAATAAAGAAGTTGCTGTCATTCAATTTGACGTCTAAAATTATGTATAAATCATGCATTTAAATATGTTTAGCCGTACAGTGCATTTAAGCATTATCTGTTCTTTTAAGCATATATTATTAGTACATTTAAGCAAATTTAGCCCTCCTTTTTCTCCAAAATATGAAAAGTTTTTTAAGAAACAAGATATAAAAATATAGATTCTATTTTTTTAATCGTACGAAAATCTAATTAAATTTGGGACAAAGCACAACACACAATTCACCTACCTAAATTTTTTAAATTTGTTCGAATATTTGAGACATAATGTATTACACAGACATACACACATATATACAGACACACATGCAGGCATCATGCTGAAGAAGGTGAATTCGTGATCTGGAATGTGCAAATAATATTTATTCGACCTGTATATTCGATATAATATATGTATATTCTATTCCTATTTTCGAACCAATTTATGTTATTTCCTTGTACATTACTATATAAGGAAAAATAAAATGATTTACACAAACTCTTGTAAAAATATATTTTTATAAAAGTATGCGAAATTATATAAAATGCAACAAAAAGTGTGCATAATCCGTTTCAATAATAAGAGTTTGCAATTCCGTCCCAGTAGTTCAGCGGTAGAGAGCCGACTGATGCCAGTACGAAGATCCGTTGTTCGATTACCAGTTGGGTCAGCAAAGTTCTTTCTAATGGTCACCAAACAACTCAACCCTGTAAGTTAGTGCAACGATATCGGAGGTATGACAGAGACTCTAGTACGGCCCCAAAGGAGTCAGCCGACTCTGGGATATCGAACTCCAATTCCAAATAAGGAGGGCAACAACCACGCAGAAAAGTTATCTTGAGAACAAAAATAGCATCGGAAGGTTTACATGACCTAAAAATAGAAGAAGGTTATCAGTTAGATTGTCAGTTTCACTTCAATCTGACGTTAGAGGTGTGAGAATGCAGAGTATATAATTACTCTTATTTCATATATATTTATAATTACTATTATTTCATTTTAAAAACTAAATATTATAATTACTATTATTTCATTTTAAAAACTAAATATAATAATTACTATTATTTCATTTTAAAAACTAAATATTATAATTACTATTATTTTATTTCCCGTTTAAATACCCCTCCCCCACCTCACCTCCCAAAAAATAATATTTAACTGAGTTATTTCAAAATTATAAACCAACATTGATAGTTTGCGAAATATTGTATTCAGATTTTTTGTGGTCATCACTCGGTAATTGAATAGTCATAACCTCATTACAAGAGCTGCCACTATAAGTAGAAAACAAAAAAGTGATGGAATTGATTTTACAAATTAAATATCGATGAAGAAGCCAATAAAATTAATCAAAATAATGAATTACATATTTTTTTTTATTTTTGAAAACGAGCTGTCCATAAAATAGTGATGCTTTATGATATTTCATTCACTTCTGATTTTGTTTGCGCCACTTAATATGCACTCGTTTCCAGTAATAGTTTACCTATACTGAAAATATTGGTGCTCAATTACAAAAATAATTGTTTTATATATTGTGGACTTTTCTTCTCTGCAATTGGTTTGTGGCAGCAGATGACTCTACTCCTGCCAAAGACATCGAGCGAAGGTGCTAGGAATCAGTACCCGAATTATAAGTTCGAAGTCAAAGCTAGCTTTTGCTCTAACCTTATAATGTTGGTCTCGTAAGCACGGGGGTCCCGAGTTCGGACCTGCCTCATCAATTCCTACAGGTTTATTTAATCTCACGTTCCTTCGAAGTATTTATTTCTCGGAGACGTTGAGCGAATTTGAATAATTTTTATAAACCAACAAAGCGATACGTTCGTCCACGGACACCACGGCCATGCATGGGAAACAGGAACCGGCGGAAATCAACTGCAACCTGTCCTCCTACCCACTCCTAATATCCACAGTCACATGCGAATCACACACATCTCCAATTCAATATTACTATCTCTTATACGACGCCCTCTCAAAACATACATACTACACCGACTTCTGACATAATACAAATAATTTACGCTCCCCTGAACCCTTTGCAAACCGATTTATCAAGTGTAATACCACAAACTTTTCATCTCAATTTTTACAGCATAAATTAAAGACACAAATCATAGATAAAAAGGTCATTTAATCATATAAAATCTTCTTATAAGAAGTACAAATATTAAAAGGCCAGAGCGTCTCTGGGAATCACCATCCTTCATTAGTGACTATATGAAAATTTACGGTGGAAACAAGCCTATATATAGACCAAATTGGCAGACAAAATTTGCATAAATCAGTTACGGAATAATGACAATTAAATGGTATAATAAACAAGCTATCAAGGATTAAACAATTACAAAATTACAATAAAAAGTGTTATAGACGGGAGATTTAAAATTTAAACGAGTATTAAATATAAACACAAATGAAAAGACAATGAATCATGCCCAGATTTCAGCCAAGCATAAATTACATTAAAAAGAAACGCCACATAACTGTGTAGAAGTTTAACAAGCATAGGGTCAAGAACGAGTCACGAAGCTTAACTTAAAATTTGCACAGGATCAAAATTACAAATGGAATCACGATACATATAAATAAACATTGATTCATAAAGAAAAATATTACGAGGGTTATTGCAACGAATTAAAAGGAAAGTTTTTTCCAAAAAAAGGTTGAAAATTATCATTAATAACACATTGGGCAAGAGCCGTAGAAAGTTTAACATTCTTGACATCACGAGCATATTCAGCTAAACAGATACCAACAGTACGTTTATTACTTCCAATATAAAACTTGCAGTCATTACCAGGAGTTAAAAGGGGTACAACATACACCCCAGCATAGTTTTTAAAGTTATCTCTATCCCTAAACTTATCCGTACCAATGCGATTGAATAAGGTAGTAATATTCGAGTGAGCTAATAAAGGGTATGGTGATGCCTGGGCGCTCTGGACTTTAAATATTTGTACGTGTTATAGGGTGAAATTTTATGATTAAATGACCTTTTTATCTTTGATTTGTATCTTTAATTTATTCTTAAATATTGAATTAAATGTGATACCACTTTAATTATTTTCATCTCAAGTTTTTAATTGGTCTGGCTATACCATGGAAGAAAAGACACTCAATGTATGGGCCATATAATTCAGCTCCAACCATTCTATCTACAAAAAAGTTTGTATAATTGCATTGTTTGCAAGGTGATTTTAAAGATAAAGCAGAAAACATGTATCTCTAACTTCATGGCTTAGATATTCATATTCTGAATTTTTAATTTGGGATGGCCCCTCAAAATTACTTTCCTAGTCAGCAAAATCGTGGAGGTGGTCGCACCTCCAACTCCATGAGGTGAATACAGTTTTCCTTCTATTTCTTCAAGAATTGAGTTCCTACAACCATGTAATTGCACCATGTTGGACAACACCTTCGACCTGAAATTATAAACACAAAAATAGCAAAGAAGGTCAAACATTCAGAGGCAATTTTCCCAGATCTTAGGATTAATTAAAAAAAAGACTTTCAGATTTGGATTCAGCAGGGTAGATTTAGTAAACGTGAGTTTTTTCAGCCCAAGGGGTTGCATTTGGTGCTCTGATATACTGGCACTGAACTTTTAGAAAGGTGATTAAAAATTCGTTCAAATCACTGTTGAAAAAACATTGAAGCTATATACACTCAGCTGCAACAAATTATATGCACCCTTAAAAAAATTTAGCCTACAGCCGCGAAGCTCGGCATGTCTGTGCCGTTTACGGAAATATGGAAATGATTAGAATTTGGGATTAATTAAAAACGTTTTATTAAGAAGTGGTGACAACAGGAAGTTGGCAATTTAGTAAGTGTTAATCGGCTATACAAGCCTATATTCAGTGCCGCATAGGGTCAGTTGGTTGTTTATGTCCCTCTACGGAAGATTCTGCCACACATATTGCAACTGATCAGCTAATTCAGTGGTATTCAGAGAAAGCTGCAATTACTGTCACAGCATGTCCCAGACGCTCTCTATTGGTGATAGGTATGGGGACATGGATGACCATAGGAGTGTATTAAATCCTTGAAGACATTGTTGAGAAAGTTGTGCAGTATATGTTCGAGTTTTGTCGTGTTGGTCAATGAAACCTGGGCGACTTGACGGCATAGGCAGAACAATCGGCTGCAGATTATCGTCGACGTATAAGCGAGTCGTCAGATTGGCTTGCAACAACTAGAGACGAACTTTCCTCTCTCGACCCAGACCGTACGACCTACCCGAAAGTGTAAGTTATCTGTTTGGATAGCCGGGATATTCCCATTCAATTTGGACAAGAATGCAGTGGGGGACACAACCACAGGTACCGTACCTTCCTCCTACCACCAACCTCCCGTAACCCACATATTTAGGTCTTAGATAAGCGCCCGCTATACTACTTGAATAACGAAGAATCTCATCTTCAACCGCTGATGATTTTCGCCAACTCTTAAAGTAACCGCGGCCGAACAATGTTAAAGTGTGATATGTACTCTCTCTAGTTGTATATTATAGCTCACTGTCTTACGAAGGGATTTGGCCTCGAAACCCTTTTTGGAAGTTTAATGTAAAATCCAAAACTCCTCAATGAGAAAAAGTAAATTTTTGTGGTCCAAATTGTGCATCAAAATTGTTCAATTTTTTGTGAATTTACACGAAACTATAACACACGTTGAAAAACGCTGTGTAGCTCAATGTTAGTTTGAAACAAATTTATACCCATGCGATCTAAAAACTTAAAAAAAATAAGGAACATAAACGATCCTTTCTCTAGGAGAGAGCTCAGAAATGCACAATCCACCTGGAAGAAACCGCAGTCCTCCGCACTCTATTAAGGGAGATGTATTTGTTGCTTCGATGCCTTTTTGAGAAGATACATACAGCTTTTTATAGAATTCAAACTGTAGAATTGAGCTAAGCTTCCTGTTTTGGATGCGGCGAAATAAATATCAGATAACCTAAAAAAAATGCAATTTAGTTGTATTTAAGAATATGTGTGCAGTTAGATTTTATGGTGGACCATTTGCAAATTTTTTTTACGTCCGTGCCTAAATGATTTTTTAAAACAAATAGCGAGTAAATGGAAAAAACGCTACGACTACAAATGATATCACATTAATTTCCTTTGGAGAATATATGCATGCTATTATGAACATCCCGTGTTTTACAAAGCTAATTCTTGGCGTAGAAACGCGTGTCTTTCTTCTTTTTTGAAGAAATTTTTTGAGAGTAAAGTGCATTTGAAGATTAGAAAAATTTAATAAAGTTTTAATTATTTACAAAAACCTAATAAAACACCCAAATTTAGCAAAAGAAAAATGCATGTTCCGCAATTTACACAGCCAATTCCTGGCATAGAAACTCGCGGGTTTATAAGTGCTTGACAATCATCTGGAAACGTGCCATGTGAATTCGAAAAAAATCCTAAAACGTACGAAATTTAATACTTTTTGAAATATATTTGAAATTCTTCTAATTTTTGCCTTCTTTTAAATGGCAGCTACAAATCTGTGCAATTGCTCAACACATCCGACAGATAAAAAAATGCACAATTATTTATAAAAAAAAGAATCTCAAAAACAGTTTCAAAACCAAATATTTGGTTCAGATTTTTTTTTAATTGGGGTACGATTTGGACATATACACAAAACATTCGAAAATTGAAAGAAATAATTGCAGTGTACATTTTGAACTGCACAAAGATCATTAGAACAGCAATGCACTCACTCAAAAACAAAAGTTAAATCACTTGTTTGTACAGTTGGAAATTTTCCATATTAGTCGGAAAATTTTCCTTCACCTCCCCCCCACACACACCCAGCTAAGATTGTCCACTTACGTCCCAGTGTGTGTGTCTATGTGTCGATTCGATATTTCACGAACGAATGGAGCACTTTAAAAGTAATTTGGCGGGATTATTAGGACCCATAAATACTATAGCCCCGTTGATTGCTCGAATAATTTATCGTAAAAGATTAGGACACGCAATAATAATGTTAATTAATTATGTATATGTATGTTAATGTTAAATATAATATATTGATGTTAAATAAATATAATAATGTTAAATAAATTGTTAAATAAATAGTCACAATGCGTAATTTGTATTCTAAAACGACTGACACAAATTTTAGAACGCTAGCTTGAACCTTTTTCGAGATATTGCACTTTTTCAAATAAATGTATCTAAAAGTTTACGTTATGTTGAACAGTAGTAAATTTCATCAAATACGTAACACTCGGCGATTAATTTTTCGACTTTTGCTACTAAGTTGGTGAAAAATCGCAAACTTGAGCATTTTTAATGTAGGGCATATATTACGGAAAGTACCAAAATTGGCAAAATCGCCGCTAAGTTACAAAAATGATGTTTATTTAATGAATTAATAGTTAGCACATTTTAAAACATCAAAGTATATTTCTTCTCAGACGTTGGCAGTATTTTCAATTGTCAAGTTAGATTTTCGCGAAATGTTAATTTGATATTTCAAAATAATTTCGCACACTGTCGTCCAGAAAGTGTCCAATGTCAGTGTGGTATTTAATTTTAACATCACTGTGGCGTCGATTTTGTCCATCATTATTTCGCATTGAACAAAGTTCTTGCATTGTGTAGCGAAAGTCATGTGCTGCCTACAGCAGACTTTTAAAAAAATATCGGCAAGATTTAACTGTAAAAAGTCGAGCCAACATGCATCATTAGTTTATATGGCCACGCCCATTTTTTAAATAAATGAAAATATAAAATAAAATATTTATGCATACAGTTAATATGCACCAATAATATTTTATTGCTATATCTCATATAAAAAATGTTTTCGTTTAATCAGCGGGGATATCAGACTGCAATCGGCTCAAGAACGCTACACTCAATAAAGAGCGCAGCTAGTTAAGAGAAGAAGGATATTCAGATTCAAAGGGGACGGGAGGGCTGTCGGGAGCCGATTCCTGTTTCCCTGCATTGCTGTGCTGTATTTGGATCAGAGCAAAGTACAGAGTGCACGGACATTTCTGATTCTATGGTCGGTATATCGACTAAAATCGGAGCTTTACGAAAACTGTAAATTATTTGGACGTTCATATCTCCAAACCTAATAGATGAAAGTATATGTTATACTTATTTTGTCGGAAATAAGTAACCCTTAAAAATATTCGAAAGCATTAATGAATGATATCAAAATAAATCATTCATTAACGATTAACGAATCTATAGGCCCGAAAAGTATATCCGAGAGGTGATGGGTTGACACATTGCAGGGGTCTGTATGAAGTCTATAAAGATTCAGAACCCCCAGCCTCTTGATATCGAGACAAGCACTCTAAACTATCAGGAGAATGTGCTTGTGTGAAATGTATGCGGTTTTTTCATATTCGCTTGTCAGAAAGTACTTTGTTGGTTAGCTGGTGGAATACTTATATAAAATATCGTGCAGTAGGTAGTTCTACTCATACCGACTAACTCCTCAAAACCTCACCTATTTGCTCTATATACGTATTTCTATATTCTGTACCATTGTGGACAGAATTGCCAAAGCAAATTTGTACATATGGTGTTTTTAAATATCTATGCACGGGAATTTAGCAATATTTGTATTTTTTCCGCGTATTAAAGCATATGTACTTTGTGTTTAGTGTTACATATTTTAGCTTCCATTGTTAAAATATAGATACTTTTCGAAATGAACCGATATGCAAAATTGTGGGGAGGGGCCAAATTCAGATGGCATTAAAAGACTGCGCTCATTAGGTTTCTGTGGTTTTATTAGTATGGAGCATGAACGTGATGCATATTCTCTTGTTAAGTAATTTCTCCCTTATTAGTATGTCCATATCTACCCTTTCCTTCATTAAAATCAATCAATCCCACATGACAATTTTTTTGCTTTCAGTACATAGTATACGACTATGTTGAAGATCCAGGCCGGAGGACTAATCCGAGGACGTGAGCAGCTATTTGGAGGGCCGGAGTATACGACCATGTTGTTATTGTTGAGACCCAGACCGTCCGACCTACCAGAAAGGTGTTGTTGTTGAGACCCAGACCGTCCGACCTACCAGAACGGTGTAAGGTAACTGTATGGACGGCCGGGAAGTGCCACCCAATTTAGACCGGAACCCAGTGGTGAGGCATCCACAGGGACCGTACCCTCCTTCCCCTACCACCAACCTCTCGGAAGGACACCAGAAAGGTGTAATGTAACTGTTTGGACGGCCGGGAAGTACCACCAAATTTAGACCGGAATCCAGTGGGGGAAGCATTCGCGGGGACCGTACCCTCCTACCCCTACCACCAACCTCTCGGGGAGTATACGACTATGTGTGAAAACAATTTTGATGAGTCAAAAATCAAACTCCTGTATTTATTTTGAAGGTTATACAAGTTTTGGAGCATCCCTGAATACGAATTAACCATTTTTATCCATCTGTCTATCTCTCTGTGGGTACAATAGTATCGAATAAGTTGATAATACAGAAAAAACGTGGTACAATTATTTCTGTAAAAGTTGAAGCCTGCTGCCTTTTGGGGTAAACGAACCAAAGAAAGGATCTTATAACTTCGATCCTGTTTTTCAGTAAAAATAAGTAAACTTAAACATATGAAAACCTCAGGGAAATATATATGCATTTATTTTGTCAGCTTTTAACACGAATGCCATCATTTGCAAGAGATCGATATTCACGGTTCTTGAGATATTTTATGTTTTTGATCAAAAATGGAACAACTCGGGAAAAATAAAAATTCACTGTTATCAAATGAGTGAATGCTTTACAAACAAACAAATTAAATCGGAAATGAATCGACATCATTATTTATAAATTATTCCGATCTACTCCCGAGATATTAAAACGTTTATTCATGTATATTTTTTTTTAATTTAGTGCTATATCTTTCGAACAAATTGAATAAATCGAATAAAGTTTGGTGAGCAATTTTCAATCGACGAACATCGCTCAGAGACCTATTAATTTTCGGAGGAAACGAACCAAGCAGAAAGCCCTCCAAAGTCCATCGTCGAAAGGGGCAAAAAGCCCCTTTTATATTAGAAAATCGAATAAATATTATAAAAACCCAAAGACATATAAAAATATTACGAAAGTAGGTATTTAATAGGCGGTTTTTATTTAAATACGAATGCTATTATTTATGTAAGACGATAATATGCGCCCCACTCAAGATATGTTTTATTTTTATCTTTATTGGGAAAAAAATCCACCTTTTAAAGGCGTAAACGTGTGGTCAGCGTTTTAAAACTGTATATGCATGCCCCTGCCACGCGTATTAAAATTGTATATGCATAGTCCGCGTTTTGAATCTGCATATGCATCGTCCGCTTTTTAAAAGTGTATAAGCTTTGTCAGCGTTTTAAAGGTGTATATAAAACGTCCTCGCTTACCTTGCATAAAGTACACACTTAAACCTATTTTTAAGATTTTCATGGCACATATGTCATTAAAATCCTACTAGGTTGCCTAAAACCTGTAAATTAGTTCATTATTTTATATTTCTTCCAGTGCTTTATATAAAGAGAGAGATCGACGATAAAATTTATTTGACGATTTTCAAAATAAGATTCAAAAATATGAGAGAACTGTAATTATCTGCATTTTTTTCTTTTCTACGTATAAAGTATGTCAAAAACAGAAAATATTATGCAGTGTACTCTGCATTATACAGAAATTTCAAAATATGATAAGAAAGGCGGTTCTAACCCAACGGTTTCCGATACATATATATATATATATATATTTATATATATACATATATATATATATATATATATATATATATATATATATATATATATACATATATACATATATATATATATATATATATATATATATATATATATATATATATATATAGCTTCGATATATAGTATTCGCAATAAACTTTATATATCGTTTATTTCATTCAAAAACTTATTTGATTTATATTAGTGTTTGCTTTTTATAAGGTTTTAGGCTCATTATGCTGGATTGAATTGTGCCGATGTATTTACATCGGGTAGTAGTTGGAACCACAATGAAAACTTAGACACTAAAGAAATAAAAAAATAAATAAAAAGAAAGTTATGGAGATTGTCGCGGTGCATTTATGCATCGGGTGTTGGTGGGGACAACCTTTAAAAAAACTTTTTTTCGCTGAGCAGCATCGTTAAAGCAAGATCGTTATTTCTTAAATACTAAATTCACATTCATTATCATTAGTGTAAAAATACTTTCATGCCATTTGCGATGCAATACCAAAAATGCAGACAAACGGATTCAATTTCATTTATGTATAACAAAAAATAGAGGAGCATACCTCTGTAAAAAAACATAGGAGTAGCTGATCCCGGCTGTGAATATACATCAAAGGGCTCCCTTTCCTAGGGTTACAGGTACAGAAATCCTCAGAATCTCACAGTTCACAAACATTAGAATAAATTCATTTTACAAATCAATTTTCATGACCCCCCCCCCCCCCCCTAGAACATTATTTTTCATATTAAAATTTCACTATTAGTTTTAACGTCATTAATCTGAAACAAACTTTGTTAACTCCACAGGATTATGGCGCCAGTAAGTTTACCACGGGCAGTATCTCCAAGGGTAGCGCACAGGCTGGTCGCCGAAGGCGGCTAGTAATGTATAAGAGTGAATCCCACAATGATAAAAATTATCCTAAATACTATTGTCATAATTTTAAATATTGTTGAATTGAATATGTAAATAAATTGATTATTCGTATAATTACAAATTCAACTAGGCTAAAAAATCTTTAAAACGAAAAATCTCAAAGAAATTTTTTATACAGAATTTGAATGACATTTTAATATGAAATATCATATCACTACTAAAAATTTAATATTTTTATCAGGAGGCCAAGTATATATATATATTTTTTTTGGGGGGGGGGGGGCTTAGCCTCCCTCTGGCCCCTGCCAGGCTATAGATCTGAAAGTCCATATTAGAGGGTATGGTTTAGAAGAAAGATGGCATGAATCCCCGTGGTTGCTTCTCTGATTGGGTTCCGGTCTAAAGTTGCAGACAATTTCACGATCATTCAAATATAGATACCTTTGGTACGTCGAACGGTTTGGATAGACAGAAAAAAAAATCAACCTCGGAACTACACCTAATGGAGCCAATTTCTGATTAAGACGACTGTTTTCGACGCTAAGCTTCATAATTTGTTAAAAATGAATTTTATTATATAAAAGTTTCAGTTTAATTTTTTTATGAGTGCGAGTTTCACCGTTGTTGGATTGCTTAAATACCTAGGTCGATATACCTAGTGCTTAAAGGGTTGGAATCGCAATTATCATTATTTTAGCTTTTAATTTTAGAGAATTTTAGCTTTTAAATTGTGTACAGGGTTGCAAAAAAAAAATGCTTAACTCACATACCGCACATTTCCATGACTTTGATTGAGAAAAAGGACAGTAGCAGATTTAATGTGATATTTAAAGTGTTTGATATTGAAGAATGCATTGCAGAGGAGGACATGCATTAAATGCACACACATTATCTATTTTGGAATGTCCATGTGTTAAATATTCCGAAATAATGAAAAATATGCGACATTCTTATTTTATGAAATATTTAATAATAGAGAGAGATATGTGGTATTCTCATTTTATTAAATATATGATAACAGAGATAAATGTGTGACATTATTATTTTTACTAAAAATTAATAATAGAGAGAAATGGGTGACATTCTTATTTTATTAAATCTTTAATACAGATATTTTCATAATTTGGACAAAATTATTTTTTAAATTTTCGAGATGACATGGAGTAATAACTTTTTGTAATATTTTATAATAGATAGCTCTATCTCTTGCTATATAATAGATATCTATTGCTATATAATAGATATCTATTGCTTATTGTATAATAACTAGAGTGTGATGCTTATTGTATAGTAATAGAGGGTGATGACACTTTAAATTTTCATATAAGGGTTGAAACACTAAATATAGGATTCCACATTCTGGTTTGCTACACTATATATTAAAAAAATACTGAGTTTTGAAATTTATTTAGCATCACTGTACAGTAATACAAGTATATTGATTATCACTTTTCACATATCTATGATTAAAGATATTATTACAGAAATTTATCTAAATGTTTTATGGAATTTTAAACATTATATATTTTCAATTATTAAATAATAAACTATATATGTTCATTTTTTCGTTTGTTAGTCAGCCTCTCTTTTAGTCTCTCTGTCTGTCTGCCTGTCTGACCGCTTGTCTGTTCGTCTGTTAGAGGCGCATTGGAAAACCTAAGTGGCCCATAGCTTCGAAATTTGTTACAGTTATGGTGTAAGTCAGTTCTCTATATACCTCGTAGCAATGCTTTTAAAATTCGAATTAGTGTTTTAATTTTTCTATGTCGTAGAACAATTTTGAGCGCTTTTCACAAAATTTTATTCCTTGCCAAAATAAAACATTATTGTAGAATTTCTATCTTAACCGTTTACCTGTCAAATTCCGTGAAAGTTGAAATTTTAATATTTTTTTTGTTTTTTCCATTCCATTTCCAACTACTTAGACAAAAATTATAACTATTATGAAGAAATATAAACAATAAAAATTTAAAAATGAATTAAAATGAAGGAAATGTATTTACGTCATACATTCATAAATATAATCTCTAGAATGTCATTAATAAATTACCAAGTAATTATCTTGAATTTTGAATTTCTGTGGTTTTCACGTCAAAAAATGTAAAGGAAATCAAAAGTTACCCAAATCATCCATTTACATTAAATAGTAAAATATTATTTTTTTCTAAAACTAATCAGTCTAGAAATCACTTGAGTGATTGAAATAAATTCCATAAAAATTCCATAAAGTTATTGCATAAAATATAAATAATAATTAAGTTAAACTCATTTTTAATAAACATTCCTAATTGGGATCATCGGCAGGTAATCGGCTAACCACTATCGGAATGATGGATTGCGCTCTTTCCAACGAGCTTTGATTCAAATCTGTACTACTCATTGTTTCCATCAGGTATATAAATATAGCAGGTATATATCAATATCTTCATTTTAATAATTAGAAAAAAGCTATTCTAGAGTGTGCCTGCAAGTTCCTTTTTTTAAGATGATAGCAACAAATGTTTTCTGTTCGTAATAGTTTAAGCCTTTGCCTTCAAGATCTCTGTGCAGCACATGACTTTCCTTATATAACGGAATTTACTACTTTTACAGTTAAAAAGATGTTATTCTTATAGTAGATACTTATATTCTTTCCAAGATAATAAATTTTCGTTAATGAGTCGTAATTTTCATTGATTTAGCGTTATTTTTATCCACTTGGCGAGTTTTTTGTTAATTTAGGAACATTTAGAAAAGTCGCCAAGTTGGCGCATTCCAACAATTTCGTCGCAAAAATCTTGCCAAGAGTTTTAGACGGAAAAATACGTTATTCCTAAAACAGATAAATGACCATTTTCGTTCAAATACAAAAGTATTACTCAAAGTATCTTTTTCATGAATGGAACGAGCTAAATCCACGAGAATGATGTCACCAAATTTATTGCATGGAATTATATATTAAAAGTGAGCATGTTTCTCAATAGGAAATATTTTTATTTTATTTTATATGATTTTTTGATAATTTTTTTGAAAAATGTGCAATATCTCGGGAACTGTTCATGTTAGCATTCTAAAATTTATATCAATCGTTTTCTAATGAAAATTTACATCAGAAATGTCTGTTTGCGTAACTTTATAAGAGCTATTGATTTTTTGACGATTTTTTTTCAAAATTTCACTGGAAAATTTAAGGGGTTCTGAAAATTCGATTGCTTATAAAAACTATAGGCTTCCAATGTTGACGGATTGTAATTTTTGTACCAAATTTTGTTCAAATCGGTCCATTCGTTCGTCAGTTATAGTCTCCACAGACTCACTGACACACACACACACACACACACACACAGACATCACTTCAAAAATGTTTGATTCGTGATCAGGGATGCTTGAAACGTGCTCTCCCGTCGAAAACTCGAATTCAGATTTTCAACCCCGTCACAATACTTTCGCTATACATTATGTATATAAGGAAAGCAATATAGTTTCTGTTACAAACTTTACGTTCATATAGGAAGATGTTGTTTGGGGTTGTAGGAAGATGTTGATCTTTGTCTCCTTCTTGTCTATGTATAAAGAAAAGGGGCAAGAAGAGAGCTTGAAGTTCCATTCTTTGTGACAACAGAAGCATAGGCAATCTAATAGTTTTATTGGTGGCAAAAATTTGCTATATTATATTTTTTCAAAAGAATGTTTCCTTGAAATATTTTTTTTGGGAGATCTTAGATGATGACTGATTTGAAGTTTGCATCATATTTCGGAGGGATTGGAGATTCACTATGAATTTTTACTTCCGGTTCTTTATTCAATTCCGGTTCAAAAATTGTCATTTTACTTGAAACGTCTGTATCTCAAGATTGCCTGTATATAGACCTTAGATGATAACTGATGATATGGATTCTGCATCAAATTCTAGATAATATAGGGTGGGTTCACTAAGAATTTGTACTTTTGCTTTCTTTTCCACATCTGGTTCAAAAAAATTTCCCTTAAAACATTTAATTTTCAGAATTGGTTATGGATATAGATAATAACTAATATGGTTTCAGCATCAAATTCCGGAGGGAACAGGGGTTCACCTAGGATTTCTACTTTCAATATAATTTGTATTTATGTTTTTTTTTTCTACATCTGGTTAAAAAAAATTTCTTAAAACATATATTTCTCTGAATTAGTTATATATAGAGATAATGACTGATGTGGATTCAACAACAAATTCCGGAGCGGAACTGAGGTTCACTAAGGATATCCACCTCCAGTTCTTTTTCCACTTTTGGTTAAAAAAATTTCTTAAAACTGTATTTCTTAAAATTGGATATAGATGGAGCTGAGATAGTGACTGATAGGAATTCAGCATTAAATTCGGGAGATGACTGGGGATTTACTAAATATTTCCACTTCCGCTTTTTTTTTGTCACTTTCAAATAAAAATATTTCTTTGAAACAACTATTTCTAAGGATTGGCTATAGGTAGAGCTGAAATGATGACTGATATAGGTTCAGTGTCGAATTTAAAGGAGATGGGAGGATTTCATTTACAGAGTTAAAGATATCGCTACCGGTTTTCCTGAGAATTCATATGCCTGTAAGAAATATGTATGCTAAAGAGAATTGAAATGCTTAATAGTCCCACCCAAACTGTAGTGCACAAACCATTTGCCACCCTGTGAAGGTTTTTGCATACATGTCTTCTTTTTCTGTCATATATTTGTCTGTTTTATAAAATATGTTTTCTTATAGATTCATTTATGTTTACTTTATTAACTTGGAGATTTAACATTTCAAATGTTAGACTCCTTTAAAGCCATAGTTTTTCAATATATTCTAATCCTTTTTAAGTTACAATGCTGCTATTTAACAAACATAAGGTTCGTTTATTTCCAATAAGATTCATTGACAAATGTTGCTTTGCATTGAAAATTCAATCCAGTCAATCCATTGAAAATTCAATCCAATAAAAGCAATATTTAATTAAAAATATATATATTTTGTATTTTAAAAGTATTTCGTATTTGGAATTTTTCAAATTTGAAAAGTATTTTGTGTTTTGTGTTTTGCCCAACTCTGATATATATATATATATATATATATATATATATATATATATATATATATATATATATATATATATATATATATATATATATATATATATATATATATATATATGTATATAAGTTTGAAAATCCACTGAAAAAATAAGGAAGTTTCAACTCAAAAAACCCCAATATTAAAAAATGCCTTACAAATATAAGTATCAAACAGAGAATCATCAATCAAGTGGAAAATAAAAATGCAAACCTCTAGTCATCAAGCTGAAGACAAACAAAAAACATTAATAGAAAGGAATCGATAAAATAAAATGAAATAAAATCCAAGCATGAAAGCTTCACACGGAAACACTTCAGACAACCCTAGGCCTAAAAATGAATTGTTTTTCTCGATAAAACTCTAACTAACTCTTTATCAAGTCCAAGTATTTTATAGAAATGAGCACAAATTGCATGTTTCTGATATCAGTGATAGATTATATCTATAAACTCTGATAACTTGAACAACAAGCATAAAGTTTGAAAAATAATCGGAAACAAGAATACCTGAAAAAATACTGCATACGTTATATATACATACATATATTTATATATATATATATATATATATATATATGTGTGTGTGTGTGTGTGTGTGTGTGTGTGTATGTGTGTGTGTATATATATACATAACATTCTAAATTCCTCTGCCTTCACTTTATAGGGCATGGGCATTTTTTATAGACATACTTCAGATATATATACCTCATGGAACTTTCCATACAAATTTATGTCGTCGCTTATGGATATTTTTAGGATCTCTGTGTGTACCTGAATTACTATTTACATATTTAAATAAACAGACATAAAAGCACATATCCAAGTGACCATTCTCACACAAAATTCAAAACATTTAAGTTTGTAATTCATTTTAACTTCAAATTTCCCGAAAAGAAATACGTTTGACCTTTATTTCATTTCTTACTTTGTCACTCGCTCAGGTCGTCAACTTATTTCCTCTCTTATCTGAAATACACGCATAAACAACTTTTGCGAAATGCATCGGGAAATTGCTTGTCCTGTCCTGATGGCTGGCCCTTCTACTTTTCGGCCTACCCTTGTCATGTCTTTGCCTTGGGGTCATACTCGAAACCATTTTTCTGACGTCTTGTCGGTCGGATGTTGTGATTAGACAAGATGTAAAGGATATGGAGGAGGGGGATTCAAGATGATAATATTGACATTTTTTTCTTAGAGACGAGTATATAAAGATGACTTTTTTTTTGTCCAGGTTTTTCCCTCAAAATAAAAAGATCTCGCGTGGTCATTGTAGGATTTTTCCTACACACAGAAAGCTTTGGCCGTTCATAAAACACGAAAACAGGATTAATTTTTTTTAAATTGATAATAACATTGGATGCCGGCTGAACTTCCGTTAATCTGGCATCTAATGGTTCGGCACGCCCAGTAATATGACACGCCTCTCGAAAATCATCCGGTTCACCCCCCCCCCCTGCTGGGTACCGATCTAAATTGGGTGGCACTGTGTAAAAAGCCTTGCTGCCCCAACCAGGAATCGAAACCTGGATCTCCGAACTGGCCAGCCGAAGCTCTACCGCTCAGCTACTGGGACGAAATTGCAAGCTTTTATCGTCAAAGTGGAGTCTGCATTCTCCATCCTCTAATGTCAGATTAGAGGGCAGCTTGCAATTTGACTGACCACCTCTTGCTATTTTTACCTCAGGTTAGTCTCCTGCAACTACTATTTTTTATCCAGGTTAGTATTATGTGTGGTCGTTATATCCTCTCAATTTGAAATCGGTGCTCAATCTTCCAGGGTCGACTGAATCCGTACTATAGTTGTACTAGGGTCACTTTTAGACCTCCGACATTCGTTTGGCGGGATGGTAGACCTTGGGTGCCTCCTGAGTGCAGAAGATAGCCTTTTCCGACCGTGCAGCTAGCTACTCTGAACCCACGATGTAAGTCGTACGGTCTGGGCTTTTCAGACCTCCGACATCTTTGCACTAACCTACAGGGTTGATTTGTTCGGGCGCCATTGTAAAGAGCCTTGCTGTCCCAACCGGAAATCGTATCCTGGATCTCCGAAATGAGCATCTAATGCTCTACCGTTGAGCTACTGGGACGAAATTGCAAGCTCTTATCGTCGAACTCGACTCTGCAACTCTTCCGGCTATCTAAACAGATACCTTACATCTTCAGGTAGGTCGTAAGTCTGTGTCGAAAGAAAGAAATATTACAAAATCGTGCAGCCGGATAGCCCAATGGTTAAGGCACGGGAATCGCACAATGAGAAGTCCACTTAGATTTATGGCTCTACCCAAATTATTCCCGTGTTTACGCGGAGTATGGGATCTATAAATCTTTGGGTCCGGAAGTCTCACAAAGAGGTGGGAGGTAGGGGAAGGAAGGTACGGTCCCTGTGGAAGCCGCCCCCACTGGGTTCGTGTCTAAATTGGGTGGCACTGTCCCAGCCGACCAAACAAATACTTTGCACCTTCGAATAGGTTGATGGTCTGTGTCAAAAGATTATAAAAACGAAGAAGACTAAAAATTATAAAATAAAATATATATAAAATTTATTTTAAACTTGCATGAGTTTAGTAAAATGCACTAAAAAATAAAAAATGGTTTTTAACTATCACGACATTCTTTGTTATATGCGACTAAAAATAAAGTCTTGGGGCGCCCATTAATTGCATTTGGATATTAACAGAATGTTATGGATCAATGGAAGTGTTAATATCGAAATGGTATATATAAGATTGATTACGTTCAAGTTCTTTTAGACTAAGTTTATCTAAGTTGCTCTTTCAGAATTTTGATTTAAAAATCCGTCAACATATTTATATACATATAAGGTTAAAAATATATGTATATAAAAATATGCTGACAGCTGTTTAAATCAATTCCATTCCATAAAATATTCAACATTACTATTTAATTTAATCATATGCATTCCCTACCAATATAATTCTTGACCAAGAAAGTTGTGATATCTTAATTATGTTTTATTTTCGGTGCATTTTACTAAAACCGTGAACGTATTTTTAATATACATATATTTTATTTTGAGAAATATAATGAAATTTTAATAAAATACTCAAAATATTTAATTGTGACTTAAATTGATAATTAATTGTATATTTAATTGATATTCAATTGCAATTAAATATTTAATCACCCTCAAACTGTGAATTTCAAGTTTCTCTACATTATGTATTTCGTACGAAGAACGGATATACAGTTAGTTTAAAATAAAAAAAACAGTTTCATTTCAAAATGAATGTGGTTTTATTACACTTTTTACTTTAATTATTTTACGTTATTAATTCATTTGCTAGTAATTAATACCATTTAATAAATGTAAATATTATTGATTAACAATTTTAAATAACTATTCACTGTATTTGAATATTCTAGAATTGATTAATATTCAAATCCCAGAAAATAATTGTTCGGCCATCTCTACTCTAAAGCTGACCATGGAGGTAATGATAAGGAGTATAAGGAGGAGACTCCATACTGAGAAAATACCAATATCATTTGAGACAATCAGTCAGGTGGCGCTGCGATAGGATAGGCACCCCTACATTGTATGTTTTTCTATGGTAAAAGACTTAAAATATTTATTTAAACTGTCAATTTTGCAGAAATAAATTAGTAGCGCAACGCAAATTTGAGCTGAAACAATAATGAATATTCTTAGGTATTCAAAATTACTTTCCCTTTCAATTTATTTTTAACTCCATACATTCTGAACTCTGTCCTATAACTGTGAAAAAATACTGAATAATTATAGTGATAATTAGGGGATATTAATTTTAAAATAATCTGATGTGGGCAGCACATGACTTTCCTTATATAATGCAATGAATTTACTACTTTTACAGTTAAAAAAATATTATTCTTATAGTAGATACTTATATTCTTAAGATATTGAATTTTCTTCAATTAGTCGTCATTTTCATTGATTTAGCGTCATTTTTATCCATTTGGCGATATTTTCGTTAACTTGGCAACATTTAAAAATGTCTCCAAGTTGGCGACATTCCGCTAAATTCGTCGCCAAAAACTCGCCAAGCATTATGGACGGAGAAATAAGTTATTCTTACAGCGGATAAATGACTATTGGCGCCCACATACAAAAGTATTACACAAAGTAGCTTTTCTCGTGAATAGAACGAGTTAGATCCACGAGAATGATGTCACCCAATTTATCGCATGATATTACATATTAAAAGTGAACATGTTTCTTAACAGTTAATATTTTTTTTTAATTTATGAGATTTTATGATAAATTTATTTGAAAACTGTGCAATATCTCGAGAACGGTTCATGCTAGCGTTCTAAAGTTTATGTCAATCGTTTTCTAAGGAAAAATTACATAAGAAATGTCTATTCGCGTAACTTTTTTAAAAGTTTTGACTTTTTAATGAATTTTTCAAAATTTCACTCGAAAATTTAGGGGGAGGAGGGTTCTGAACATTCCACTGTGTTTTAAAACTATAGGATTCCAGTATTCACAGATTGTGATTTTTGTACTAAATTTCATTCGAATCGCTCCTTTCGTTCGCGAGATATCGTCTCCACAGTCTCACTGACACACACACACTCACACACACACACACACACTAACACACACACACACATACATATACTTTCACACACACACATACTTTCACACACACACATACTTTCACACACACACACACACAGACACAGACATCACTTCAGAAATGTTCGATTCGTGATCAGGGATTCTTGAAACGTGCTCTCCCGTCGAAAACTCGAATTCGAATTTTCGACCCCGTCACAATACTTTCCTTATACATTATGTATATAAGGAAAGTAAAAATCAAATATATATATATATACGTATTATTATGCATCTCTATTGTGCCAAATGTAAGCAAAGGAGGTTTTACTAACATTAGCGACACCTTGATATAATTCTTATAACTTTATGGCATTTTCAAGCTTTTCATCCATAGGAGTTTTATATCCTTCTCTCTAACTCTATGAAGGTGACCTTGAAAGAGTATGAGGACGTTTGATATTGGATGACATGTCTAGCAGCTGACAATTATATTCCGGATGTTTACCCCGTTCTTGAAACTCAGGCAGTCGAAGTGTCTTAGTGTTTGGGATAGGTAGAAAGTAACACACATCGTTTTATTACTCGGATCATAACGCTCCTGCGCCAGTGATAAAATGTTTTAAATAGTTAATTTGTCTTCTAAACACAAAGGTCAAATATGTCTGTTCTCTTTCCTATAAAATGTTCCAATTTCTTTGTTTCTGGTCGAGGTTGATAGTAAACGAGTAGAGTTGTTTCATATGTTGAATTTTAATATATATTATGTTTCATACAGTATGTAATGTATCCATAAGGGGAATAAAAATAACAATTTTAACTTAACAACTAAATATATATAATTTTTTAATATGTTTGTGTCTTTTCAGACCCCCCATAAGACACCAGATGACCTAGAAAACTGAATCTTTGCAGGAGAGAAAAAAAGGGAGATAGAACCGAGAGACAGGGAGATGATATATATATATATAGCGACGTATAGGTAGATATATATATAGAGAGAGACAGGGAGATAGAAAGGAGTGATAAAGAGATAATCATGGAAATATAGAGAGTGAGTCAGAGAGACAGAAAGAGACAGACAGTGACAGAGAAGAGAAACAAAGAATAGAGCGAGAGAGATAGAAATGAGAGACAGGGAGATAGAAATGAGAAACAAGGAGTTGGAAAGAGAGACATAGAGATAAAAACGAGCAACATAGATTGAGACAGGGAAGCACATAGAGAAACGGAAAGAGACACACAGTGATAGAGAATAGAAACAGAGATAAAGAAGAGAGAGAGAGAGAGAGACGAGAGACAGGGAAATAGAAATGAGAAATAAGGAGTTGTAAAGAGAGACACCGAAATAAAAACCAGCGACATAGAGAGAGACAGGGAAACACAGAGTGAAACAAAAAGAGACAGGCAGTGATAGAGAAGAGAGACAGATATAGAACGAGGACAGGTAGATAGGAATGAGAAACAAAGAGATAGAAACGAGATACATGGAAATAGATATGAGAAACAGGGAGATAAATAGGAAAAACAGAGAGATGGAGTCAGGGAAACACAGAGAAAAACAGAGAAGATACAGAGATATATATAAAGGAGAGAGAGAGAGAGAAGAGATAAAGAGATAGATGAGGGAGAGAGAGCTGGGAGGGAGATAGGAGGGACAGAGAGGTAGATAAGGGAGAGAGGGATGAGAAAGAGAGGAGGTACAGACAGATATAGCAAATATATACCCAGATATAAAATCTAGAGACAAATTAGAGAGAGAGAGAGAGAAACAGGGAGATTTAAATGAGAAACAGAGACTGAGTCCGTGAAACACTCAGGTAGAGAGAGAGAGAGAGAGAGAGAGAGAGAGATGAGGTCGAGAGAAGAGAGAGAGATAGAAACGAGAGACAGGGAGATATAAATGAGAAGCAAGGAGTTGGAAAGAGAAACAGCGAGATAAAAACGAGCAACATAGAAAGAGACAGGGAAGCACTGAGAGAAACAAAAATATACAGGCAGTGATAGAGAAGAGAGACAGAGATAAAGAGAGTAAGGAGAAAGAGATAGACCGAGGAGAGATAGAAATGAGAAACAAGGAGAGAGAAATGAGATACACGGAATAGAAATGAAAACAAGGAAATAGAATTAAAAAACAGGGAGATTAAATGGAAACACAGAGAGAGAAAGAGAAGAGACAGAGAGATAGATGAGGGAGAGAGAGAGGAGAGACAGAAAGATAGATGAGGGAGAGAGAGCTAAGGGAGAGAGGAGAGACAGAAAGGTAGATGAGGGAGAGAGATGAGATGGATGAGTAAGAGAAGAGATACAGAGAAATATAGCAAATATGTACCGAGATATAAAACCTAGAGGCAAATTAGAGAGAAACAGGGAGAATTAAATAAGAAACAGAGAGAGAGAGAGTGAAACAGAGAGAGAGCCAGTGAAACAGAGAGAGAGAGAGAAAGATAGGGAAGGGAGACAGAAGAGATGGGGCGGAGAGAGAGAGAGAGAAGATACAGAGCGATATAGAAACAAGAGACAGAGATATAGAAACTAGAGACAAATTAGAGGTTGAAAGAGCCCGGGAAACACACGCACGCACACACACACACACAAAGTGAAAGAGACAAAAATATATAAAATACATCATTTTGCATTGCAAATTGTGAGTTTATTACATTATCTATAATTGTATTTACTAATTATAAGTATTCAAGTCATTATAAGTAACTCAGTCATTGCAAATTATAAAATCTGATGGGGGCAACACATGACTTTCCTTATATAATGCGATGAATTTACTACTTTTACAGTTATAAAAATGTTATTCTTATAGTAGATACTTATATTCTTTCCAAGATATTGAATTTTCTTCAATTAGTTGAATCATTGATTTAGCGTCTTTTTTATCTATTTGGCGAGATTTTTGTTAATTTGGCAACAATTAAAAATGTCGTCAAGTTGGCGACATTCCGTCAAATTCGTCGCCAAAAATCTCGTCAAGCGTTATGGACGGAGAAATAAGTTATTCTTACAGCAGATAAATGACTATTGGCGTTCAAATACAAAAGTATTGCTCAAATGTATCTTTTTTCATGAATGGAACGAGCTAGCTCCACGAGAATGATGTTACCAAATTTATCGCATGGTATTATATATGAAAAGTGAACATGTTTTCCAGTAGGAAATACTTTTTTTTATTTTATATGACTTTTTGATAATTGTTTTGAAAAAATGTGCAATATCTCGAGAACGGTTCATGTTAGCGTTGTAAAATTTATGTCAATCGTTTTCTAATGAAAAATTACATAAGAAATGTCTATTTGCATAACTTTATTAGAGATTTTGACTTCTTTTGACAATTTTTCCAAAATTTCACTCGAAAATTTAGGGGGATTCTGAACATTCGATTGCGTATAAAACAATAGGCATCCAGTGTTTATGGATTGTGATTTTTGTACGAAATTTCGTTCGAATCGGTCCATTCGTTCCAGGGATATCGTCTCCACAGTCTCACTGACACGCACACACACACACACACACACATGTACACACACAGACATTATCTCAAAAATGTTCGATTCGTGATCAGGGATGCTTGGAACGTGCTTTCCCGCCAAAAACTCGAAATCGAATTTTCGACCCCGTCACAATACTTTCCTTATACATTATGTATATAAGGAAAGTAATAACTTTCCCTTCCACGCAGATAATACTGATGTCCTTGAAACTGTATGTGGGCGTTTCTTGTTGGATAGCATGCACTAGTATATCAATCCAAACTGAAGATTACAGAAATGTTGTCCATATCTGGAACGCAGCTGTTCAGAGTGGTTTAGTGCTGTAAGAAATATAGATTTATTTTTATTTCTTGAGGCAACTTTCGGCATCTGCAATAAAATGTTTGAAATGGCTAATCTGTTCTTAAAGCGAAAAGTGTCATGCGTTTATTTTATAAAATATTTTAATATTTATTTTCTCATACTATCGTTTAGAGAAAGTATTGATTTTCCTGAATAGTTTCCAATTTTTTGAAGGATTAGCACTTCTGAACTCATTTTGGGAACATTTGGGAAAATCCCCTCCCCCCTCTGGTTGTAGGAATAATTGCTGTACATAGATATAGCATAAGAGTTCATTTTATTTATTATTTTGTTTTATCTTTCTTTCGACCCAGACTGTCCGACCTACCCGAAGTTGTAATGCATGTGTTTGAACGGTTGGGAAAGTGCCACCCAATTCAGACGGAAACCCAGTGGGGGTAACATCTACAGAGACCGTACCTTCCTTCCCCTGCCACCTACCTTATAATTTTTGTTCGATCACATTCATTATCATTTTACAACATAGTTGAAAAGTGTTTATGACTTTGCTCATTCTGTCTGTCTGTCTGTCTGATCGTCCGCAGGATGACTGCCTTAATAATGTCTTTATCAAAATGAAATTTTAGTATGTTATTGAGACGGTTTGTGGGATATATGGCAATGTAAATGTATAACATCACCCAATTAGGTTTGGATTGAACCCGGATTGCAGAAAGTAAATACATTGAACTCTATGGGCTTTAATTTTTCAAACATTTTTTAAGCAAAGTTAAAATTTATGAATTGCTTCGAAAATTTTAGGAAATATTCAAATTATCAGATAAAATATATAAAAAAATGTCAGCAAAATATATTCGGTTGTTTTTTAAAATGAATTTTTAAATAGTAATTATACACATATAATATGAAAAGATCACGTGATCCACTTCAAAATAAAATATAGCATCCGTCTTTTTTTCCCAGTGAAAAAATCGTGAATTTTAAATTTATTTTAAATTTATATCTAATGTTGCATCGGTTCTAAAACCGCTTTTATTTAGTGTATTTTCTGTGCACCTATATTCTGCGCCAACGCAATTACACTATTTTTCAGTTTAAATGATCATCAAACTTTGATTATGTCTACAACGAAGCTTAATTTTAATGGATGCAGAATGTAAATAAGTGATTTTAAGAGGAGTTGTATAAGAATTGCTGAATTTTTTCACTCAAAATTATTTAACTCTGGAGTCTAGAATAGAAGTGGATGAATAAAATATTCACAGCATTTACATTGGGTGCTAGACAATTTATATTTCGATTACGTCATTTGAACAAAGTTCATTTTTTTCAAAGAAGTTTCAAGTTTTCAAATATAATAAATTAAATATAACAATTTTTCAAAACATAATAATTTTTGTTTATGGAAACTAATTTTATAATTGGACACTTTTTAGGGACTCGTAAAAAAGGTACATTTTGCCATTTTGTACTAAAAGATGTCCCAAGATCGAAATTAGCATACTATGATAATCTGTCTAAATTCAAGCATTTTTATTTTCTCATACGTAGTATTGAGAAAGTATTCTTTAAAGAAATTTTTCGATTTCGAGATTTTGATGCGCAATATATGTTTTAAGACCTCCTGAACATGTTTGAACTACTTTTGGAGTAATGTCTGTCTATTTGGCTGATGTCCGTAGATGATTTCTTGTGTACACAATAACGGCCACAATTATAAATGGATTTTCACAACATTTTACATCGGACTTTGTTATAAAAAGATATAGAGCCAGGCAGAATATTTTCCAACTCGATATTTTGATATTTTTTGGACATGGCAGCAAAGGACAAAATTTGACTTATGCATGCATAAAAGGGTTTATTTGTGACTCAGTGATCGCATAATGTTATAGTTTCAATCACTGCTGTGAAAAATATCTGTGATATAATTATTTTTTGTTCGTGACGTCACTAGCCCCCTTGGGGAGGGGGGGGGGGCAAGTTACCTGCCGGGCGTAACATAGTCATGTATCATATCAATCGAAGATTTTTTCAAGCCCTTTAAAGTGAAGGGTAACACACTGTAGTTTAAATAATTTGGATCCAAATTCTTGTAAAATTAAAAAAAAAAATGAATTCTGCTATGAGAAAGTCCAGCTGCGCCACATTCCAATTAAATTAAATTGGTACGATGGATTTACGATCTATCGTTAGTCGTGCAGTCCTTAAGAAATACACTGTCTCTCATTTTCTTTCATCAACAGAATTCTTACACATTTATTGCTTTCATTGCAATACATGGTAATGCATAGAGAAAGTATTCGAATCATATCGAAAATCACAGCTCTAGTTTTCGACGAATCTAAACGTTTTGGGACCTCTAGAACACGAGAAAACTATTTTAGCATGACGTCTGTGTGTGTGTGTCTGTGTGTGTGAGTCTGTCTGTTTATCCACGCTAACTGAGACCGAATTTAATAAAATTTGGTAAGTCTCTTGTGAGTAACCCTGTTGCTGATTAGAATTTGGTAGGATTCGGAAAAAAAAATCGCCTGCCAATTTTTGCGAAATGGCCCTTAAAAATGGCTTGTATCCACTCTAGCTGAAACACTAATAGACCAAATTTTACAAAATTTAGTATATGGGTCACTTCCCTAGTGCCTGTTTCCCTGGTGCTGATTAGATTTTGGTACGATTCTAAAAAACATAACCTGCTATTTTTTGCTAAGTGGCCCGCAAAAATCGTTAAAATTTAAAATAAAAGGCAACGTATGCTCAAAGATATCAATTAAACGATTATTTTATATGTAATTTTTGACGGTGAAAAGAATAAGACAAACCCTGTTACACTAAAACTAGCCGTTCTCGAGATATTGTAGCTTTTCAAAACGTTTTGGGATCCCTAGAACACGAACAAACTTATTTTAGCATGATATCTCTTTCTCTTTCTATGTGTGTCTGTGTACGTGTGCAGGCGTGTGTGTTCGTGTGTGTGTGTGCGTGTGTGCGTGTGCAATCTGTGTATCCACTCTAATGCAAAACCAAATATCATAAAATTGTATAGGTAAGTTATAATTGGTAACCCTGGTGCTGATTTCATTTTGGTAGAATTCGGCATATATATATAACCTGCCATTTTTGTGAAATGGTTCGCAAAATTTGTTTATATCCAATTTAGCTGAAAAATTAATAGACCGAATTTAATAAAATTTGGTAGATAAATCATTTGTGGATGCCCTTGGTGCTGATTAGGTTTTGGTACGATTTGGAATAAAAGATTCTGCCTTTTTCTCCAAAATGGCCAGCAAAAATCGAAAAAATATAAGATAAGAGAGTGCCCATACTAAGATGTATCCATTAAATGCTTGTTTCATACGTAATTTTTGACGATGAAAAGAATAAGACCAACTCCATTACTCTAGGACTAGCCGTTATAGATAGCCGTCGTAATATTTTAGTGGTTTTGCAATTTTTCTACGTCTCCTTTGAGAATACGCCCAGTATCAAATGACAACGAAAATTGAATTAAAAGCGCAAATTTATTGTCATTTCAAATAAATAGTTGTGTTATTTCGTGAAATTAAACACAATTTGATGAATTATTAAATAAATAAAATGAAAATAAATTTAAGTCTGTAGAGAAAGTCATGTGCTATCCACATCAGATTTTATTTATTAATTTCCTTTTATATATAATGTATAAGGAAAATATTGTGACGGGGTCGAAAATTTGAATTCGAGTTTTCGACGGGAGAGCACTTTTCAAGCATCCCTGATCACGAATGGAACATCTTTGAAGTGATGTGTTTGTGTGTGTGAAAGTATGTGTGTGTGTCAGTGAGCCTGTGGAGATGGTATGTTACGAACGAATGGAACTATTCGAATGAAATTTGGTACAAAAATCACAATCCGTGAATAGTGGAAGCCTATTGTTTTAAAATGCAATTGAATGTTCAGAACCCCCCCTAAATTTTCGAGTGAAATTTTGAAAAAATCATCAAATAATCAAAACCTTTAATAACGCAAATAGTCGATTCTTACGTAATTTTTCCTTAGAAAACGATTGACATGAATTTTAGAACGCTAGCATGAACCGTTATCGAGATATTGCACTTTTACAAATAAATTTATCAAAAAATCCCATAAATAAAAAAACATTAACAGTTACGAAAAATGTTAACTTCTGATATGTGATATCATGCGATAAATTGGGTGGCATCATTTTCATGGATCTAACTCGTTCCACTCAGAGAAAAGATACTTTGAGTAATACTTTTGTATTTGAACGCCAATAGTCATTTATCTGCTGTAAGAAAAACTTATTTCTCTGTCCATAACGCTTGTCGAGGTTTTGGCGACGAATTTGGCGGAATGTCGCAAAAAATGGCGGAATGTTGCCCTCCCCAAATAGATAAAAATGACGCAAAATCAATGAAAATGAAAAATAATTGAAGAGAATTCAATATCTTGGGAAGAATATAAGTATTTACTATAAGAATAACATTTTTTAACTGTAAAAGTAGTAAATCCATTGCATTATATAAGGAAAGTCATGTGTTGCCCACATCAGATTTTTGTCCTTTGTACCCAACAAACAATAATTCTGCGTTAAACCGATTATTTACAGTTTACTTTTTCGACAACAAAGAATTTTCCGTACATCAATGTCAGCCTCAAACTTACCCCGTGCATATTTTTCTTCCCTTGCAAACGCAGGCGACCCATAATTTTCTGGCATTTTTTGAAATCTTGTTATCGTTGAGTTAAAATGTTCTTCTATTTTAAAATATTGCAACCTATTTTAAACTTCCGTCGTTCCTGGAACCATAAAACTTTCTATAGGAAATTGTTCTTATCATGCTGTTGTATAAGGGAATATTTACATCCAGTAGATTTTTGAATTCAGTAATATTTCATATTTTATTAGAAACTGGTATTTAAGCCTGACAATGACAGCGGACGTTAACTAGAATGTGGCTCAGCTCGACTTTCTCATACCAGGATCTATTTTTACTAGTTTTTTTTTCCAAATTTTGCAAGAAAATTTTTAAAAAATCGGTATCATGGATCTAAATTGTTACAATTATAGCTTGTTACCCTTTACTTTAAGGGCTTAAAAAATCTTCCGATTGATACCATACTTGGCAGTGTACCCCTCGGAGGGGGAACTTGCCCCCCCCCGGGGGGGGCAGTGACGTCACGAACAAAACATTATATAGCGGCTTCTTTTCACAACAATGATTGAAACTATTAAGTCACGTGATCATTGAGCTACAAATAAAACCCTTTTATGCATGATTATGCAAATTTTGTCATGCTGTCATGTTAAAAAAATATAAAATTTCGACTAGTTTTCATTCGAATTAAAAAAAAAAACTATCTAGTTTTAGATATTTTTATAACAAAGCCGGCTGTAAGATTTCGCGAAAATCCATTAATATTTGTGGCCTCTATGGGGTGCACAAGGAATCCACCACATACATACATATAGACAGTCAAAACGTGTTCAGCAAGTTAAAAGAAATATATTGGCATCAAAATCTCATATTCGAAAATTGTCGTGAATACAATGCTTTCTGTATATTCTATTACATAGTATGAGAAAATAAAAATAAGTTTAAACCTTCTTTTAATAAGTTTTATTTTGTTTTAAAAATAGGGAGTAATATAACGTCGAAAATAAATCGTTTTATCGAAAATTGACTCAGTTAGGTTCTGTCCGTAGTCTGTACTAAAAGCGAAATTTCAGCCTTCTAGGTCATCGGAGAGGGGGTGGGATTCTGGAGGGCCTGAAAAGTCTTTAGGATCAGATCCATTTGGTTCTATCCCCCGTGGTCTATTCTTTACGTGCGCAAATATTCCTTAAAATAAAATAAAGACATCAAAATTTAGCAAATTAAAATGTCTTTAAAAATAACACCATTTAAGACGTACTTAAATTTACAAATTTAGAGCTCTTTCGGACGTTACTACATCCTTCCTCAGTGGCAAATTAAATTGTTGAGGGACGAAAATTAGCCCTTATGCACCGCCTAAAGCAGTGAGACAAGATTTGTATGTGACAAATTGTCAAATATGGTATCATGCTACAATTTTGATTATTTGGACCAACGGTACAAATTTGCAAAAAAAAAAAAAAAAAAAAAAAAAAAAAAATGCTACTTAAAATTTACTATAAGAATAATCTATTGTAACGAAGTTAATGAAAATATCGCTAAATTGATAAAAAATTCGCCAAATCGATAAAAATGTTCCCAAATTGATAAAAACGACGCTAAATCAACTGAATTAAACGCTTTTCGTTAGGAGATGGTACTGCAATGATGTTTCGGTAGCGTTTTTCTGTCAATCCAACTATCCGGGGACATATTCTATGACTTTTTAAGAGTCGCCAAATGGATCAAAATATCGCCAAATAAATGAAAATATCTTCAAATTGTTAAAATGACACAAAATTGTTAAAATGAGGTAGAATTGATGAAAATTCGCTTTTTTTTTTAATTTAAAGTTCAATTTCCTTGATAATCCCTATTACTTTGTGGGAAATATTAATTTAATACCTTAATAACCATTTATCCAACCGTCTGTCCTTAACGCTTGGAGAAAACTTTGGCGCTATATTGCCATCTTGGCGAGTTTTTAAAATCTTGCGAAATAGGCAAAAATGTCGGCAAATTGATAAAAATATCTTAAAATTGATACGCATGACGCCAAATCAACGAAACTAATTATGTTTTGTTAGGAGTTACCACTGTAATGATCCTTTGGTAGCGTTTGTCTGCAGTCCAACCATATCTGGAAAAATCGTTGTTTCAAATGATCACAATTATAGCATAATATCTAATACGGTTGTAAAATTTGAAAAAACAAAACAAAAAAAAACACAAGCTGCTTAATGAATTTTGTTTGAGAAAGTAGAGTGGAGACACACTCCTGCTAATTTACATCATAGAGACTGTCATTCCGGATATTTTTTAATTTGTACCAAAGGCTAAGGTAACATATAAGTGACCTAATACGTACCACGTTGTATTTTTCATATTATTCTCATTCATCAAAGTCCTTCAACTCGAAACATCATTTCATTTCAATTCTTATTTTTATTTCACAAGAGATTTTCCATGAAAGAAGTCAGATTTCTTTGAATGTAATGCCATTACGCCCCCCCCCCCCCCCCACACACACACTCCCTATCGGACCTTCCTTTGTCTTGTTGACTTCCGGGGACAAGGTCCCGATGAAGATTGAGGCAGATTGCTGGTCGGGGCAATGTTTACGTTCCACACTGGGTGAAATGAAAATGATACGCAAACAATTAAGGACGGAAAGGGAACACTGGCGTTAAAATATATTGATTGTTAAAGTTAAAATATATTGATTCCAAAAGGAAAGATTCCGATGTGGGCAGCATTCCTTACATCGATATAATACAACTGAGCGAAACTGACAGGCAAAATGATGGATTTACAGCTCAAACCGTAAATTTTGTGCACACAGGACAGTCTTCTATGTATAAATAGAGAGAAAAATCTAAAATTTTGGCATTTAAAATATATATATATAAAAATCTCGGAATTTTTTGTTCCAACATTCTTTTAGCTATCAATTGAGAACAGCTGGACATAAAAAATTTGTTTTTTATACCACCATGCGAATAAAAATTAATCCTGAATTTTCTTAGTTCATTCAATTGAGGTCCAACCAAGCGTTTTTGAGATATCTTTATTTTTTATTTATTTATACTTTTATTACCCAGACCGCCCAGCTCAACCAAAGGGCGATGGGTGAGCAGTTACAAGGGAAGACCTGGAAAAACATAGAAAATTAATACCAAAAAAATCTGATGTGGACAGTAAATGACTTTCCTTATACAATGCAATCATTTTAATACTTTTACGATAAAAAAATAGGTTATTGTTATAATAGATACTTATATTCTTTCCAAGATATTGAATTTTCGTCGATTAGTCGTCATTTTCAATGATTTAGTGTCATTTTTATCCGCTTGGCGAAATTTTCGTTCATTTGGCAACATTTAAAGAAGTCGCTAAGTGGATGACATTCCGTCAAATTCGCCGTCAAAATCTCGCCAAGCGTTATGGACGGATAAATAAGTTATTCTTATAGCAGATAATTGACTATTGACATCCAAATATAAAAGTATTACACAAATTATCTTTTCTCATGAATGGAACCAGCTAGATCCATGACAATGATGTCACCAAATTTATCGTATGATATTACGTAATAAAAGTGAACATATTTCTCAACAGCTAATACTTCTTTTAATTTATGGGATTTTTTGATAAATTTATTTGTAAAACAATGCGCAATATCTCGAGAACACGGTTCATGCTAGCGTTCTGAAGTTTATGCCAATCGTTTTGTAAGGAAAAATTACATAAGAAATGGCTATTTGCGTAACTTAATTAAGGATTTTTATTTTTTATGATTTTTTTAAAAATTTCACTCGAAAATTTAGGGGGTTCTGAACATTTGATTGTGTTTTAGAACAATAGGCTTCCAGTATTCACAAATTGTGATTTTTGTACCAAATTTCATTCGAATCGCTCCATTCTTTCGTGAGATATCGTTGCCACAGACTCACACACACACACAAACATACATCACATCAAAAATATTCCATTCGTGATCAGGGATGCTTCAAACGTGCTCTCCCGTCGAAAACTCGAATTCGAATTTTTGACCACGTCACAATACTTTTCTTGTACTACATTATACTATGTATATAAGGGCAGGAATACATAAAAAGCAATATACATGGACATACAAGGACAATATGCATATAAATACATAGACAATATGCAAAGATACTTTCAATTATTGATGAGATGTTTAGTAATGAGAGTAAGATAACAAATTGTTTAGTTAACATATTAAAAATTCTAAAAAAGTACATGTAAATATAGTTGGATAATAAAATATATATAATATTTTATGCATTTATTTTATGGCAAGAGAAGACGATTTTTTTATTATATTTTATAACTAAAATGAATTACTCGGCGTTTTCCAGGTCCTAAATAACCGGTCACTACTTATATTCAAATAAGCGCCTGCTACTTAAATAGAACATTCACGCCTTAAATCTTATGCTCTGCGGAAAAAAAAACTCCTTAATTAAAAAAACTCTACAGAAACTGCTTATAGCTCAAAAGGTGAATGAAACTTAACGATTTTATTACACCTACTTGCAAATGTCGAATATTGCTGACTGGCAATGAAATATTTATACTTCATTAATTATTTAAATACATTTTTTCCCAGTAGACTTCTTTTCAATTTGTTCATCCTTTAAAAAACTTCGAGTTACAAAGAATGCTATTTCAATTCGATCTACTGAGAGAAAATATTTGAGAATGGAATAATTAAAATAAAACTCCAAGTAACAAAGCAGACGATTTTTGATATTTAGCGTGACTTAACAACAAAAACTGCTCCAAGTTCCAAAGTCGAGTGAAAATAAACAATTCCACTACACTACTTGTAAATCGCGAAACAATTTACTCACTGACAATAAAATATTTAGACTTCATTAAGTATTTAAATGAATTTATTTCCATTAGATTTTTTTTCAATTCTTTTCATGCGCTAAAATACTTCGAGTTACAAAGAATGGTACACCAATTCGATCTGAGAAGAGAAAATATTTGAGAATGAAATAATTAAAATAAAACTCCAAGTAACAAAGCAAGCGATTTTTGATATTTCGCATGACTTATCAACAGAAACTGCTCCGAGTTCCACAGTCGAGTGAAAATAAACAATTCCACTACACTACTTGCAAATGGGAAATCAATTTTTACTCACTGACAATAAAGCATTTTAACTTCATTAAGTATTCAAATGATTTTATTTACATTAGATGTTTTCTCAATTCTTTTCATTCGTTAAAATACTTCGAGTTATAAAGAATGTTATTTGAATTTGATCTGAGGAGAGAACACATTCTAGAATGGAATACTTAAAATAAAACTCCAAATTGCACAGTAGACGATTTTTGATATTTCGCATGACTTATCTACAGAAACTCCTCAGAGTTCCAAAGTCGAGTGAAAATAAATAATTCCATCACACTACTTGCAAATGGCGGATCAAGTTTCTCATTGACAATATAATATTTAAACTTGATTCAGTATTGAATAATTTTATTTCCATTAGACTTTTTCACAGTTCTTTTCATTCGTCAAAATACTCCGAGTTGCAAATAATGTTACTTCAATTCGATCTGAGGAGAGAAAATATTTTAGAATGGAACGCTTAAAATCATGGGGATAAAAGTAGGAGTTATAATTTAAGAAAACGCCAATATTAAGAAAATGCCATTATCGTTTGAGACAATAATTCAGGTGGCGCTGGGATAAGATAAGTAGTCCTGCACTGTATGCATTATTTCTATGGCGAAAGGATTAAAATATTTATTTAAACTGTCCATTTTGTAAAAATAAATTGTAAGCGTAATGCAAAGTAGAACTGAAACAATAAAGAATATTGCTACGTATTCAAAATTATTTTACCTTCCAATTTATGTTTATGTCCCTATATTCTGTACTCTATCCTGCAACTATGAAAAAATACTGGTTAATTATACTAATAATTCGGGAAACCTTAATTTAAAAATAATCAAAAATACATAAACTAAACACTAGTTCTAAATACTAGTTCTCAGAAAAGGCCTTTCTGTTGTGTAAACTAACAATAGCAGTTACACTAACACTAGCGACACCTAGGTATAATTCTCAAAACTTTATGGCATTTTCATGCGTTTAATCCATAAGAGTTTAATCTCCAGTTATACGTGTGATCCCCTTTTTTCTAACTCCATGGTTTAAATAAGACTCCAAATAACAAAAGCAGACGATTTATGATATTTTTCATGAGTTATTAACAGAAATTCTCCAGAGTTCCTAATTTGAGAGAAAAAAAAACAATTTACACGACTTGCAAATGGCGAATAAATTCACTCATTGAAGATAAAAAATTTAGAATTCATTAAGTATTTAAACGATTCTATTTCCATTATACATCTTCACAATTTTTTACATACTTTTAAAATGCATTTAGACAGAAAGCTAAATACGTTAATTCGATCTGATAAGAGTCAGTCACAAAACTGACATCAGAAGGAATAAATTAAGTAAAACATCTCCAATGTCTGGATCATCCCAATTTTTCAATTCAAGTTATTAAATCTAGCGTTAAAACATCTATAATGAAGATCATAAAACAAAAATAAGTAAACGCTGTAGTTTCAAATTTAAAATTATAAAAATGGAACTTTTTAAATACGCCACTTTTCTGTAAAACAAATCGCAGAATAAACCCACCCATCAAAGAAAAGGCATTTAGAATTCAGTAAGAATTCACATTATGCCATCCTTATTACCCTTTATGTTTGTTAATAATTTACGTTCCTATACTTACGTTCTTTATGATGCATTAAACTACAAAGGGAGTTAAAACTTCAATTCAATTCGAGAATATACCAGCATTTTAGAATGAATTAACTTAAACATATCAGATATTTAACGAAACAATTTAAGTTGCTTCAAATGATTCCATTTTAATAGACGAGTTGATTGAAAGCAAGCAGATCCATCCACACCACTTAAAAATGGCGGATAAACTCACCTATTAAAACAGAAGCATTTTTCAATTTATTAAGTACATAAATTATTCCTTCTACGCCGTTCCTTCCAATACTTTATTGCCATTAAGATTGTTATATTACAAAGAACGCTCAGTGCTTCAATTTTATCGGAGAAAAGTAAACATTCTGGAATGAATGAATTAACTACAACATATACGATCTCTAGATTGAATTCTTAAATATGGAATGCATAATAAAGATCACAAAAGCAATAATTAAAACCTGCAGTTTTTTGAGTTACGTATAATGTTACAGATGACGCAGTTTAAGTCTGAGTAATTCTTAAGGTGTTATTACACGAAGCAATTTTTTCCAGCAATTTTTCAGCAATACCATACTTATCAATGTAAAGAAATCTTGCAGCCGAATTACTGCAATATTTTCGAACTCAGTAATAAAAATTGCTTAATTTCTGAGCGCGAACCAATCAGAGGACGATAAGATTGGATATCACTGCTCCACCTTTCTTCTTCCTATTTGCATTAAAGATGGCGATGGCGACTGCAAGCACATCTCAAGCAGGTCAACTACGTTGAAATCTGGAGATGGAAGAAAGTTCAAAGAGCTTCTACCAAATTACATATACCTGTGGGATATAAAAGATCCAAATTAGACAAACACACACACACACACACACACGCACACGCACACTAAAGAATGTTTCATAACTGTAGGCTTTGCTGCTTGTTCTTAATACAGTTTCATAATACGTGTTACGCTTTCAGTATAGATATATTAACAACAATAAAACATTTAATTGTTGTGCAATCCTGATATTCAAGACAACAATGATTGGAACACGTTCTGTTTGTTTGTCGGAATAAACGATAAGTCATATGATTATCAACATTTTACATTTTCTAAAGTACACCACCAACGTTGTAGTCATCTTTAGAAATTAAGATCTATACTGGTTTTAAATGTTAAGTTTTTAATGCTTCAATAACTTTTAGTCCTCGCCCATTTTGTAACGTGTCTGCCAGAAACTAATCAGAAAGAAGCTACCAATCGTCTCGACCAATTAAATCTTCGTCCGTAGAGATGGAACATTTTCACTTTAAAATTTTCATAAAAAAATTGAATAACTCATTAACTAAACTTAAATTTAAGAAAAAGGCTCCGTTCTGCAAAAAATCAAATATGTAGTTACATGTCAACAAAACTTGGAGGTTTTTCTATTGTTAGTGTTTCCAGGACGCGAACTCGCAGCTCCAAAACTCTGAATTTGACGTTAAATATTTTCTAAACTAACTTTTAAATCGAAAAACAGTTTATATCACTATATTTTCCTAATATTTCTCTACAAATGTACCAACTTTCATGATTTTATTTGCTATATATTTTGCGGTATGTCACATAAAAACTTGAGAAACGCGAAATTTGTCAAACAGCGGGGCAGTTACTTTTTTCAATAGAGTTTATTATCAGATTAACCTTAATGAAAACAATTTTCATACATGCTACATAAATTCACTTATTAACCATACATATTTATAGTATTATCGATTATCGATGTATAGGGGAAGAGGAAAAAAATAAAATGTAAAACATGGGAATTCACCCTGTTTATGACACTTCTAAGACACCTAAAACCACTTAAAAGTACTAGAATAAATATGATTGCATACAAAAAAAGTAGGTGGCTCTTTGCATATCTAAATGTTTATATCTTTTTGTATGTACTAGAATAAAAATATTTGATTTGTGGATTAGGTTCCTGAATATGGAGTTTAGTTACATATATCAAATATAATTAAAGTATTAAATAAAAGTAATTTGCATATCAGGTATAATTATATAGATAAAGGTGTTTCTAAATATTGATTTTGATATAAAAATAACAAATACATCCACCTACTGAAGCTTAGACAAACATCTATATAAATAAAACTGAAAATTCATGTGTTTGTGTATTTGTCTCATCACGAAAGAACAACTATACCGAATTTTATGACATTTTAATGGGTAACCTTGAAAGTGTCCCACTTAAAATGCAGACGGCTGACTGTCATTCGGACTGTCTTTCCGACTGGTTCCTCACTTCCATCGTGACCCAATCCTCACAGGAGCCCTCAAACAAACGGAAGAACGGAAGACGCAAACGTTGTTTGCGTCTTTAAACTGACGTGACTTAGTTGTGTTTGAGTCCGTCTACAATAAATGCTATTAAAAATTTGATAAAGTGATGCGATCGTTGTTCACGCCTCTATCTCTAAAATTATTGACGCTTTACAAATGAACAAAATCAAAAATGAATCTTTTAATCTGCAGTCAATATCCAAGAATGAATGTTTTTTACTTTCATTTGATTTTATTATCATCTGTCATATATATTGATATGTATTTCTAATATATATTGTTATGTAATATTTCTTTTATATACCGATATGTCATATATATATATATATATGTATTTCTAATATATATTGTTATGTATTATGTCTACTATATATCGATATGTCATATGTATTGATATGTCTTTCTAATATATATAGTTATGTAATATTTCTTCTATTTATCGATATGTCATATATATTGATATGTCATGTATATTGATATGTATTTTTAATAAATATTGTTATGTAATATTTCTTCTATATATCGATATGTCATATATATTGATATGCATTTCTAATATATATTGGTATGTAATATTATTACATATCGATATGTCATATATATTGATATGTGTATCTACTATATATTCATATGTATTTCTTTAGCAACAAAAAAATTTTAATTAATTTTTTTTTTTTTACTGAGTGCATTATTAGGTTATTTAATACTACCAGAAACTTCGTTAAGAATAAATAGTCTTTGCATAAAATAGTGGAAGTTTTCTTTCTAATTGTTTTGGAATTATTTTATGAGATTAAGTTTCTTTACAGTATAAATATTTTGTACAAAGAGCGAGTATACAGCCATTAAAATAATAAGTATTTGAACAAATCCAACTCTCTTCAACAATTTAAATTCCTTAAGATGCATTAAATACCAAAATAATGCATTAAGTTAAATACACTAATTGAGTGCTGGGATATCGAGTATTTTCGAATAAAGATATTAAATAAAAGTATCAAAAATCAACTGCACGATATAAGTTACTTCGAAGAATATATCTACTGAAAGTCTTTAAAATTTCCATTTTATTGGTACATTTTAGTCGATATAAAGCAAGAAAATCTAACTGCACAACTTGGAAATGGCCAATGAATCCACCCATCGAAGCAAAAGCATTTTGGATTCATTATTTAAATCGTTTTATACTTCTTTCCAATATTTATACCCATCACCATCATTATATAAGTACATAAATTCGAAACGCGAAAAGTCAAAAATATTCAATGAATGATTTAAATAAAATGTATGCGATTTCTTTATTTAGATTTTCATAATCATGTCTTTCTATCTTTCAACAATATTAAAAAATCTGATGTGTTCAGCACATGACTTTCTCTGCAGACTTAAACTCATATTTTCTTTATTTCTTTAATAATTCATTAGACTGAGTTTAATTGCACCAAATAACACTAAATTTGCATTTTCAATTCAATTTTTATTTTTATTTAGAAATTTGACATTTTTCCGATAGCGGTGTAACAAAAATGCAAGAAATCTCAAATATCTTAAGAACGGTTAGTCCTAAAGTATAAAGGAGTGTGTTATATTCTTTTCCTCGTCAAAAATTGTGTATAAAACAAGAATTTAATTGATACATTTCAGTTTACGTAGTCTTTTTTTTTTTTTTTTTTTTTTGGTTTTGATGATTTTTGCGAGCCATTTCTTAAAAAACGGCAGGTTGTTATTTTCCGAATCATACCAAAACCGAATCAGCACCAGAGTGTCCCACAAGTAACTTATCTACAAAATATTGTGAAATTTGATCAATTAGTATTTTAGCTAGGGTGGATACATGAAATTTTTGTTCTCCATTTCGTAAAAAGAGCGGATTCTTATTTTCCGAATCGTACCAAATTCTAATCAGCACCAAAGTATCGAACAAGTAACTTATCTACCAAATTTTGTGAAATTTGGTAAATTAGTATTTTAGGTAGAGCGGATAAATGAAATTTTTACCGGCCATTTGGCAAAAAAAAGGCGGGTTCTGTTTTGAAGAATCATGCCAAAAACTAATCAGCACCAGGGCCATATCCAAGTGACTTACCTACTAAATTTTATGAAATTCGGTCCATTATTTTTTGAGTTAGTGTGGATAAATACATTGCACAGACACACAGACAGACAGACACACAGACAAATATACACACAGACGTCACGCTAAAAATAGTTTTTCGTATTCTACAGGTCTCGAAACGTGTAGATCAGTCGAAAACTCGAGTTGTGATTTTTGGTATGATTCCAATACTTTCCCTATGCATTACCATATATTGCAGGGAAACCAAAAAGTGTAATTTCTCGTTTCTCGACATTTTTTGTTTCGTACCGCAAAAACTACTGCTTATAAAAATATGAAATTTATTATATTTGTAGAATTAGCTTTGGGAAATACGCTGAAATAAACCGTTTTTTGATTTATATTGTAGTTTAAGAAATACTTAATGTTAAAATCAAAGACAAACTATTTGAGCTGCGAGTTTTTGTCTTGGATAGACTAACAATAGCAAGATTACGAATATTTGCATTTAGGTACCTACCTACGTGGATGAATTTTTCAGTACGGAGACCTTTTTTTTAATTTTGATGCAGTTCTTGAGATATTTTACATATTTTACTTTTTACGCACTTTTAAAGTGATTCCCTGAAGTGGATTCCCTGAGCTAAGAAAAATTCCTGTTTTCCCTACTGCGAAAAATAGGTAGGGATAGTAAAAGAGATTTTTGAAGGTAGAATTTTTAGAAGAAATCGGTATGAAGCGAGCTCTGCGATTTCAACATGTAGGAGGCAAAGTCTCCCGAAGGGGGTTGGTCAAGCGTCGCGAGCAGGGGGGGGGGGGGACAGAACCCTCTAGTTTTCTAGGAAAAAAATCAGTCCAAGCAGGTTCAAAACAGGAATAAGAAGATCATTCAAAATTTATCTCATATAATAAGTGCCCTATGGCTCCAAAAACAATAAACATTACAAGACTTGTTATCTTTCAAGGTATAAAAGGGAACTTGCAATAACAGTTTTATGAGTGCAAAGCACAAACCATTTCATGAAATAATTTCTAAAAGAGAACAATACCTCCGACACATTAATATTCAAATATTAATCAGTCTATCAGATAATCGATACAATACATCAAGGAAGAAAATCTGGAACATTGACAATCACAATACAAAGATTAAAATCATATTAATCAACAATATATAATTATTCTGCAATACATTGGTATATTAGTAAAATCGAGTAAAAGCATCATATTATAATATGATCATTCCCAGAATTAAAATCATCATTAAATGCAATTAAAATAAATTACAAGATTTCAATACCTTAACAGGTAACATCATTATCATACAATTTTTGAAATCATGAACTTCAGCATGTAGAGCAATTAACATTAAAGTTATCGAGCATCGAAACTGTATACATAGCAATATTGTAAAAACAATATGTACAAAAAAAAATGTCTTGCGACTTCCAACAACAAATAATATATAAAACCTCAAAATTTGGTTTACAAACAATAACTCGCAGTGAAGCTAAGGGATCTCTTTAGAGTATTGTAGGGAAAGTAAAAATCTGATGTGGGCAGCACATGACTTTCCCTGCAGACTTATATTTACGTTCTCATTATATTAATTAAATTTAATTCACTTTTTTCAGTTTTCGTTCTCATTTGCTAACTGGACTTATTTTCAAAGGTGGCGTAGAGAAAATACGAAAAAACTAAAATATCTCGAGAACGGCTAGTCGTAATGTAATGGGGTTGGTCTTATTCTTTTCTTCGTTAATAATTATGTTTAAGACAAGCATTTAATGGATATATTTGAGCATACGCAGTTTTTATTTTAGATTTTGACGATTTTTGCGGGCCATTTTACAAAAAAAGGCAGGTTAATTTATTCTGAATCGTACCAAAATCTAATCCGCACCAGGGTGACCCACAAGTGACTTACCTACCGAATTTTGTAAAATTCGGTCCATTAGTTTTTAGCTAGTGTGGATACAGACAATTTTTGCGGGCCATTGCGCAAAGAAAGGCCGGTTCTTTTATCCCGAATCGTACTAAAAACTAATCAGCACCAGGGTCACGCCCAAGTGACTTGCCTACCAATTTTTATGAAATTCGGTCTAGTAGTTTTTTCGTTAGAGTGAATACATACATTGCACAGACAGACACAGACAGAGACGTCACGCTAAAAATAGTTTTTTCGCATTCTACAGGTCTCGAAACGCGTAAATCCGTCGAAAACTCGAGTTGCGATTTTCGGCATGATTCCAATACTTTCCCTATATATTACCATATATTGCAGGGAAAGTAAAAAGTACGATCATCACTTTTTGCGAAAAAAATCAAAGGACTGGCTCCATTCTAGAAACATAAAAGAAATGCTTTCAGAATTGAAGTTTTTATCGTTGAAGTTTTGTTGGAAAAGCACCTCTCAGTTTTTATTTTTCCAGCGCTTTGAAAAGTTTTGTACTTTGCATAAAATTAATAACCCTTCGCCGAGCAATAAGGGTTTTGTATCTGTGGCAGCCGGTAATACGACGCATGTGAGTTGATTAACAGAAATTCTGAAATCTTGAAAAAAAAGCAAATAAAATAAGATAAAATAAAACTTTTGTTAGTCTCACTTAGAATATTTGAAACAATTTTTTACGTCCCCTGAATATGTAGTAGAATATGTAGAGAAAGTATTCTGACAAGATTGAGAATTCGAACTCGATTGTTCGACGGAAGAACACGTTTCAAGAATTTTTGGAGTCGAGCATCTTTAAGGTGATATCTGACTTTATCGGTGTGTATATATGTTAGTGCGTATGTGAGTGCACTCTAAAACATTCTGAAACCTTTGCTAATTTTTCGGCAAACATCCAGAAAATCTGCAATTACGGGCGTTCATGAAAATTCCAGCTTCATTTCTGAAATATTCAACTAATTATCGTCAGCCGAAGCGTTATTTTCGTGTTTTTATATCTGAATTATCCCAAACTATCCAGAACTAACCGTTAAGGACACTTGAAATTTTCAGCAACGTGCTTGAAAATGTTTTAGTTTGAGTATGTCAGTGTGTTAGTTTGCATTTGTGTTCGTGAATTTGTGGACGCGATATCTAACGAACGAATGGTACGAATTGAAAATAATCTGGTGTAATTAATACAATCAGTGAATTCTGAAACCATATAGATTTTAAATACAATTGAATGTTCTCAAATCCCTAAAATTCGAATGAATTAAAAAAAAAACTTTTAAAATCAAGGCTTTTATTAATGATAAATAAATAATTATTTCAGACTTTATTTCTTATTATAAAAATAAGGTCAAAACTTTAGAGCTTTAATATAGACCGTTCGCGAGTTAGTGCATATTTGTCGAATAAATTTATCAAAAATAATTTAATAAAATTTAAAAAGTAGTTAATATCATTCAATATGTTTGTTCACTTTCCATATGCAATATTATGCAATCTGTTAAAACCATTCTCGTGTATCTAGATAGTTCCAGTTACGAGATAAGTTCTTTTCTGTAATTGTAGTTTAATATTTTGACCCTGAAGATGATGTCACACGAACAATAACCCCATTGAAAACTCGAATTCGAATTTTCGACCCCGTCACAATACTTTCCTTATACATTATACTATGTATATAAGGAAAGTAATATATGGAATATTATTATGAAGGGGTCGAAATTCGAATTCGAGTTTTTGACGGGAGAGCACGTTTCAAGCATCACTGAACACGAATCAGACGTTTCTGAGGTGATGTCTGTGTGTGTGTATGTATGTGTGTGTGTGTGTGTGTGTCAGTGAGTCTGTGAAGACTATATATCACAAACGAATTAAGCGATTCCAACAAAATTTGGTACAAAAATCACAATCAGTGAATACTTATAGAATAATGTTTTTACATGCAATCGAATGCTCAGAATCCCCTAAATTTTGAAATAAAATGTTGAAAAAATCATCAAAAAATTAAAACACTCAATAAAGTTACGTAAATAATCATTTGTTATGTAATTTTCTATTAGAAAACGATTGACCTAAGCTGTAGAACGCTAGCATGAATCGTTCTAGAGATATTGCACATTTTTCAAATAAATTTATCAGAAAATCAAATAAAATTTAAAAAAAAGTATTTACTGTTGTGAAATCTGTTCATTTTTTGTATGTAATATGATAGAGCTATCCCATATTTTTATACGTAACCCTGGGAAAAAAAGGGCAGCGTAATGTATTTGAAATGTATGCAATGATGTTTTGTATGACATATATAGCTAGGCCTCTGCACAGACGAATTTGGGATTTCTTGGCGCCGTTGGGTTGTATGCGCACTGACATGGATTGTAAATACTCAGAGAATTAATTGCAGCAAAATGTCAAAGTTGAACTATAAATCTCTGAAAATTTATAGCCTTGTCAGGCATAGCTCGTGTCGGGGTCCGGTCCTTTGGACCACCCGGTTTTGTAGAAAGTTCTCTGGTTCTTGTGTTTTAGTGGAGCGCATAAAAAATGAGCGTCGCTTCGAAAATCAATGGTGTGAAGCATTTTTGGACCGTCTTTTTTTATTGCGCTTGGGAAACAGCGAATGGGAATTGGGGGGACTTCCTCCCTATTTTCGTCGTTCCCCTCGTCTTAAAATTTTAGAAAATGTAAAAAAAGTTCAGACGCAATCTGATTTACATGGAGAAAGATCTCCTGGTTTCCTTTGAGCAGTGTGAGGAACGCATCCGTGCGACGAAGTTAGGCGGCACTTGACGGCACTTGTTGGACGACAGTGCATGCAGGTTTCACTGAACCGGCGCATTTACCTAACCAGGGGTAACAGACTCTAAGGTAGCGCATATTTTCCAGAAACAGCTTTCTTTTGCTGCAGCTGAGGCAGTGCTTAATCACAGCTGTTTAGAACGGTTCGACTATTTTAGCCTAATCTTTCACTACGAAGGTACGTGGACGGAGTCTTGTAGGGGCATCTATCCCTGGCTCCTAAGCAGCAGACGAACTTCAACTGGGTGTCATCGAATGGATGCAGTGAAGTCCGTGGTCGATAGCCCATCCGGATTAATCCGTGTCTAACTTTAGTCACCTGCCTATCCAAATCGAACTGCTCAGACTGACAGTGAATTTTCATGAACCGGCTAATAAATGAACTAACCTCCAACTAATCTTGCCACCCATGTCAATGTGCAGAGGGATAGCTACCAGCACTCATTGAGAGTACTTCTTATGTAATGAAGGTATGAAAATTATAATTGATTTTAAATGTTTTATGTGTAATGTCTAACAATATGTTGATGTGATCTACAGTGTTAAGGGTAACTTTACGCTTCATGGGATATTTGCCCAAATGAAATTTATATTTTGTTTTTCTTAAAAGTAATTAATACAAGTTTTTGGATAACTAAAAGAAATCATACAAATTAATGCAAAATTAACTGTGCACCCCGAGGTCAAGCTTAGGTAATTTGGAATTCATTGTAATTGTGTATAATTGTTATTAGTGTTTTAATTCAGATTTCATGTGTTCTGTAAATAAATTGTTAAATGGCCACAAAAGGAAGTGATTCTTTAATTAGGGTATGCAATGTACTAGGTCCAATTGGACCCCACTATACATAACGCGCTTGAGCTGGGTGGAACTATTGGTGAGTAACAGTAGTGTATTTGTGTGTTCTATTTTTTGTATTTATGTGTAAATTTCACCTCATCACAGTGATGTCTGTGTGTGTGTGTGTGTGTGTGTGTGTGTGTGTGAAATTATGTGTGTGTGTGTGTGTGTGTGTGTCAGTGAGTCTGTGGAAATAATATCTCACGAACGAAGGGAGCGATTCGAATTGAATTTGGTACAAAAACCACAATCCATGAATACTAGAAGCCTATTGTTTTAAAACACAATCCAATATTCAGAACCCCCCCCCCTAAATTTTCGAGTTAAATTTTGAAAAAATCATCGAAAAATCGAAACCTTTAATAAAGTTCCTTAGTACTTTTTCCTTAGAAAACGATTGGTATAAACTTTAGAACTCTAGCGTGAACCGTTCTCGAGATATTGCACATTCTTAAAATAAATTTAGCAAAAAAAACCATGAATTAAAAAAAACATTAACTGTTATGAAACTTTTCATATGCAATATCATGCGTAATATAATGTTCACTTTTCATATGTAATATCATGAGATAAATGTGGTAACATCATTCTCGTGGATCTAACTCGATCCATTCACGAGAAGAGATACTTTGAGTAATACTTTTGTATTTGAACTCCAATAGTCATTTATCTGCTGTAAGAATAACATATTTCTCCGTCCATAACGCCTGCGATATATTGGTGACGAATTTGGAGGAATGTTGCCAACTTGGCGACTTTTTTAAATGATGCTAAATTAAAGAAAATATCTCTAAATGGATAAAAATGACGCTAAATCAATGAAAATGACGATTAAGTGAAGAAAATTCAATATCTTGGAAAGAATATTAGTATCTACTATAAGCATTTTTTAACTATAAATGTAGTAAATTCATTGCATTATATAAGGAAAGTCATGTGCTGCCCACATCAGATTTTTTTAAAGAGTGTTAGGTCCTCTGAATTTGGCAGTTAATACACCAGTTAATACAATGAAAACCTTCACTGCAGCAACAATAAACTGCACTGTAATTGGGGAATCCCGAAGAAGCAGATATTACTTTTCATTAAAATGTAACCTTATTTACTTTTATTAGAAAATTAATAATCCATGCACTGTGACATCAAATGTCGTAAACGTAATTGGATCTAATCTCATGGGTGGTATTTCAGCTCATTTTAAGTCTTATACTCTGAACATTAAGTTCAAAATGGAAAAGTCTTTATTTATTGAAAATCTTGTTAACTATATAGGATGAGTGAAAAATTACAGTCTACAAATTTTAATGTCATACCAGCTACGGTGATCACAAAATACAGGAGCCACCTATTACAGAAATCGTTTTTAATTTCCCTGCAATACATGGTAATGTATAGGGAAAGTATTGGAATCATGCCGAAAATTGCAACTCGAGTTTTCGACTGATCTACGAGTTTCGAGACCCCTAGAATACGAAAAAACAATTTTTAGCTTGACGTCTATGTGTGTGTCTATGTGTCTGTCTGTCTGTGCAGATTTCGTATCCACTCTAACTAAAAAACTAATTGACTTAATTTCATAAAATTTGGTAGGTAATTCACTTGTGGGGGAATCTGGTGCCGATTAGTTTTGGGTACGATTCGGGATTAAAAAAACCCGCCTTTTTTTTGCGAAATGACCCGAAAAATCGTCAAAATCTAAAATAAGAAACTACGTATGTTCAAATATATCCATTAAATGCTTATTTTATACGTAATTTTTAACGATGAAAGGAATAAGACCCTGCAATACATGGTAATGTATAGGGAAAGTATTGGAATCATGCCGAAAATCGCAACTCGAGTTTTCGGATTTGCACGTTTTGGGACTTTCAGAAAAAGAAAACTATATTTTTAGATTGACGTCTGTATGTGTGTGTCTGTATGTCTGATTGTGAAACGCATGCATCCACTGTAACTCAAATACTAATTGACCGAATTTCATAAAATTTTACAGGTAAGTTACTTTTGGCTCACCCTGGTGCTGTTTAGAATATTGTACGATTAGGGATAAAAGAACCTGCCATTTTCTGCGTAATGGCTCGCAAAAATTGTCTGTATCCACTCTAGCTAAAAAACTAATGGAACAAATTTCACAAAATTTAGTAGATAAGTCACTTGTAGACAACTCTGGTGCTGATTAGACTTTGGTACGATTCGAAAAGAAGGAACCTGCCATTTTTGAAAAATGTTCCATAAAAATCGTCAAAATCTAAAATAAAGACAAAGTATGCTTAGATGTAGCACTTAATTGCTTTTTACTTTCCTTATATACAATAATGTATAAGGAAAGTATTGTGACGGGGTCGAAAATTCGAATTAGAGTTTTCGGCGGGAGAGCCCGTTTCATGTATCCCTAATCACGAATCAAACGTTTTTGAAGTGATGTCTGTGTGTGTGGAGGGGGGGGGGGGGTGAAAGTATGTGTTTGTGTGTGTGTGTGGGTGGGTGTGTGGGTGTGTCAGTGAGTCCGTGGAGACGATAACGGACGAAGGAATTGACTGATTCGAACGAAATTTGGTACAAATATTGCAATCCGTAAATATTGGAAGCCTATTGTTTTTATACGCAATCGAATGTTCAGAACCGTCCTAAATTTTTGAGTGAAATTTCGAAAAAATCGTCAAAACCTCAAAACTTGTAATAAAGTTAAGCAAATAGACATTTCTTATGAATTTTTTTCAATAGAAAATGATTGACATAAATATTAGAAAGTTAACATGAACCGTTCTCGAGATATTGCACATTTAAAAAAAAATTATCAAAATAAAAGAAAAATATTTCCTATTGAGAAACATGTTCAATTTTCATATGAAATACTATGAGATAAATTTGCTGACATCATTCTCGTGGATCTAGCTCGTTCCATTCATAAAAAAAGATACTTTGAGTAATATTTTTGTATTTGAAAGCCAATAGTCATTTATCTCCTGTAAGAATAACTTATTTCTCCGTCCATAATGCATGGCGAGATTTTGACGACGAATTTGGTGGAATGTCTCCAACTTGGCGACTGTTTAAAATCTTGCTAAATTAACGAAAAACTTGCCAAATGGATAAAAGTGACGCTAATTCAATGAAAATGACAACTCATTGACGAAAATTCAATATCTTGGAAAGAATATAAATATCTACTATAAAAATAATCTATTTTATTTTACAGTAGTAAATTCATTACATTATATAAGGAAAGGCATGTGCTACCTAATAGTATTTTTGACGATAAAAAGAATAAGACCAAACCTATTACTCTAGGACTAGGCGTTTTCAAGATATTCAATTTTATTCGCATTTTTGCTAAGCCGGTTTCGAAATACGCCTAGTTACTAAATGAAAACTTAAATTGAAATTGTAAATTCAGTGTCATTTCAAATAATTATGCTTGTTATTTAGTGTAATTAAACACAAGTTAATGCAATATTTATGAAATAAGGAGGAAATATATTAGTGTCTGTAAGGAAAGTCATGTGCTGCTTCTTATATCAGATTTTTTCAGCAAGTTTCAGTTCAGACGTTTCAAAGCAATAAAAGTGGGTTAAAACTTAGAGCGGCCAGAGGAATTATGATTCAATTCATGTATTCGATGAAAATGTAATAACTAATGTTGATACACATAAAAGGAGTCATAAAAATTTCAAAACGATAAAAAAAATTCAGGTCATCAACCACAATCACAGGATTTTAAGTTCAGCATTAGCAGATAGAGTGTGTTCATCGCAGAACAGAAAATGCAAAGTAAAAATTGCCTCAAAATCGAATAGATAAATAGCAGATTTAAAAAGGACATCGCCCTTTCTATTGCCCAAGATGCCTTACAGAGTCCATTTCGACTATAAGAGCTTGTGATTTCGTCCTAGTAGCTTAATGGTAGAGCATCGGCAGGCTAGTCCGAAAATCCAGGGTTCGATTCCCGGTTGGGATAGCAAGGTTCTTAGAAATGGGGCTCGAACAAATCAACCCTGCAGGTTAGTGCAAAGATGTCTGATGCCTGAAAGTAACACTGGTATGACTAGCATTGATTCATTGGATTCTGGGATATGGTGCTCCAATTTCAAATTAGGAGGATAATGGCCACTCAGGATGCTAACCTAGAGGATGAAAATAGCATCAGGGAAGGGGGGTAACCTGGGAGTAAAAAAAGCAGGAAGTGGTCAATTAGATTGTCAGTTGCACACCAATCTGACATTAGAAATTGGAGAATGGAAAGTCTACTTCGACAATAAGAATTTGCAATTTCGCCCCAGTACCTCAACGGTATGGCGTCAACTGGCCAGTTCGAAGATCCAGGGTCCGATTCCCGGTTGGGGCAGCAAGGCTCTTTACAATCTCCTCTTACCAAGTCTCAGGTAGTCGAAATTGCATTCCCGCACCCGAATGAGCCCCATCGCGAAACGAACAACAGCTGTACTCACACAGAGAACGCTCTAGCTCTCCACAACGTCATTATTCCTGAGCAATATGATCTCAGGAGTAGACACTCTACCCAGCATCAACTGCTTAGGGTTGTGGAACTCATACATGAGGCTCGCGCCAAGCATCTCAACACCACTATTGTCTACCTGGATATCCAAAAAGCCTTCGATAAGGTCTGGAGATCCGGGCTCCTCTTTAAACTAATCGTTCTACATTTTCCTGCTCATCTCATTAAAATTCTTCACTCTTACCTAATGGGGCGTAGCTTCGCGGTAAGAGTTTCCTCCTCTCTCTCCTCCCCCAGGAATATACTCAGTGGTGTCCCTCAAGGTTCCCTTGTCGGCCCCAAATTGTTCAACCTGCACATTAATGACCTTCCACGTTTCCCTGGTGTCACCTTAGGCCTGTACGCCGGCTACACAGCCCTGATTGCACAACACAAGCATACACATGTCGTGCACGAAACTCTTCAATCTTACCTCGACAGTTTGACGCAATGGTTGACTAACTGGAGAATCAAAGTGAATGTCAGCAAGTGTGCCGCCGTCAGTTACCCATCCCCTCGCTGAACCCCCTCCACTAACTTAACTCTGAACGATGAACCGATTCCCTGGCAAACTAACTACAAGTACCTTGGTGTGTACTTGGATTCCAATCTCACGTGGAAACTTCACATTTCTAACATCTGTCAGAAAGTGAAGTCTGCACTGGCCCAGCTTCGCCCCCTTTTGGCTGGAAACAGCCGCCTGTCAACGAGACATAAGTTATTGCTGTACAAGTCCTGCATACTTCCAATTATGACGTACGGATCCCCGGTCTGGGGAACCGCAGCTGAGATTCACCTACGGAAGCTTCAAGTTATTCAAAATAAAGCACTTCATATGTTTATCAGGTTTCCAACCTACGTCCGGCTTGAAGTTCTGCACAGAGACCTCAATATTAGGCCATTTTTAGACTACATTTAAAAACTCTCTCAAAATTTTTTCAGAGATCTCAGTAGAGTAAATAATTCCACGCTAGACAGTATCCCGCGGTATAACCCGACACACCCTAAGGCGCAAAAGCGCCCCTGGGCGTTGGTGGGGCGCCGCACAATGGATGCTTTTCTTCGGCCTCCTAAGCGGAGGCGGCTCGTCTAGCATTGTTTTATATCTGCTCTCCCCCTTTTATTATGAAATCTTGCTAACTCCGTGGCCCTCCCTAGCATTTGGGAGTTCGCGATTTATCGACGAACCGTTTTCCTTTTTTTTTTGTTATGTACGTCCCCCCCCCCCGTCTCAAGCTCAAGGCCCAGCGTTCCTCGGGAAGCGCTTATCCCCCTCTTTCCTTTTTACTCTCGCTAGGTGCCTGCTTGGGCCCTAGCATACCTTTCCCCTTCTATAAGACTTGGCGTGGGGCTCGACTTAGGTCGTCGCCCTCCCCCCCAAGCAAAGCTCTAATGTCTCTCTTAACCTATGCTTCTCTTTCTTAGTACTTCTTTTTCTCTTCGCTCGGAGTTTAAAGGGGGGAATCCTTTCCCCTCCTGGGCACTCTGTATACCCCGTCCTTGAGACCTTGAGACCTCTAGCTCTCCAGCGAAATTCAACTTTATGCCATTCATGGAGTCGATGACTTCGTACAAATAATAAGTAAACACCAACTTTTAAACAGTTAATCACAGCCTGTGCACTTGCATCCTATGGTTTAAACGTACAGATGTATGTTAAATACGTTTTTGCGCTTTAACTTCGATTTCAATATTTTCCTGTTTTAAATTTAATTGATTTGATGTTCAAATCCTGAAAATGTATGGGTTCTTTTGTATTAGGATTCTCAGATATTGAAAATGATTTTTTATATTTCTAATTTCATAATTATTTTTGGAATTAAGTTTTGATTTGAAATCTTTCACAACTCGTATATTTCACAACTCATATTTCACAACTCATATTCGCGAATCCAGGCAAAGACCGGATTCTTTGCTTTGGTGAAGTCATGTAAGTATTAGTATCTGCATAAAATCAAACCTGCCTTAACCGGAATTTAGAGGACCGGATGAATTTTCCGTCGGAAAAAGGATTCCGTTTCATGCAGGTCATTTCAGGAAAAGCTAAGTTTACAATTTTAGATGGAAATGCTGATAGTCCATATGAAATTGCTCACTTATACATCAGAGTATACAAATTCTGAAAAGTGTATTTAGATAAATGCGACGAATACAATATATTATACCATAATAGCTAATTTAATTATTTTAAATATGTATAATCCGTGCATTTTTGTATACTGCAATCACAGGAGTATATGTAATTAAAAATATAGTAATACTCCATGTCCTTAACTTTTAGCTTATTACGATACATTGAAACCTAGAATTGACTTACAGGCCAAGTATTACTGCATATCATAAATCAAAACAAAACAAACAGGAAAGATCAATCATGCATAAAGCATTGATTGTGAAACACTTTCCAACTTCAATATAATTTTATTTAAACATCTCTAAAATGCGATACATTCCTCGGTAATGTTTTAAGAATTATCACAATACTACATTAACTTATTATATTTGAAAACTTCATCGAAGAAAATGAACTTCAATCAAATGACGGCATTGAAATATAAATTGCCTGGTTTAAACATCTCTAAAATGCCATACATTCCCCGGTAATATTTTTAAAATTATCATAATACTAAAATAATTTATTATATTTGAAAATTTCATCGAAAACAACTGAAATTTATTCAAACGACGTCATCCAAATATAAATAGCCGCTATATAAAAGCAGCATTTAATTTATAAACATTTTTCCAATCGTTTCATTATTAGCCATTATTATTTATTATAATCCAAGTATTACTGCATACCGTAAATCAAAACAAAACAAAAACAATTTTTAAAAAAGTGTGAAACGAACTTTCAAAATAATCGAACATGATTTCTTGAACATGTTTCTCACTAATTATGAGACTTTGAGTTAAAAATCGTGCATTGATTAATATTTCTAGTATTTCAGAGTCTCCCTGATTAACTGAAAAATTCTTGAAATTCTGAAATGGCTTTCATAAAATCGTGATATTAATAGAAAGTTCTGTGAAAAATGGTTCTCGTGGCAATAAAGGGCTAAAATGGTTGTATGACTTTTCCATTCTCTGTTCATTGCAACTTTTATTAATAAAACATTTTAAATTTTCGTTCGTTTCCGAGTTGTGCTGGTTCCGCTTCACACAGGAGGAAATAACGTAAATTTCCTATATTTTTGGACGGGGTTAAAAAATATTTCCACCTATTACAGTATTCCGTTTTCTACAAGTTCCATTTCAAACAGGTTTGACTGTATATGATTTTAACGAAGTTACAATATCGCTTCATATTAATTTTTTTTTTTTGAGAAAAATAAGTAACCTGATAATTTAAGCAATAATAATCACCTGGTGATTAACAGCGAAACTCTCCCGTAATTTTTCTTTTATTATTTTCCCGTACTTATTCTTTGATTTCTGTTGCTTTCATATTCTACTTTATTTTTTCATCTATAAATGCAGGACGTAAGATTTTGCCTTCTAACTTTAACTTACATTATTGCCGAATTATTCGAATGCGAAGAATAATATTCTTAATTATGCTAATTTCCACTGCCGAGCAATTAAATGAGCTACGCAAAGCATGCTTAATTGCAGTTATGGAAATCAAAGCAATGCATAATACTAAGGTATAGCTCTGCGAATTGGAGAAATGAAAATCTTATGTGGTCAGCACATGTTTTTTCTGCAGACTCATATTCGCGTTCTCTGTATTTCTTCAATAATTTATTATATTGAGTTTAATTGCACAAAATAACGTCCATAATTATTTAAAATGGCACTGAATACGCACTTTTAATTCAATTTTCGTTTTCTGGACTTTTTTCGACGGTAGCGTAACGAAAATACGAAAAATTAACTAAACACCGAACTGAAATACATATATAGTTTATTGTAAGCTCATTCGAAAGTTGGAGGATTGGAAAAGTTTTTGTAAATTTGACTGATTATAGCTAGAAGGGTTTTTGCTATATAGCCGGTTACAGATTTCGGCAACATTTCGATTTTGCACTTCGCCAATGTTTCAGCGCTGGTAGCTTGCCGTTAAATCCAGATATCCTGATGGAAATGGTGGCATCTTATAGGATTTTTTAATATATGTATATTTTTAATATATATATATATATATATATATATATATATATATATATATATATATATATATATATATATATATATATATATATATATATATATATATATATATATATATATATATATATATATATATATATATATTTATATATATTATAGAATGTTTTGTTCAAATAGAACAATACATTCATCCGCGTAATGAACAGAAAAGGGAAACTGAATGAAATTTCAAAATAGTCAAGTACATGTTACACAAATGTGGACACACAGAATTACCCATGATCAGTTCTCCCTCCAGGGTCCACTCGTTGAGAGTGGTGAACGGATCTTAGCTCTGTAGCTCTTGTCCTCCAAACTGGGGGGGGGGGGGGATTATTCCGAGGAAAATGGCTGTCGCTCATCCCTAGCGGTTTTCTGTTGTGACTGGGACTCTTCCAGGAGGATTGTAGACGACTGTGTCTAATCATGACTTAAGCCTAAACCCATCGGTGACAGGGGTAGACTCGGCGGGATCATTTTCGTATCTCGTCCGGTGAATGGTTCTGCCGACCTCGCTCCCCAGAATGTGTTCTCACTGGGAGATTGGTGCTTCGCTGCCTCCCATTCCAAAAGCTTAAACCTTCAGCTGGTCCCTTGTGATGTCTGATTTTACCTGACCATCAGGTAAAACCTACATCAGGTTGACTCTGCAGCCTTTGACCATTCTTCTCTGGGGGAGAACAGTATTCCGAGGAAACGGCTTTTGGCATTCCCCTTGGCAAACCGTGACACGAACTATTCCAGGTTACGTGGAGACAGACTGTGTCTATTCATGACCTGAGCCTAAACCCATCGTCAACAGGGGAATCATGACCTGAGCGTCGTCAACAGGGTATTCATGACCTGAGCCTAAACCCATCGTCAACAGGGGAATCATGACCTGAGCGTCGTCAAGAGGGTATTCATGACCTGAGCCTAAACCCATCGTCAACAGGGGAATCATGACCTGAGCGTCGTCAACAGGGTATTCATGACCTGAGCCTAAACCCATCGTCAACAGGGGAATCATGACCTGAGCGTCGTCAAGAGGGTATTCATGACCTGAGCCTAAACCCATCGTCAACAGGGGAATCATGACCTGAGCGTCGTCAACAGGGTATTCATGACCTGAGCCTAAACCCATCGTCAACTGGACCATCTTCGGACCTCGTCCGGGGAATTATTCTACTGATATCGCTCCCTGACAATGTCCTCGCTGGTTAAGAAATTTGAACTCATTCGACTTCATATCAAAGAATGTAAACCTAAGTTGATAGCTCGGAGCACGAGATTAACCTGTCCCATCCTAGCCAACTCATTAGACATTTTAAAGTAATTGTCTTGAAAAGCGTTTGACAAAAGTTTTGTGACACATACATGTACGTCCGGGGTTCCAAACTGCTGCTCACGTCTTAGGACGAGTCGGACGGTCTGGGTCTTCAGCATACACATACGTCTCAACGAGATGAAGTCATCAACTTCAAATGAAATCTAATGAAGGATGTAATAATTTTTTTTTGTTGCTGGATGTGCTGGTGATTTGCACTGAAAATTTATTTTTAATTACACTTCACCATGATTTTTTAGTAGTTGCTTTGCTTAAACCTAAAAATTCCTATCATTACCCTAATCCACTGACTGCTGCATTTAATATTTACATCTATCGTGTTATTAAATTATGGTTTACCTCTGACTTCTTAATGTCTGAAATGAATTATATAAAAGCTGTCATCTTAAATCATGGATTCTCTCCGATATTTTTTGATCGTGATTTTACAAATTTTGTATAAGCAACCACGCAGGAAATAATACCCTTTTAAAACTACTGCCAGTGTTATTTGCCTTCCATTTTCCTTTCTAGCCTAAAATTAATCATATTATCCTTAAAATTTTCAATCTATTTTTCTCTATGTTGGTATAAAGGAAACAAATATTTTTCTCTTAAGAATTCTATAGAAAATTTCCATAATTAAAGCATTTATCAAATTCCTTATCGATGAAGGCTATCGTAAATCGTTCAAACTAAACAAACCCTGAAGTAATGCATGAAAAACATCAAAATTCTGTCAAAATCTCAAAAATTAATAAATCTTCATTCTCTAATTACTGCAGAATGACAAATTACCGATTTAATTGTCTTCAGCCTTAGCTATTTAAAAGTGCTATTCAGTTTTTTATTTGGATTTCTTTGAAGTTTTTCAAATTAAAATAAATTAAAGTAATTTAATTAAAGATGTGCCAATGACACTGTATTTCTTCGAGGTTTGTAAAATAAGTGCCCATATCTTATATTTTGTTGTTTTGTCTTTTACATTCTTGTAGTTTCTGTTCATATAATCTACATTTTATTTAATTTTTCTAGTTTGCTTTCAAAATTCATATATTCTGTATTTTTTTTTTCGGTTTAAATTCTTTTCTTCACACTAAGCGGCGGTACCATACTGTATAGTGTCGAATTCTGTCATTTTTTCGGTTTACCCGCCATTATCTAGTGTCATAAGGTAAAATTGTCCTTATCCAAATTACCACTATAGGACTTACCTATGATGCCGTCGCTAGGGGTGGAGCATGTAAGCCCCAGGTTCTCAAACTGGAGAGACGAACACACAAAATATAAATAAATGCTCTTATCTAAATTTAATCAATTACTTTAATATTTACTTTCGTATATATACATGTAGAGAGATCTTGATTATTAAATTTAATCCTGCATCCTTCTGGACACATATATCTTTAACAACATTTAATCAACACATACATTTACAACATATAATTTATAAGACACATATATTTAGAACACATTAATTACTCTTATCTACCGAAAATCTGAGTAGTTCATTTAGTTTCAATACACGAGCTCGTTATTGCGATAGGTTCGTACGAGCTTGTTATTAATTACACGATAGGTACTATGAATTGTGTGCCTTCCTTAATCATTATAACAGATGAAACATATCCATACCTTCTGTTTGCTTGTACCTCGATAGTTGATGTAGCCAACACTATATTGGAAGCCTGCGTATAATATTTTAATACGCCATTATTTCACTGTGCTCATTTTTCGCTCACACATCACAATTTTTGCCGATCCGCGTATCTTTGCGCGATCGCAGGAGATATTTTTGAATACCACTAAAAAAACATCAGGTGCGGCTAGGACGCTGTCGAAATTGAATCTCGTGGAAACTTCTAGAACATTCTCGAAAACACTTTTTTTTTACCTTGTAGTGTCATACCTCGTCTTTTTATTGGTTGTATTGATGGAGGGGATGCGCGCTGCTTATTTATGTTTGGGTTGCCATTGGTTCCATCTGCAGCATTTAAATAGGTCATTATTTTGGTTGGCATCCGTAATTGAAATTACAAAATGTCGTGCACGCCGCACGACATCTAGTTCTCCTTCGGATGTTTAGATACCAGCTAATTCGCATATCGGTGATAAATATTCAAAGGTTTCCGAAATGTTCGTCTGCTTTAAGCAAACCATATTTCTTCTATTTTACGTTGTAATCTAATTTCTTACATCATTTTATCACTCCCCACAATTTACAACATGCCGAAAAAAAAAAGATATTCTGATAGTATGTGTCGATAAAGTTTTAAAATTATATTGTATATAATGAAAAGTATATGCTTTCAAGGAATTTGAATTACAGAGTGAATATTTATGTTCAGGACACTGCGCCAAATAAGGTCGCAGCTAATAGAAATGAGTTTGTGATGAGACGCTTTTAATAGAAAGTTTTGAATCAGAAACCGCTATAATATGATATATAATACTGGCACTGTATGGACGAATGCAAGACACGTCCAATAAATATATCACAAGCCTGAAGATTGTATTCATAAATAGGAAGACAGTAAAACAGAGCTATTTCAGATTTGAATTTTTTACACAATTATCGAGTCTTACTTCATATATTAGTGTTAGATTTTTTAACAGTACTATTTGTCAGTGAAATTCAGTCAATTATTTTTTGAGTTAGAGTGTATACATGCATAGCACAGACAGACACACACACAGAGACGTCAACCAAAGAATAGTTTTCGTGTTCTAGAGGTCCCAAAACTGGTAGATCCGTCGAAAACTAGAGTTGCGATTATCGCCACGATTCCAATACTTTCCCTATTACCATGTATAGTAGGGACAATAAAAATGCTACGTTGAAACTGATGTCTAGAATAATATGAAATTAAAATATTTTGATTATAGCATTACAGCCGAGACACATTTTTTTTTGTTCGGGATACCATTAGTTCCCCTCGGGGGAAAGTGCCCTCAAACCGGGGGGTACACCGTCAAGTATGATATAAATCGACAGCTTTTGTCAAACTGTTTAAAGTGAAAGGCAACACGCTATAATTGTAATCATCTGGACTTTCAATACCGATTTAAAAAAAAACTTCTAAAATTTGAAGAAAAAGTTACTAAATTGATCGTGGTAGGAGAAAATAGAATTTAGCCACACTATCCAGTTAATATTTCCTTACATCATAATATATGGTAGTGAAAATAAATTGCATGTTTCATAAATGAGTTTCAATACTCGCACTCAATGGAGAAATTAAAATCATTTTCAATCAGCTTTAATGCGAAGATATGCAGTATTTAATTAATACATGGAAATTAATCTAAAATTCACTGAATGAAATATAATGCTTTAGAAAACAAGATCGAAGTGGATGAGAGATTTTAAATTTTAATTAACTTGTAAATTGAGGTACCCTTGTAATCATTTTTCCAAAATTGGGAGAAATTTATCAGATAAATAGGTTTCTGAATAACCGAGGTAAATTAGACCTGACGGTAACGTATCAAACTATAAATAAATGCATCATTCAGAAGGTTTATATTATTGAAGAATTAAGGGGAAATTTTGCAAAATTAAGCGACTAAATTTTACTCTCCATACAAAAAAAAAATGAAAATGCAGTCAGAATTTAAGGTACTGGATGATTTTTCCGTACTGGAAAGTTTCAATTCAGCAAAATCCCAGTTTAAAAGTTTAGTTGGAAATGCTGATAGTTCATATGTAATTGCTCACCTATGCATCAGACTCTAAAAATTCTGAAAAATGCATTTATATAAATCCGACAAATAATACATTATACCATAGTAGTTAATATAATTATTTTAAATATGTATATACGTACATTTTTGCATGCTGCGATCACAGAAGTACATGTAAATAAAATTATAATGTACCCAATGTCCTTAACTTTTATCTTATTACCATACTTTGAAATATAGGTGAATTGACTACAGACAACATGTTACTCCTTACCATAAAACAAAAAAAAATCTAACGTGGGCAGCACATGACTTTCCTTATATAATTCAATAGATTTACTAGTTTTACAGTTAGAAAATAATGTATAAGATACACATCACTGTGTTTTTATTGTTGAATTGTACATTTGGCGATGTTCCGGATGACAACATGTAAAACTATTTCAAAATATACTCAATTAACTTATACTTCGCGCAACTCTATATAAACAATCATCAATATTGATTGCATTCTCAATAAGCGATTTAATCCATATATTAGAATACTTTAATAATTACTTCATCAATTAGGCGTAATTTTCATTAATTTAACGTCATTTTTTCAATTTTGGCGATATTTTATCAATCTGGGGGCAAATATCACCTAGTTGGCAATACTTTGCTAAAATATTCGTTAAGTTTATCAAATGCATCATCAAGTGTTACAGATAGAGAGAAGAGTATTTCTTATATTCTGGAAGGTATGCCCGAAATATGACGGAAATCAGAATTTCCGAGACATTACTACCCATTTGGCGTGGTTTTTATTAATTTGTTATTTTTGTCATTTTAACAACATTAAAAATAGTCGCCAAGTTGGCGACGTGCTGCTAAATCTCTCACCATGCGTTACGGCGTGACGGGGAAATGTGTTATTCCTAGATTACGCTTACGTCCTTTTCAAGATATTGAACTTTCATCATCTAGTTGTCATTTTTCAGAGATTTAGCATCATTTTTATCAATTTGGCGATATTTTCGTTAATTTGGCAACATTAAAAAAAGTCGCAAAAATCTCGCCAAGCGTTATGGACCAAGAAGTAAGTTATTCTTGTAGCAAATAAATGAAAATTGATGTCCAAATACAAAAGTATTACCTAAAGTATCTTTTCCCATGAATGGAACTAGTTAGATCCACGAAAATGATGTCACCAAAGTTATCGCATGCTATTACGTATGAAAAGTGAACATATTTCACAATAGGTAATATTTTTATATGATTTTTTTGATAATTTTTTTTAAAATGTGCAATATCTCAATGGTTCATGATAGCGTTCAAAAATTTATGTCAATCGTTTTCTAATGAAAAATTACATAAGAAATGACTATTTACGTAACTTTATTAAAGACTTTCATGTTTTTATGATTTTTTCAAAATTTCACTCGATAATTTAGGGGTTCCGGAACATCCGATTGCGTATGAAAACAATAGGCTTCCTGTATTCATGGATTGTAATTTTTGTACCAAATTTTGTTCGAATCGCTCCATTCGTTCGTCAGTTATCATTTCCGCAGGCTCACTGACACACACACATAAACACACACACAGAGACGTCACGCTAAAATGTCTGTTTTGGTATTGTAGAGGTCCCGAAACATGTAGATACGTCGAAAACTCGAATTGCGATTTTCGACATGATTCCAAAACTTCCCTTATACATTACCATTTGTTTCAGGGAAAGTAATAGCTTCGGACTCTAATCATGCTTTTAATTTCCCCAAAGCTGCGGTCGTTTTTATACCTAATTCCAGTTTTGAAATGTACTTTTTTGAAAGTTTCTCCGCAAATCAAAATCCCTTATTAATGATAATAATCTTTTCATTTACTTGGGAATAGAGATAGAGCTAGAATTTTTCCAGAAGAGTAAAAATACTCCCTGACTTGATTTAAAGAAGTATTTCGCTTTTCAGAGGAGTCATTTTTAACAAATGCAAAATTACCCTCAATTTTCCAGATATTTATTACATTTATTGTATTTTGAATAAAAAAATAAATGCACGATACTCTTTATTTGCGTTAATAAACAAAATACATTGTATATCTGATAGCACAATTAATATACCCTATAAACATTGTGAAATTAGATTCAAAATGTTTAATTTGCGTTTCTAAAAAAGACTTTCTTCTTTTTTTGTTTACAACATCGGTGCTTAAAAATATGCAGTACTTAATTTATAAAGCGTATTCTTTTATTTTACAGCATGAAATACGCGTACAGAGACGTTATCTTGATCTGGGCTTATTAATCTCGGATTTCATTTCCCAATCTTGTTTGTGTTTTGCTCATCTCTATAATTTTCATTACTTCTCTAGTTTCTAAATTTTATTCAGATTTTATGGATAAGTGATTTGGATCCTTTGTTGAAAATTCGCTTTCCTCTTCGGTATTTTACCGTTCATTCATTAAGTTCCACCTGTGGTTCCTGTCTCCTGGTTTTTTAACCCCTTTTCTTCTCTCGCCGTTGCCAACGTCATTTTCCTACTTCTGCCACGTTTGCTGTTCCAGTATCGGTCGCCTATATTCCTTTGACAAGTGGAATTTGCTTTTCTTGTGTGTCCTGACGAAGAAGGTTATTTTTGTCTTCGAAACCAGTCGATATATTAATGTTTTTCATTGAATGCTATTTTTACCGAAGTTATCTGAATTTTATACAATATTCGAAAGTCCTCATTAACAAGGAATTTGATACATGCACAATTGTTGAACATGAGTCCTTTTTAGGATCTCTAAGAAAAGAGAAATATATTTTATTAATAAGGTAAAATATTACTTTGAAGTGAAACTTATTAATAATTCTGGCAATTTTATGACTCATTTTAGAATAGATCGGAAAGCAAAAAATATTGCTAATATTTTAATTAGCTATAACTTTCTCTTTGTGGCGACTTAAATTTTTTTGAATAAGCACGATTGACAATTTTTTACCAGAATCTACGATCTACGCTGACAGCATTTGAATAACCCAGCTCTTAAAAGAAAGAAGTAGAGCAGATTTTAATAGCATAGGAGGAGAAGTGGGTATTATGAGTGGGTAACATAACTCCTAGAAGCTTATGGCAAATAATGGTTACAATTGAATTTTCTCTACAAATGACCAGCACATGAAGGATAAAAAGATAATAACTTTATTCTGTAAACTGAATACAAGAATACATAGATTCCTTTTGTAAAGAGCACTGTCTAAACACTAGACTGTTCAAATAAAACAAAAAAAATTCATCCACGTAATGAGCAGAAAAGGGAGAATGAAACTTCAAAATAGTGCAAGTACATGTCACACAAATTTGGACACACAGAATTACCCATGATCATCTTATCAGTTCTCCCTCCTGGGTCCACTCGTTGAGGGTGGTGAACGGATCTTAGCTCTGTAGCTCTGGTCCTCCAAACTGGGGGGGGGGGGGAGTTTAATCCGAGGGAAAATGTCTGTCGCTCACCCCTACCACTATTCTGTGACTCGGACTCTTCCAGGTGGGTTGTAGACAATTGTGTTTATTCATGACTTGAGCCTAAACCCATCGGCGACAGAGGTAGACTCGGCGGGATCCTTTTTGGACCTCGTCCGGTGAATGATTCTGCCGACCTCGCTCCCCAGGATGTGTTCTCGCTGGGAGATTGGTGCTTCGCTGCCTCCCATCCCAAAAGCGTAAACCTTAAGCTGGTCACTTGGGATGTCTAGTTTTATCTGACCATCAGGTGAATATCTAATATCGATATCTCTGTAGCCTTTGACACATGTGTTCTGAAGGCGAACATTATTCAGCGGAAACGGCTGTTGGGCATTCCCCTTGCGAGACAGTGACTCGGACTCTTCCACGTTACATGGAGACGGACTGTGTCTATTCATGACACAGCCTAAACCCATCGTCGACTGGGGTAGAGACTCGGTTGCGCCATCTTCGGACCTCGCCCGGTGAATCATTATGTTGATATCGCTATTTTGGCTGTGTCCTCGCCGGGTAAGAAATTTGAACTCATTCGAATTCATATCGAAAAATGCAATCCTAAGTTGATCGCTCGGAGCATGAGATTATCCTGTCCTATCCTGGCCAACTCATTAGACATTTTAAAGTAATCGTCTTGAAAAACGTGTGACAAAAAATGTTGTGACACATACATGTACGTACGAGGTTCCAAACTGCTTGCTACTCATGTCTTAGGACGAGTCGAACAGTCAGGGTCTTCAACATATATGTACGTCTCAATCAGATGAAGTCATCAACTTCGAATGAAATGTAATGAAGGATGCAATAATTATCTTTCTGTGTTTCTGGATGTGTTGGTGGTTTGCACTGAAAACTTATTTTTAATTACTCTTCACCGTAATGTTTTTGTAGTTGCTTTACCTCCACAAAAAATTCCTATCATTACCATAATCAAATGACTGCCGCATTTAATATTTACATCTATCGTGCTATTAAATTATGATGTACCTCTGGCATATTAATGTCTGAAGTGAATTATATAAAAGTTGTCGCCTTAAATCATGACTTCTCTCCGACATTCGTTGATCGAGATTTTACCAATTTTGTCTAAGCAACCACGCAGGAAAGAATACTCTTCTAAAACTACTGGCAGTGTTATTTGTCTTCCATTCTCCATTCCAGCCTAAAATTAATCATAAAATCCTTAAAATTTTCAATCGATTTTTCTCAAAGTCGGTATAAATGAAACAAATATGTTTCTCTTATGAACTCTATAGAAAAGTTCCATAATTAAAGCATTTATCAAATTTCTTATCAATAAAGGCATTCGTAAGTCGTTCAAACTAAATAAACCCTGAAGCAATACATGAAAAACATCAAGTGTGTCATAAACTAAAAAATTAATAAATCTCCATTCGCTAATTACTGAAGAAGGACAAATTACCGCTTTAATTGTCTTCAGCCTTAGCTATTCAAAAGTGCTATTCAGATTTTACTTGGATTTCTTTGAAGTTTTTCACTTTAAAATAAATTAAAGTAATCTAATTAAAGATTTGCCAATGACGCTCTATTTCTTCGAGGTTGATAAAATAAGTGTCCATATATTACATTATGTTTTTCTGTCTTCTACATTCCTGCAGTTTCTGTTCATATAACCTGCATTTTATTTCATTTTTCTAGTTTTCTTTTAAAATTCATATATTCTGTATTTTTTTATTTTGTTCGTTTTAAATGGCTCAACCATAATGTATACTGTCGAATTTTGTCATTTTTTCGCTTTACCCGCCATTATCTAGCTCTCCTTGGATATTCAGATCCTAGATAATTCACATATTGATGATAAAAATTCAAAAGTTTCCGAAACGTACGTTTGCTTTGAGCAAACCTTATTTTCTCTATTTTAGGTTGTGATCTAATTTTTTACATCATTTTATCACAACGCACAATTTACAACATTCCGGAAAAAAGCGGTGTTCCGATAGTATGTGTCGGTAAAATTTTAATATTACATTTTATATAATAAAAAATATATCTGTTTCAAAGAAGATAACATCGAGACTGATTCCTATGTCCAGGACATTGCGCCAAATAAGGTCGCAACTAATAGAAATGTATTGTATCAGAAACCGCTATATTGTGATGTACGTCTATAATACTTCCAACGACACGTCCAATAAATATATCACAAGGCTGAAGATTATATTCACAAATAGGAAGTCAAACAGCGTTATTTCAGATTTGAATTCTTTACACAATTATAGATTCTTACTTCATATATTAATGTTAAATTTTTTAACAATACTATTTTTCAACATGTGTGTATTATAAGATTTTTTAACAATACTTTTTTCAACATTATTATTGTTCCGTAACTCACCACTATGTCTACATATAAAAAAATCTGGCGTGGGCAGCACATGACTTTCCCTGCAGACTTAAATTCATATTTTCTCTTTATTTCATTTAAAATTCATCAGATTATGTTAATTGCACTAAATAACACTCATTATTATTTGCAATTATACTGAATTTACACTTTTAATTCTGTTTTCGTTTACACTTAGCAACTACACGTGTTTTCAAAACCGGCGTAGCAAAAATGCAAAAAACTTAAATATCTCGAAAATGGCTAATCCTAGAATAATGAGATTGATCATATTCCATCCATCTTCAAAAATTACGTATAAAACAAACATTTCATTGATACATTTATGCTTACGGACTCTGTTAGTTTAGCTTTTAAAATTTTTGCTGGACATTTCGCAGAAAAAGGCAAATTCCTTTTTTTTTATCTCGAATGAAACCAAAATTTTATTAGCACAAGGGTCACTTACAAATGACTTTTCTTCAAAATTTTGTGAAATTTAGGCAATTAGACTTTATCTAGAGTGGATGCAGCTATTCGTGGTTCAGGATGTATACCTCAAAGAAATACTGGTCGATGTTTAATTGTTTCTTTTCTGAGAGTCGCTCTTTTCCGCAGTTTCAACTCGTATAATCTACATTTTATTTATATTTTTCTTGTTTGTTCCTCAAATTTATATTCTCTGCATTTTTTATTTATCACTTTCCTTACAATGCATGGTAATGTATATAGAGAAAGTGTTGGAATCATACCGAAATATGCTACTCGAGCTTCCGACGGATCTACACGTATTGGGATCTATAGAACACGAAAAATCTTTTTTTACCGTTATGTCTGTGTATGTGTCTGTCTGTCTGCCAGTGCAATATATGCATCCACTCTTATTCAAGACTTTATTGATCGAATATAACAAAATTTTATAGGTAAACCACATGCATGTGACCCTGGTGTTGATTAGATTTTAGTACGATACTGGGAAAAAGAATACACATTTTTTTGCGTAATCTGATGTATCCACTCTAGCTAAAAAACTAATTGACCAAATTTCACAAAATTACGAAAGTTGGTTGATAAGTCACTTATAGGGTGCCCTGATGTTGATTAAATTTTCGAACGATTTGAAAAAAACCAGCTTCTTTTTTTTACGAAATGGCTTGCAAAAGTAGCCAAATCTAAAATAAAATTCTACGTATGCTCAAATGTATCAGTTAAATGCATGGTTTATAGGTAATTTTTAACGAGGAAAAGAATAAGACCAACGCCTTTACTCTATGACTAATCGTTCTCGAGATATATATTTCTCTTTAATTTTTTTACGGCATCTTTTAAAAAATGTGTGTTATTTCAATTATATAATTATTCAATTATGTGTGTTACTACAAATTCAACGTTATTTTCTGCACTTAAACTCAATTTGTTTTTATACTAATGATCAATGTATGAACATATTTAATTTAAAAACATTTAAGAACTATGACAAAAGTATTTAGGATACTTTTGTATTATTATGGGGTTCACTGTTATACATTATAGATTGAAAATCAACTGAAAAATTCATAAGAGTTAAAATTAAGCATTAACTTGTGTTAACTTTCAGAATGTTTTTACAAATTATTGACAGCTTCATTACCAGTGAATGTTTACATTAAAATCAATTTTAAAGAGTATATATTACTAATGATGTATAGTAGATAAATGGATATTAATAATCAGCTCTTAGCTTTCAAATTTAAATATGCAGTTATTTGTTATAATTTTTAAGAATTGAAACATATATTAGTAAATATTATGGTTAATAAATGCAAATTATTAACTGTGTTTGGAACAGTCCCTCCTTTAACATTGTTTAGCCCCTCTTCAATTTCGTCTGTGGCTATGACCCTGACAGAAAGTATTGAACCCATCTTAGTCTAAAATGGAAGAAAGTTATTGATGCATCTATCGCAAGTTCGAGAACTTTCAAAGACTCGAAGTACAAAAGCATTTTAAAACCCCGAATGGATTCTTAGAGGGTACTACTACATATATTACTTTCCTTATATTTATAATATATAAGGAAAGTATTGTGACGGGGTCGAAAATTCGAATTCGAGTTTTCGACGCGAGAGCACGTTTCAAGCATCCCTGATCACGAATCAAATAATTTTGAAGTGATGTCTGTGTGTGTGTATGTGTGTGTGTGTGTGTGAAAGTATGTGTGTGTGTGTGTGTGTGTGTCAGTGAGACTGTGGAGACGATAACTGACGAACAAATGGACCGATTCGAACGACATTTGGTACAAAAGTCACAATCCGTAAACACTGGAAACCTATTGTTTTTATATGCAATCGAATGTTCAGAACCCCCCTAAATTTTCGAGTGAAATTTTGAAAAAATCGTTAAAAAATCAAAAGCGCTAATAAAGTTACGCAAATAGACATTTCTTATGTAATTTTTCAATAGAAAACGATTGACATAAATTTTAGAACGCTAACATGAACCGTTCTTGTGATATTGCACATTTAAAAAAAAATATCAAAAAGTTAAATAAAATAAAAAAAAATATTTCCTATTGAGGAGCATGTTCACTTTTCATATGTAATACCATGCGATAAATTTGGTGATATCATTCTCGTAGATCTAGCTCGTTCCATTCATGAAAAAAGATACTTTGAATAATACTTTTGTACTTGAACGTCAATCGTCATTTATCTGCTGTAAGAATAACTTATTTCTCCGTCCATAAAGCTTGGCGAGATTTTGGCGACGTATTTGGCGGAATGTCGCCAACTTGGCGACATTTTTTATTGTTGCCAAATTATCAAAAATCTCGCCAAATTGATAAAAATGACGCTAAATCAATGAAAATGACGACTAATTGAAGAAAATTCAATATCTTGGAAAGAATATAAGTATTTACTATAAGAATAACATTTTATTTAACTGTAAAAGTAGTAAATTTATTGCATTATGTAAGGAAAGTCATGTGTTGCCCACATCAGATTTTTTTTATATATAGTATACTCGACACTTTATTTATATTTTGTTTTAACCGTTAAATTTCATATTTTCTGCATTTTTTTTGTTTTACTTTTCTTTCGCCGCTCTAGGTGCCTACACTTCTATAATTTCGCCTACACTTCTATAATTTGCTCTCTTCATCTGTGGTTGAAAAGTAATTTTTCTACATGCCTTAATGAAAACTAGATAGCCCAGTGCCATTAGCCTTCATGATGCCCGGTATGGCTACATCTCTTTTGGGTGTTCGGGTCCAGGCTTGTCCGCATTGATTATGGGAACACAAAAATATCTGAACGGTTCCTCAAGAACTGAACCGTATTTGTTCAGCATTTTATTTTGTGATCTACGGTCTTGAGAATACAGAAGGACGTATCTCAAGATCCGGCGTTTTGTTTTGCCTTCACAAGGCTGGTTTAGCTTCCTTTCAATGCCTTAATGCTATGCTATTTTTGAAGATATATCTAAATTAATAAAGAAGGTATTAGAATGTAAAAAAAAATAATCCAATAGCATTGTTCTATTTTAAAATATAAACACTCTTTATTTCATAAAGATATTTTAAAAATACGTTTGTTTTTTGCCATCATAAGGCAGCCTAGATTATTGCATTATATTCTATCGCCCCACGGGTATCATTACGAAGAATTCAAAGTTCACTTTATTATATTGCGGTAAAATTTAAAAATTAAATTTTATATATGAAATATTATCGTTAAATAAGAATGTTCCAATTCTCGGATGTCATTTATCTAGAAATGTGCATGAAATGGTCGCACAAATAGAATAAGATAGTACAAATATTTTCCATATATACAGTTTAAAGAAACACAAATAAATCACTTCTCTGTTCACTTAGCGTTGATTTTATTTTCATAGGATTTAGAAAATTAGAATTGTTTTCGTAAAATGGTCCTAAAAAATGGTCAAAATATGTAATTAAACATGCATAAATGTTTTTTTTAAATGCCTATTTTAAACGTAAATTTTGATGAAGAAAATAATAAGACCAACACAATTTCTCTATAACGAACATTTCTCGAAATATTTAATAACATTATTTAGTGTTATTTTCCAACTGGCAACTTTTAATAATATCATAAGTAGCTAAACTGCGTATATATATATCAGACATACAAGATGAAGATGCAGATATTACAGCAGAGGTTTATTATAGACAAAAGTATCAATGACCATTGTTTATAGTATTAAAGTATGTGATCAAAATTCTTACCATCCGCAGTTGTGCATGTTTCAGCCAGGATGTGCAGGACCATGGAGGTAGAGATCTCTTTAGTCTTCATGGGAGGACTATCTCAATAAGACCTTTTCTGTAAGATGGGTCGGCCGGGAAACGCATTCAGAATCTGTGGAGCGTACAGAACCCAGGGTGGCCGCCAGGTTGCGCTGACATCGGTCCTTGGCGAAAACCCAAAAAACGCGCCAATGTCATCCTCTTGCCGTAGTTTTTAATTATTTGATTGCATTGCAAAGAGGGGACCAAAAGCGTTGTTGCACGCATTTCGTAACCGACAAATATGTAATCTATAAGAAATCACGGACATATTAAGTGTTAACATAACTATAATTCTGAATATGTTCATTTTTGACATCCATCATATACCTAACGTTAATAACGAACTATTGCACTTTTAAGGATGAAATAATTATTTACCTTTTAAGTCTTTTGAGAACAGTTGTTTGTGATTATTTGTATTTTATAATCGGTGCATTTGCTTTTATTTATATATATTTCCATGTGATGTTCCTTTGCGTTTTCATCATAGCCTCCAAGTGAAACATTCAAATTGAGTTTACTGAAAGAGTGACTATTATTGGGGTGACTTTATGTTCACTGTAATTATATTGCAGTAAAATTTTAAAATATAATTTTATATAAAAAATATTTTCGGCAAATAAGGATATCAACTCCAATAGTTTGTTGTATACATCTAGAAATGCGCACCTAAATGGTCGCATAAATAGAATAAGATAGTACAAACATTTTCCATATACTGTACAGTTCAAACAAATAAATCAGTTGTAAGTTAACCTGGCGTTGATTCCATTTTTATACAATTCAGAAAAATAGAGCCTGGTGTTTTTTTTTCAAAATCGTCCTCAAAAATAGTCAAAATCTGTAATTAAACATATTTAAATGTTTTAATTAAATGCTGAATTTAAACATAAATTTTGATGTCGAAAATAATAAGACCAACACAATTTATCTGTAACGAACTATTCTCGAAATATTTAATTACTTTCTTAAGTGATTTTTGGCATCATTGTAACAACTTTTATTAATACCATTAGCAGCTAAACTATATATATATATATATATATATGATCAAGATGCAGATAATGCAGCAGACGTTTATTAGACGTAACGATTACAAGTATCAATGTCCATTGTTTATATTATTAAAGTAGATGATCGAATTTCTTGCCGTCCGCAGCTGTGCATGTTTCAGCCAAGATGTGCAGAACCCTGGAGTTAAAGATCTCTCTAATCTTCATGGGAGGACTATCTCAATAAGACCTTTCTTTTAAGATGGGTCGGCGGGGAAGGACCTGTCAGTTAGCCGTTACAGCCCCCGATTTGTTCCCAATTGATTTGTTCCTGTGGAGTTACCTCAAAAGAATTGTATACGAGATCCCTGTAACAACTGACGCTGATGTTGTTGCTCGAGTCTTTGAGGCAGCATCAGGTGTCCTCGATTGCGAGCATTCTGACATTTTTGAATGCATTCTGCAATGCATGCGTCAACGTTGCCAGACATGCACATCTGCGGAAGGCAAAATCTTTGAACACCTACTTTAATACTATGATAAACAATTGTAATTCATACTTGCAATTGTTATGTCTAATAAACCTGAGCTGCATTATCTGCATTCCTTTCGCATTGTTTGTTCTTGCATCTGCAACTCCCCACGGAGGCGTTTGCATCAATACATATTCCTATGCAAAACGGGCTAGTTTTTTTGTGCCTCACCTACCTTTCAAGTTTGCCTAATATTTTTAGGGCCACCCTGTATATATATATAAAAGTTCCCTTATCACATGATTTTGAGAGTAATTGAATAAATGCAAGAACTTAGGTTATACAACTGTTAATGCCAGAACATTGTGCATATTGGTTGAAGATTCAACTAGCGAATATTATTTCGAAATGCTATTTCACTGCGAGTCGCTTATTCGAGTCGCGCGCAAGGGATACGGGTCGATAACTTTTGTTGCGAATCGGCTCAAATTCGAAAAATGCATGACTCAAATTTTGAGCCACTCTCTGACTCGGCCCAATTCAATTGCGAAGTACGCAATTATATTTTTTATTTAGGTAAACATCTTTTAAAGTTTCTGAAATATTAACCCTAAAATGAATATTTCGAATTTTTATTGCTGTAACGGGATTAAAATCATACAAAGTATGTTGCAATGATTTCGCTTTTTAATAGAACCCCTTGCTAATATGAATTTCCGTAGATAATAAAGTTTTACTAGTATTCATATTTATACTCAAAATGTTGCTTATATCCTTTTCCAAATGGCACTCATGAAGTATACATCTATGAGTCTTCTTTAGTCATTGAACTTCTCATGGCATATGGCATCATTACTATAAGTGTCCCATACATCATAATTAGAAGATCGTTTCTTTATTTAGACATTTGTGAATCGGAAAAATACGCAAATACCTAAGTGATCAATTTATTTGCAAATGGAAGGTCATATTCGCAAACAGCAATACTGTAAAATGGTCATTAGTGACATTTGAGTTTAAACAGCCCAATTATGAAATTTGTGAAGGAAAATGTGGTATTTTATTTATGTTTCAGATTGTCTTTTTTCTTTCAACCCAGACCACTCGACCTACCCGAAGGTATATGTTTGGACGACCCTGACAGTGCCACCCAACGTTATACTGGAATCCAGTAGAGACGGCATCTACAAGACACTACCTTCCTTTCCCTACCACTCACGGAAGGATTTTTGGACCCACAGATTATATTCCACTGGCAGGTTTAACTACAGATTTAACTTTCAGGTGCTTAAAGTTAACAAGGAGATTGTTTGGGACGAGCTATACATTGAGCACGGAAGATGGGCCTCCAGGCATTCGAGGGACAATCAGCAATTGCCTAGTTTGTCTAAGCCGAAGAATATTCCTCGTCCTTGCACTTGTTTCCATGTTGGATAAACATATGTATCTAGACAATACTTTTCAGCAGAACGGTTGTCAATGAATTACCAAAGTTTCTCCATAAAAAAATCTTATAAAGGACTTAAATTTGCAATATACCTTATTCTAATCTTATGATTTATAGAAAAAATGTGTCTATATAGTTATGTATTACATAATGTATCTACACTAAGCCAGAAATTATATGTAGTGGGAGGGGGGCAGAACAGGGGATTGAGTCACCTAAAAAGACTCAAATCCCATAATAGGTTAAACTACCCAATGTTAAGTGGGTAGTTTAAGTTTATTAAAGGGCTTGTAAAGTGTTTATAAGGTGATTTTTTGTGATATTTAAAACGAACAAACTATTAAATTGTCTAATATAAATCTTCAACGACAATTCATAATACACAAATTGAAGTGGAATATATTACTGTAAAAACTGGTTTGTTGCATTCAATATAAATTGTTCTTTGTTTGATTCTTTTTTTAACTGGTATTTTTGAAAATCACACCACACACCACATGCATACACCACATACACATGCACACACCACATACATATACAACAACACTCAAAGACGGACATATTTTCCAAAAATGTTCATTTGGATTTTAAATGCATTTTCCCTCCAAAATGTCGAATTGAAAGAATTCGAAGGAGCAATACTTTCTCTACACATGGACATAAATATATATCTTATTAAATTCGTAAAATCTTAAAAATCCCATTTGTCCTCAACTGAAGCACATTAAAAGCAACTTTTACTTAAATTTCATTAGACACAGTAATAAATAAAGAAAATCCACTTTAATTAAACAATATAACAACCTTTAAATTTTCGAATCAGACTGTTTCTCTTGCTATTTATATGTGTTTCTTTCTCTCTTCTAATGTCATTTTGAAGAATTAACTAACACAATACTTCTCGATTTCGAAGATTTTCCATCGTTTTACCAAACACAGCGCAATTAAGCAATTTAAAGAAATTTTTCTCAAAATTAGTCGCCAACATTCTCTTTTTTGGATTGAATTGAATATATTTCTGCAACCACGGCTTCTGATTAAATCTTAAGGCCTTATGAATTTTCATGAATCTCAAACCTGGTGATGGGTATAGTTGACGGTTGCGATAATGAACAATGTGATGTTTCTTATCATATAGATTGGGTACCACCATCGTGGATTGTGTACCACCAACGAAATGGACATGACGTAAGTCTTGAATCAATAGTTTAGCGTATATGGATCTCTTGCTCGATCTTCACCCTTTCAAGGGCCAGGGGATACTCATTATGGCAATTTATGTAAGGATTTGAAATACTTCAGATCCATTTCAAGTAAATCGCCCTCTTCAGTCTAATCCTTTAGACACATTGTCCAGGATTCAATCAAATGTTCTATAGGTATCCATTCAAACCCTCCATAGGGTAGTGGTTGAGATATAGCCCAACTATATAGATTATTAGCGTCAAGATAGACAATGTGCTTATCGGGCTTATTAGAGTCATTATAGAGTCATAATTTTTCAAATAACAATAATTAGCATCAGGTCTACTCTGACTGATCATACGTATATCACCTCGAATCACTCTTTCTATGAACATTAACATATTTTTATCTGTGAAAAGGATGCCTGCCATTCCATTCCTGAGAAAGTCATAAGATGTACACAATCAATAGTATAATGGGATAGGCATAGTTTTCAAAACATTTCGAATACAGCGGCTAACAGGATTTCAAGTTCAGCGTCAGCAAATCGAGTGATTTCATTGTAGAATATAAGATAAAAATTAAAAATTGCCGCAAAATCGAACAGATAAAAAGCAGGTTTAAAATGGTCACCGCACTCCCACTTACTTAGGGTACAGTACAGAGTCCATTTCGACAATAAGAGCTTGCAGTTTCGTCCTGATAGTTGAACGGTAGAGCATCGGCTGCCAAGTTCGAAGATCCAGGGTTCGATTCTCAGTTAAGGCGGCAAGGTTCCTTACAATGGCGACCGAATAAATGAACCCTGCAGGTTAGTGCAAAGATATCTGAGGTCTGACTGGTGTGACTAACATGCATTCAGTGGACTCTGGGATATGGAGCGACGATATCAAATTAAGAGGATAATGGCCACTCAGGCAGCTGACCTGTAGGATAAAAATAGAATCGGGAGGCGAACCTGAGGTAAAAACAGGGCGATGGTCAGTCAGATTGTCAGTTGCACAACAATCTGATAATATAGAGTGGAGAATGCAGCGTCTACTTCGAAAATAATAGCTTGCAATTTCGCCCCAGTAGATCAACATTACAGTGTCGGCTAGCCAGTTCAAAGATTCAGGGTTCGATTCCCGAATGGGGCAACAAGGTGCTTTGCAATGGAGCCCGAACAAATCAACGTTGTCCGTTAGTGCACAGATGTCTGAAGTCTTAATGTGACACTGATTTTACTAATATGTATTCGGTGGCCTCTGGGATATGAAGCGCCAATTTCAAATTAGGAGGATAATGGCCACCCAGGATGCTAACCTGGAGGTTAAAAATAGCATCAGGAGGCTAACCTGGGGTAAAAACAGCAGGAGGTGGTCAGTCAAATTGTCATTTGCTCGCCAATCTGACATTAGAGCGTGGAGCATGCAGAGTCGACTTCGACAATAATAGCTTGCAATTTCGTCCTAGTAACTCAACGGTACAACGTCGGCTGGTCAGTTTGAAGATCCAGGTTGGGATTCGATGTTGGGGCAGCAAGGCCCTTTTTAACCTCCCTTTACCAAGAGTCGAAAGGGAGTGAAAATCAAAGGATAAACTCCTCCACCGCGAAATGAACAACATAGAACTCACAGAGAACACTCACACAGAAAAAGCTTTCGCTCTCCAGCAAAATCCCACTTGCTCCCAATCATCGAATTGCAGTCTTCGTACAAATACTAGCAAGTAAACAAAAACTTTTAAACTTCTAATCAAAGCATGTGCACCTGCATGTTGTGGTTTAAACGTGCTCCTGTATATTAAATACATTTTTGCGATTTAAATGTGTTACTTTCATTTTATTGTTTTTCTGCCTTATAATTTGTTTAATTTCATTAATGTAAACGTTTCCCTGTGCTCGCTCGGCTGATAGGTTCTGGATTCGAGTGTCACCTGCGGACATGGATATTGTGCTGTTGGACGTACTGTGTGTTGTCCCCTTACTCGTGCACCGGGGCAACGTAATGAGATGTCTATATGGTTCACGATACTGCAGGTTGATTGGCGAAATACCATTGTGTTAAGTAATACTACTAGAAAAAACTACTAAGGTATACTCTGCGAATTAAAGAAATAAAAAAAAAATGATGTGAACAGCACGTGACTTTCCCTACAAACTCGAAGTCTTTTTCTTTTCTTCTTTGCCTAATTATTAAAATGAGTTTAATTGCACAAAATAACACGGATAATTATTTGAAATAACATTGAATTTGCAGTTTTAAATCAACTTTAATTTTCATTCGGCGACTGGGCGCTGTGTTAAAGCCGACGTGGCAGAAATGCGAAAAAATAATTAAATATCTTAAGAACGGTTAGACTTACAGTTTTCGTGTTAGTTTTATGTTTTTGTTATCTTCAAAAATTACTTGTAAAACATGAAATTAATTGATGCATTTGATAATAAGTACTTTTTTATTTTAGATTTGGCATTTTTTTTGCGTTATTTCGTAAAATAATGGCATGTTTCTCCTTTCCGAATCGTACCAAAATCCTATCAGGCCACGAGTAAACTGCAAGTGACTTATAGTATACTCAGCATTTTATTTATTTTTTTATTTTTTACTACTAAATTTCATATTATCTGCATTTTTTTGTTTTACTTTACTTTCGCCCCACTAGGAGGCGCTTCCATAATTCGTTATATTAAGCAGTGTTTGAAAAGTTATTTTTCCATATGCCGGGCATAAAGAATAGATAGCCCTATAGTCCCTCTAGCCTTCATGATGCCCTGTATGTCCAGTTCTCTTTCGGGTGTTCGGGTCCAGATTTGCCGCATTGATTATGAGAACACAATAATATTAGAAAGGTCTGAACAAACTGAACCTTATTTGTTCAGCATTTTACTTTGTGATCTGCGGTCTTGGGAATACAGAAGGACGTATCTCCAGATACGGCGTTTTGTTTTGCCTTCACAAGGCTGGCTAGCTTCATTTTAATGCCTTAATATTATGCTATTTTTGAGGATATATCGAAATTAATAAAGAAGATATTTGAACGTAAAAAATATTCCTATAGCATTATTCTATCTGAGAAAATATACACTCTTTATTTCATAATGATATTTTGATAATACGTTTCCTTTTTGCCGTCACGAGGCAGACAAGTTTATTACATTATACTCTATCACCCAACGGAGTATAGCATTACGAAATATTCTAATTGCGGGAATTTTATGTGTACTTTTATTATATTGCGGTAAAAGTTTAAAATTATGGTGCGTCAATCGTTTTGACTCACTAAAAAATCCCAAGACGGAAAATTCTCTGCTTTTGACAAAAACCGTTTTTTAACAATTAACAGTAAAAGATTGTATCTTCCAAATGTTTTACTAAAATTAACCTAAGAGATTTTAATTTTTGAAAACTTTAATGATGGAAATAATTTTTAACACTTTACAACATAGTTGAAAAGTGTTTATGATTTTGTTCATTCTGTCTGTCTGTCTGTCCGTTCGAATGATAAGTGCCGTAAAAATGACTTTATCAAACTGAAAACCAGGCGATTTATATTTCAATGACGTTGTTTGAATAAAGTTAATTTTTTTCGATGAAATTTTAAGTTTTCAAATATAATAAATTAACGTAGTATTGTAATAATATTTAAAATATTACCGCTGAATGTATCGTATTTTAGAGATGTTTAATAAAATTGCATTGCAGTTGGAAAGTGTTTTATAATCAATGCTTTATGCATGAGTGATCTTTATTGTTGATTTAATGCATTATATCATTACAAAATTATAATTTCTATATTACATTGATTTTGAAGTTTGTCATTGAATTTCATCCTTTATATAGTAAACTAGCTCTATTTGAATACCATATCGCCAAGCATCGTGCCACAATTGAAAAAATGATGGTGTTGAGAACAGTTTATACCAGCATAGCGGGAGAAGTAACATTTTATTTTATTCTGTAGCACTATAACTACTTCACACAGTACATAGTTTAATAGAACCTTCTCATGTTTTGGATATTTAAGTACCACTATCATTGTTTGATTTTCTCCAAAACTCAAATCAGCGCTAGAGTAATGCTTAACCAATATGGCTACCAAATTTCCACCAAATGTAGCAAATATCTTTTGAATTACAGGAAATACATTAACAGCCTAAATACTCCCACATTTGGACAATCCGCCAATATAACGTTGATAAAATGAAGTTCATCGAAAACGTTTTTGTTTCATATCTAATTATTTTATTCTAATTAATTTTATAATTACATTAAGAGAATGGAAACATGAAGTTATTTCAAAATTATATTGCCATGTGCTCTAAACTCATTCATTATGTTCATAAAATATTTCTTCCAAATTGTATCAATTCTGATATTTATGAACTAAAATGTCAAATGAGTATATACAAAAGATTCCATATAATAAAAAAATCCTTTTCTAATTAGGATTTCGGGAGAGGGGGCAGACCCCCAAATCTTCCTCCTCCTCGTTTTCCGTCGAGTAAATTCTATGATGGATTCGTACATTGCCATCTATCTGTACATTTTTGATGTAATTTTTTTTCGCCAAACAAAATTCCATTGCTTCACATATATTCGGGTCAAATATCAGGTCATTCTGACCAGTAGTTCTTACTTTACAGCGTTTTTAAATCGCAACTTTAATTATAACCACCCTGTGCATTATAGAGTCGAAATGAACTGATAAATTGGTAAGAGTTAAAATTAGGCATTAACATGTATTAAGTTTCAGAAAGTTTCTACAAAATATTAACATATTTATTACTAGTAAATGTTTACATTAAAATCAATTTTAATGATTATATATTAATATTGATGTATAGTCAATACATGGATATTAATAACCAGCTCTTAGCATGCAAATATAAATATGCCATTATTTGTTATACTTTATATGAATTGAAATATATATTAGTAACTTTTTGGTTTATAAATGCTAATGATTAATTGTGTTTTTGATGACCCCTCCTTTAAGAGTGTTGAGTCCTCTTGAATTTCCCTCCAGCCCCTCTTCAATTTCGTGTGTGGCTACGGCCCTGACAGAAAGTATGCAACCCATCTTAGTACAATACTCTTGTACAACATGCAAGAAATATTTGATGCTTGTTCCACAAGATTAAGAACTTGTAAAGTCTCTACAAAAATATTTTAAAATCCCGAATGGAACCTTAGAGGGGACTACTACGTATATTTCTATATATAGTATACTCCGCAATTTATTTAATTCTTATTTTTTACCGCTAAATTTCATATTATCTCCATTTTTTTGTTTTACTTTTCTTTCGCCACACTAGGTGGCGCTTCAATAATTCGTTCTATTCACCTGTGTTTCATGAAGACTAGATGGCCCCTCTAGTCCCTCTAGCCTTCATGATGCCCGGTATGTGTAGACCTCTTTCGGGTGTTCGGGTCCAGTCATGTCCGCATTGATTATGAAAACATAAAAATATTAGAAAGATAACTCTTCAAACTGAACCTTATTTGCTCAGCATTTTACTTTGTCATCTACGGTCTTGGGAATATAGAAGAACGTATCTCCAGATACGGCGTTTTGTTTTGCCTTCACAAGGCTTGTTAGCTTCCTTTTAATGCTATACTATTTTTGAAAATATATATCTAAATTAATAAAGAATATATTAGAACGTAAAAAAAAAATATTCCTTTAGCATTGTTTTATCTGAAAAAATAAACACGCTTTATTTCATAATGATATTTTGATAATATGTTTCTTTTTTGTCGTTACAAGGCAGCCAAGTTTATTATATTATACTCTATCACCCCACAGAGTATAGCATTAAGAAAAGTCTAAGTGCCCTTTATTATATTGCGGTCATAAAATGTGTACTGTTATTATTTTGCGCTAAAATTTTCAAATTATGTTTTATATAATGTATATTTTCGATAAATATGTTATGTTTCGCCTTTTGTTCCAGGGTCCAGCAATGTGCACCAAATGGTCGCACAAATAGAATTAGATAGTACAAGCATGTACATATATGCAGTTACAAATAAATCATTTGTATGTTAATCTAGCGTTGATTCCATTTTCATACGATTTAGGAAATTGGAGCTTGCTGCTTTTGCAAAAAGGACCTCAAAAATGGTCAAAATCTGCAATTGAACATACATAAATGTTTTAATTAAATGCTTATTTTCAACGTAAATATTGATGACGGACATAATAAGACCAACACAATTTCTCTATAATGAACAATTATCGAAATATTTACTAACTTTCTTAAGTGATTTTTGCCACTTTTTTTTATTAATAAAATTTTTAGCTAAACTGTATATATAGTATATCTACTATATATACAGGGTGATTATAATTGAAGTTGCGATTTTAAAACGCTGTAAAGTAAGAACTACTGGCCAGAATGACCTGAAATTTGACCTGAGTATACGTAAAGCAATGGAATTTTTTTTGGCGAAAAAAAAAATGCTTAAAAAATGTACCAAAAAATCTGATGTGGGCAACACATGACTTTCCTTATATAATGTAATGAATTTACTACTTTTACAGTAAAAAAATAGGATTTTCTTGTAGTAGATACTAATATTCTTTCCAAGATATTGAATTTTCGACAATTAGTCGTCATTTTCATTGATTTAGCGTCATTTTTATCCATTTGGCGAGATTTTCGTTAATTTGGCAGCATTTCAAAAAAGTCGCCAAGTTGGCGACATTCCGCCAAATTCGTCACCAAAATCTCGCCAAGCGTTATGCACTAAGAAATAAGTTTTTCTTAAAACAGATAAATGACTATTGGAGTTCAAATACAAAAGTATTATTCAAAGTATCTTTTTTCAAGAATGGAACGAGCTAGATCCACGAGAAGGATGTCACTCAATTTATCGCATGGTATTACATATGAAAAGTAAACATGTTTCTCAATAGGAAATATTTTTCTTTTTATTTTATATGACTTTTTGATAATTTTTTTAAAAAATGTACAATATCTCTAGAACGGTTCACGTTAGCATTCTAAAATTTATGTCAATCGTTTTCTAATGAAAAATTACATAAGAAATGTCTATTTACGTAACTTTATTAGTGGTTTTAATTTTTTGACGATTTTTTCAAAATTTCATTCGAAAATTTAGGGGGGTTCTGAGCATTCGATTGCGTATAAAAACAATAGGCTTCCAGTGTTTACGGATTGTGATTTTTGTACCAAATTTGGTTCGAATCGGTCCATTCGTTCGTCAGTTATCGTCTCCACAGACTCACTGACACATACACACATACTTTCACACACAGACACACACACACAGACATCACTTCAAAAATGTTTGATTCGTGATCAGGGATGCTTGAAACGTGCTCTCCCGTCGAAAACTCGAATTCGAATTTTCGACCCCGTCACAATACTTTCCTTATACATTATGTATATTAGGAAAGTAAACAGGGCAATGTATGAATCCAACATTGTATTTGCTTGACGAAGAACGAAAAAATTAGTCGCGTATGGAAGTACACCTCTAATATGGAGGTATACTAATTAAGACTAGGCATGCGCGCCGCACATTACAGTTGTGATAAGAACGAGGAGCACATGCAATTCTCATTGAGTGCCTTGTCATGACTCTGTCACTGAAGGATCGTGCTTTGCTCGTAAAACTTTTCTACCATAACTGTGACTGTGCGTTAACTGCTCTCAGGTGGTTCGACGAACTTAGCTGACGTAAAAGCCCACATTACGCACCACATCTACAGTATCACCTCTGATATACTCCGATCTGTTGTGGAACATGCTGTTTTGCGGTTCCAACTCGCAGTCGAGTACGGTGAACATTTCTTGCGTTTTAGGTGATTGTTTCTTGTTTTCATTGTGTTTCAATCAATTATTAAATTAAGTGATGTTGATTAAACTGTCGTTTTCTTTAGTTTACTATTGGTTTCTTTCGGCTAACAACATCCAGTGTTTGGAAAATACAGCGCCATCTTTTTTTTGTGGTATTTTTTCACATTTTTGTGGTATTTTTTTCCTTCACCAAACAAAATTCCATTACTTCATGTATACTCATGTGAAATTTTGGTCATTCTGACCAGTGGTTCTTACTTTACAGCGTTTTAAAATCGCAATTTTAATTAAAATCACCCTGTATATATATCAGGCATATAAGATCAAGATGCAGATAATACAGCAGAGGTTTATTAGACACAATGATTGCAAGTATCAATGGCAATTGTTTATGGCATTGAAGTAGGTGATCAAATTTATTGCCATCCGCATCTGTGCATGGTTCAGCCAGGAAGTGCAGGACCACGGAGGTAGAAATATCTCTAATTTTCGTGGGAGGTCTAACTCAATAAGATCTTTCCTGCATGATGGGTAGGCCGGGAAGGACCTGCCAATTAGCCGCTACAGTCCCCTGATTTGTCCCTAATGAATTCTTCCTGTTTAGTGACCTCAAAAGTCTTGTTTATGTCCCTGTAACATCTGATGCTGATTTTGTTGCTCGAGTCCTTGAGTCAGTTGCAGGTGTCCGCAAACATTCTGTCATTTTTGAAAGCTATCTGCAATCCATGAGTGCACGTTGCCAGACATGCACCTCTGCGGATGGCAAGAAATTTGAACAAATACTTTAATACTATGATAAACAATTGTAATTGATACTTGTAATTTTTATGTTTAATAAACGTGTGCTGGATTAACTACATTCCTTGCTATTCGTTTCTTCCTGCATCTGCAACTCCCCACGGATGCGTTTGCATCAACACATATTCCTATGTAAAACGGGTTTGTTTTTGTGTGCCTCACCTACCCTTACATTTTTCTGAGACCGTTAGGGCCACACTGTATATATATATATATATATATATATATATATATATATATATATGTGTGTGTGTGTGTGTGTGTGTGCTTTATATATGTTTTAAAACTGAACTGCAACTTGAATGTATGATTTCTAATAAATATTCCTATCATTTAGTATAAGTAAACTGAATTTAATGGATTATAAAAGAAGTGAATTAAAAGCGAATTTTAGCCCGTAGGGAAAGTCATAGTCTTCCCACTTCAGATATTTTTAGCTAGATCTAGCTATTGTTGGAAATTTATAGTAATAGAAATTATCTAGCCACAGAACTTGCAATTAGTAGTGAAATAGCTATATTCTAGCCGTTAATTAGAGAAAAGGCAGATAGCTTTAATTGTTTAACTTCAAACTACAAGACTGATTCATCGATTTGCCGGTCGGGTTTTGCATTATATATTTCAAGTTGTGGGTTGAATTTTATTTCCGTGTGAAGCTGTGGGTCTGTCCACAAAAATTACATTTAAGGGATACCTTATCACATGCTTTTGAGAGTAATTGGATAAATGCAAAAACGGAGGTCATACAACAGATAATGACCGAAAATTGTGCATATCGTTTGAAGATTTAGCAACTAGTGAATATTATTTTGAAGTGGTTCCATTGCGAGTCGATTATTCTAGTTACGCGCAACAGGTAAATTTCTTCTCTCCTTCGCTCGATATAAATTCACCGATGTTAAATTGCACTTTGAGAAACGTGGCATTAAAATTTTGCAGCTAATTTACTTAAAACTGAAAAAAAAATTATCTGTTGAGATTTCGTGAGAAGCTTTCTGTTTGCATAAATGCCTTATTAAAATCATAGCTAGAATCGAATGTAGTATAAAGTTTATCAGATAACATATATTTTAAATTAAAATTTAAATAATAAATTTACCACTTAAAAGTGAAATTCGTAAATTTAAGTTTAAATATAAATTGAGCATTAAAAATGTAAATTTGTCAATTAAAATTAAAAATTTAATTTAAAATTTAAAAATGTTTGATCTAAAAATAAACAATATAATTTTTCTAAATATCTTAACAAAATTTGAAATTTCAATTAACTTTAACAAAATTTAAAAAATAATCCAAAAACTTTTTAAATTTAAAATGCATTTTAACAAACTTTAGAACCTAAAGCGTTTTTGAAAAACAATTTAATTTTTTTTTAAATTTTCATAATTTTTTAATGTTTAATTTAAAGAAAAATGATAAAATTACAGATAATAAATTTCATGATCCTAGGTATGATACTGCTGATAAAAGAAATTTGACATTTCATTAAACTCGAAACTATTTACTGAATTGTTGCCAATGTACTTACTTAAACCAATTAATCTCCAGTTGACATCTCGTGAGAAAACTGATCTCGCTGTTTGCACGAACGCATTGTTCGGATCGTTGTGAGAGTCGATTTTAGTAGAAAAGGCAGAACTTGCAATGATGTCCATCGTAAAAGCGCCATAAAACCTGTGAGGAAAATGGCAGTTTAAAACCTTCAATTTTTTTTTGTTGAGAATCGGGTCATGCGTGACTGCACTTTTGACCAACACTCCTGCTCAGACCAAAAATATGCAATTATTCAATTATATTTTTCATTTAGATAAACCTATTATAAAATTTCTGGAATATAAGCCATAAAATAAATATTTCGAATTTTTATTGAGGTAACTAGATTAAAATCATCCAAGGTCTATTACATGGACTACGCTTTTTAATAGAATCCCATGTCAATATGAATTTCCATTGAGAATAGAGTTCTACTAGCATTCATTTTTATACTCGACGTGTTGCTCATATCTATTTCAAGTGGCGCGCATGAAGTACGCATAAGCCTTCTTCGGCCATTGAACTTCTCATAGCATATGATATCATTTCTATAAGTGTCCCATACATCATAATTGGCTGATCGTCTCTTCATTTGGGACACTTGCGGGTTGGAAAAATACGCAAATACGTAAGTGATTCATTTATTCACAAATATGAGATCATATTCAGAAACAGCAATATCGTAAAATAGTCATTGTTGAGATTTGAGTTTAGACAGCCCATTTATGAAATTTGTGTAGGACAAAGTGGTATTTTATTTATGTTTCGAATTTTGTTTCTTTCTTCCGATCCACACAACCCCACCTATGCGATAGTGTGATTCATATGTTTGAACGACCCAAACAGTGCCACCCAATTTATACTAGAATCGAGTAAATACGGCATCTACAGGACACTACCTTCCTTTTCCTACCACCAACCTCACGAAAGGATTTTCGGACCCGCAAATTAATTTCCACTGGCAGTGGCGACCTTTGGGTTGACGCCCATGTTCTGCCAGGGTTTGAACCCGCAGATTTAACTTGTCGATGCTTAAAGTTAACACAGAGATAGTTTGGGCACAGTTATACATTGAGCACGAAAGATGGGACACCAGGCTTTTGAGGGACAATCAACAATTGCCTACATTGTCTATGCTAAAGAACATCCCTCGTCCTAGCACTTGTATCCATGTTGTGATTGAATCCTATGAATCTAGAGAATACTTTTCAGCTGTACCTTCGTCCGGGAATTACCTCAGTTTCTGCATAAAAAAATCTTATAAAAGTCTGAAATTTGTAATAACTCATATTCTAATCGCCTGAATACATATCTTATTGAATTCCGCAAATCTTAACAACTCCATTCGTCCTCAACTGAAGCATATTAAAATTAACATTTACTTAAATTTTATTAAGTACATTAATTAATAAAGAAAATCTCATTAAATTAAGCAATTTAACAGCCTTTAGATTTTCGAATCAGACTATTTCTCTTGCTTTTTATATATGTTTCTTTCTCTCTTCTAATGTTAGAAGTTAATCCTAAAGAAAAAGAACAAAATCATGACATGAGTAATTACGGTCGATCATTAAGCAATTTGGACCATTGTTCAATGGTGTTCTATTCGTTTACAGTAGCACTGTATATTTTTCTAGTGAAATTAGAAATTATATAACAGAATGCGTAAGAAATGGCTTATGTGAGTATGCACAGGGAAAGGGACAGAACTTTTCACTTTCCATTTCAGACTCCATTTTAAATTCAATTTAGTTACTAATTCCGATTAAATCTAATCACAGATATTTAAATTCTATTACAGGCAGTAACATATAAATAAAGAAAATATTGTAGAATTAATCATTATTTGAGTATTTCTTTTAAATCACATCTCTCGCGATTTTCCCACAATTTTCTCTCTCTAGTATTATTAGCTGTTAATTCCGAATAAAAATGACGGAATCGAAAACTGTAAAACATTTGCACTTTTGTTGCTGAAAGTATCATAGAAACCCATCTGCCCGTAATGGGGAGTAAGGTTCCTGATAGTTATGATAATATAAATAAAAAATAACGCTTCTGAAGACAATAATCAGCTAAATGTTTTAGATATCAAGCTGGAATTTTCATGAACGCCTGTAATTGCTGGTTGTCTGATAGTTTGCCGAAATTATCAACGAAATAACTGAAAAAAACGAAATAACTGAGCAAAGTTTGCATAATGTTTTACAGTTTAAAGAGTCATAAATAAGACATAAATAAGTCTTCAATAGATATTGATGGTGCTCTGTATTCTATAACCTAAAATAAGATAATTTTCTGATTTGGGAATTAGTTAAGAAAAGGACGACAAAGGAAGCGTTTGAAAAGACTCCGTGGTTCTAACCGGTGGCCACCGATCATGACAAGAGTGTTTGAAAACTAGATCATAATCGCTCAGTTATGACTGCTGCCGTTTAAAAGCTCGTTTCGATCACGGTCCGGTTATAATCAAAATGACCGAGATTTTCCTGCTGGTCATCGCGGTTTTGTTGTTATGTGATACGCAGAAACTCCTCTTGCTGGAACGCGTCTGAAACGCGTGGAATAATATTATTAATAACCACGCTAAGTTTATTTTCTTTTGCTGAGTAACCGATACACCGATCAACAACTATGACGTATCTAATCATAACCGAGATGACCAGTCGGTTGACTTTTCAAACGCGTCCATAATATATGATTCGCTAAATAACAAGCCTTATCAGACTCTGCCCGGCGAATCTCCAAAATAGACCCGCCGTCCGAAAAAAGAAAAAAAAAACGAACTGAATTTAAGCTAAAATCTGCCTGCCTCCCCCCCCCCCCATAACTGAACCGAAGATGCTACTGAGGCTGTAAATGATATAAATTCAACCGAAAATTTAACTGAAACAGAAACTCACACAAATTTGAACCCACATTTGCCAACATTACCAGCTGAAAAAACATAGACCCCTCACCGTCCCCGCGGCTGCCACCTACTGGAACATGCAGGGCCTAAATGATTTCATACAATTATTCAATGGGATTAAAAATGTCTTCGCAGGCATCCAAATAGACAAAATCATTGAATTCACCAAATATCTGTAAATTAATCAGGGCTCATGGCCCCATGGATTGATATCTATGATATTTAATGCCATACAGAAGTTTTTTACTAAGGATAGCCCCTGTATTGCTCTTAACCCTCCCAGTATATTGAGATCCCTTTTCCAACTACCACCTTTACCCATTTGATCATTGATCCCCCCCTTTTATAGGGTTCTCAAAATGCCTCACTCTCTTAATGCACACAACCTGTTTACACATCATATGCTAGCGAATCTTCTATCCATGGCTTAAAAAATGATTAAAGGCATAGCAACTCGGAGATGAAGCACATTGTTTTCTAGGTGCTTTAATAACTGTGTACATACACAAATGGTCACACTTCTTTAAGCTAATTACTTATGGAAGTCACCGGTTTGACTTTTCTTCTGTCTCCATTAATTAGACGTGCTCTTCAAAGCTTTTTATATCGATAAAAATTTCAGTAATCTGGTAATTGATTTGTAAATGACATCCTACTGCTCCGAGGTTGGTGTGAATAACCGCGTCTAATTATTTGTTATTCCGCCTCGCCGCTCTACTTCACTATCATTTCCCTCACTGCATTTATTTATTTTTGCTTGTTTGCTCCTCAAATTCATATTTTCTGCATTTTCTTATTGTTAATCGTTTTACTTTTTTTTCGTCCTGCCTCTTATTTTACTATAAAGTTCTAAATACTACTATTGATTGTCCCATTTCACTTTCTTACCTGGATGTCCACATACCTGCTGATAATACAAGAAAAATAAAAAAATAATATTTTACAATATGACTGTTAAATACAATTACATTAAGAGTTTTTCTGTCTATAAATTTGTTGATCTCCATAATACCTATTATACCGATATTGATATTTAAAGCCTATTTTAATGCACTTGACATGTATACGTTATGGCTAAAGTTAAAAATCCGGTTAGTATTAATAATAAACGGCTATTATCAATAATGATCACGTGTTTTGGTAAATGTGATAAATATTGCATATTAAACATATTTACCGGTTAATGTTAATAATTACCAATGAAGTTGGTCATTGTGATTAATTAAGCATAATTTATTGAAATCCCATCTCAACCGTAATTTTTATGTCATGCGATAGGAAGTGTATGATGTTACATACAATAGCAATTTAGTTAGCAATGAAATTTTGTCAATGTAAAAAATGTTTTACAATAATGATCACTGTTATTTATAAGATACATTCATTTTTTATTACAACAAACATATTACATTACACACAAACACATCAAGGCGACAAAAAATTGCATACAAATTACATTACGAATACAATAAATGAAAATCTCAAGCTAAGGGCCTTGAAAATTATTTGGTCAAACGAAATTTCAATTGACCAAACTCCATTAGTAATTATTAATAACAACCGGTTTATGTGATAAATTATCATATATTATTCACTTTAACTGGTTTATTTGGTTAGTATTACTAACAGACGGTTATTACTAATAACAACCGATTAATCGCATTGACCGTAACATATACACCACTTAGTATTGTATTTTATGCTGTGTTCTTTTTGAGTTTGTGTGGTTACTCTAACAGAATTTCATCTGTAGCTGTCACGTAAATTAAATAAATAAATAAATAGATAACAAATTCGATTCAATCGGCTAAACTGTTTCGGTTTGCCTGGCATAAACTAGCTCCCCTTTGAGTGTCCGGGTCCAAACTTGTTCGCACCGATCATTATTTAAATCCAAAGATTTCGAAATATACGTATTTTATTAAAACTTTTTGCTCAACATCCCATGATATTATCTAGTTTGTTGCATTATTTAACCGTCCCATATCGCAAAACATTATGAGAAATTTGTGAAAGTGCCATCATATAGTGGCAAGTGATACACTTCACTTTCGACGGATCAACTACGAATTTTCATTCTCTTTTGCTCACGTATTTTGCACCGTCACATTTACAGAACCGGTAGTGGAAATCCTTAGGGAACCCCTTCGAAATTCAATGCTGAATCCATACCTATCATCGTCTGAGCTCTAACTATATCCAATTCTGAGAAATAGATTTTGCAATGAAGATGTAATTATTTTAATCAGAACTGGTATCTCCAGAACCGAATGTTGAAATCCTTTGTAACATTCTTACTCCCTCTAGAATTCAATATTTAATCTATATCAATTTTAATCTGACCTCTATTAATAGTCAATTATGAAGAAAGAGATATATCAAGGAAATAATTTAACCGGAAGTAGTAAAGAAACGAAATTTGAAATCCTTAGTGAATCCCCAAATATCTCACAAACTTTTTGCTAAATTAATATGAATTATCATCTAAGTTCTATCTACAACCAATTCTGAGAAACACCCAATTCTATCTACAACCAATTTTGAGATTTTCAAGGAAAATCACAAATTTTTAACCGGAATTTCTACAATACCGGATATTGAAATCCTTAGTAAACCCCTCAACCCATTCGAAAATTCGATGTTGATTAAGTATTAATCATCGACTGAACTCTTCTAAGAAAACAATTATCAAATCTTCTAAGAAGCCAATTCTAAGAAATACATGTTTCACTGTAAATTTTTGGACAAAAACTGTAATAAAACCAGAATTAGAAATGCTTTGTGTCCTTTAAAATATACTGCTGCATCCATATCACTCCTTATACAAGCTCTATCTATAGCAGATCCTAAGACATGGATACTTAAAGAAATTCAAGTAAAATATTGATTATAAATTTGTTTGCCATCAATAAGTGAATTTCTTTTTTGTGTATTATTAACATTCACCAGTAATTTTTCAAAATCATGTTGTACATAAAAAATATTTAAAAGTTATCAAATGACGGGCTTACATTCTCTGCCAATAAATCAAGAAAGCTGCTTAAAATACTATAGCAGCCGAGAAGAAATAAGTAAAACATGCATCCTTTATCGATCACAAACTTCTTCAGATAAGCGTGGATGACTTTTGGCACTGCATTTAGAAAGCTGCATAAAATGTAGCAGCCGAAAAGACATTAGTAAAACATGCACCCTTTGCCAATCACCAACTTCTTCAGACAAGCGTGGATAACTATGGAGTAATGGGTTGTACTCACTGCCATAAATTTTTGCATACCTTATATACAACTGTAATGGCTGTCCAATTCTTGAAAACGAGCCTAATATAAAAGCTATCACAATATTTAATTGTGAAATGTCAGGCCAATATGTATGATGTATTTGGCGTTGGCCACGCCCACATTTGACTGTACCTATTTTCCCCTTTCGGAGGCATTGAAATAGCTTTAATTTACAATACTAGAGGAAGCCTCCCCGTGCTCGCTGACGCTCACCAACCCCCGTAATTCGTTAGTATTCGCTAATACTCACCAACATCGAATCTTGCTTCGTGAGCTACGTTTTGCGCTAACTCTCGACAATCCTGTAACTTGATTCGCGAGTTAGAAGGCTTCATCTCCTACTCGCTGGTTCTTGTTTCTGGAAGTCTTTGGTTCTGCCTGCTACGCAGGTGTAATACGACCTTTGAAGCATTCGCTAACACTCACCATCCTATTTACCTCGGAGCTATTTTTTCCCGGTCGGTGCACAGGACTTCCTTTGTATCCATTGCTTGCTAACTGTCAGGATTTGGTGGCTCGGCCTTATGCTTCCCAATAATAGCATGCGTTCGCCTCGCCAGCTCTTATGTTACGCCATCTACGCAGATATTAGAGATTCGCCACTAGTTCATTGACACTCACAAATCCTCGGAGCTCTCACTTCGTGGACTCTTTTCCCCCTCTAGGCTTACATTACACCAACTCGCTAAATGTTGCAGTTTGGGGCCTTCGCCCCACGTTCACTCACTCACTAATCGCTGGAAACCGCTTAGCAAACTCTTTTAATCCGCCTGCTACGCAGGTATATTAATTTGTTTTGGACGCCACCTGCTGTTCTCTGAAGATCTGTAACTCTGGATCTCGCTTCACAAACTCTTTAAACTCGCTAACGCTCGCCAACAACCGGTATTCGAGTGATTCGCTCCCCCGTTTGCTGCATCTCAAAAAACGTCGGAACTCGCATAGTGAGTTCTTTTTCCCGCTTGCTACGTAGGTGTAATAAGCCGTTGGGTTCCACTTCTTATTCATTGAAGCTCAGCAATCCCCGGATCTCGCTTAACGAACTCTTTTGACCCATCTGGAAAGTATTAGTAAGGTCAATAAAGCATATCATTGAAAATAAACTTGTTCCAAGTGTACTAACTAACGTTCTAGTCTACCGTATTCTGATGTAGAAGAAAGGGTTTCGTCCAGAAAAGAAGACCAGGCGCGAAGCGCCTTTAATCTCCAATCTCTAGGTGTGGTTCTTATCTTCATACTATGACATTATTTCATTTGCCCATAGTTGGAGGTTCGAGGTTTTTGATTTACTGTTTTTATTATTTGACCTAGATCCTAGTGTGGCAGTTTGTTGCGCATTTAGAGTTTGAGTAATTTTGGGGAGTTGATGCAGATGTAAGGATTTCCTAGCAATTGGGCAGTTTAAGGTTTAACAACTTTTTTTAGAAAACGTTGATCGCAGTTTTTATTTAATTTCAACTATTTAAGGTGGGACTTACCTAACTCCGATTTTCAATATTAAGTACCGCGCGGGGTCTCTTACGTGATTTGGCCTTGCGATGATCATGGTCATGCAGATTGAATAGTAGTTCATTTGGAACAGATGGCAGATTTTTATAGAACTTATGCGCTAGCTTTTTAATTTGGGCTCTAACACTTTTTATTTTGAAGTCTTTCCTAATTACCGAGTTTCTTAAGTATCTAGGGGCTTTCCTTATAATCCTTAGGGTTTTGTTCTGTTTTGTCTCTAGTAAGTCTACAGTAGTTTTACAGGCATATCCCCATACGGGTGCTGCGTACAGCATTCCCGGGCGGATAACAGATTTATAAATTAGGAATTTATTTTGATAACTTAGAGTTCCGTTTCGTATCATTAGGTATAAGGCTCCTGTGGCCATATACGCTTTTTTGATTAAGTTCGTTACGTGCTGTTTCCAGGTTAGGTCTGAATCTATCGTTACACCTAGGTATTTAGTAGATTTTTCCGCTTTTAGGGCATGGTTGTTTATGTACAGAGGCGGCGGAGGATTACGTTTTCTAGAGAAATAAATCCAATGACATTTATTGGGATTTAATTTTATTCGCCATTTTTCCAGCCATGCTTGGAGTATGTCTAAGTGTTGTTGTAGGTGTCTGTGCATTACTGAGACGTAAGGGTGTTTTGCAAGTATCGCACTGTCGTCTGCATAGAGTGCCAGCTCCGTGTTTGGGGTCCTGGGGATGTCATTTAGATATATGTTAAGGAGTGTCGGGCCCAGGATGGATCCTTGCGGTACACTACTTTTAATGAGCTTGGGTGTAGACAGGTTATCTATTACTCTAACTTGGAAGTGTCTGTTATTTAGGTATGAGATTAAAAGTTTGACAAGTGCGTCAGGGACTTTTAGAGTGATCAATTTGTATGCTAATCAAGAGTGCCACATTTTATCAAATGCTTTTTGTATGTCAAGAAAAATCGCAGCTGTGGGTGTCTTACTATTAAGTCCAGAAGATATGTGCTCTACCATTCTCAGCAATTGATGAGTGGTGGAGTGTTTCGGCCGAAATCCAAACTGCTCCCGAATGATAATATCATTCTCACTATGGTGCGTGTTCAGTCTAATAAGAATTATTTTCTCAGTAATTTTACTAAGTGTCGGTAGTAAGCTGTCTGGTCTGTAGTTGGCTGGAATTGTGGCATCCTCACCAGGCTTATGGATCGCTATAATTATCGCTTCCTTCCATTCTTTGGGGAAATAATTTAGTTTTATTATTTTGTTTATTAGGGTGGTCAAGTAAAATATTATATTTAGGGGTAGGTTTTTCACCGCGATATTCCTGATTTTGTCGTGCTCTGGGTTTTTACGGTTTTTAAGGTTTTTGATGATATCAATTATCTCTTGCGGGGTGGCTGGTTTAATCTCAGCCGTGACCGGGGAGTTCCTGAAGTTGTTTAGAGTTTGCCTAACCATTCTTAGGGTGTCCTGACACATTAGATCGTGGTTTGGTTCAAATTGCTTTTCGCAATGCCTAACAAGCGCCTCTGCTTTTTCTTCGTCTGAGTACGCGATTTTAACGCCATCTATTAGTGGCGGGAGTTTAATTTGAGGTTTCTAAGTATTTTAGCGAATTGCTAGAGCGATACGTCTTCCGGGCTAAGGGATTCAATTAACTCTTTGTACTGTTGCTGTTTTTCTGCGACAATTCTATCCCTGACTTTCCACGTGAGTCTGTTAAGCTCCCTTTTGACGGTAGGGTCTCTATTAGCCTGCCATGTCTTACGCATTCTGGTCCTTTACCTAACTAATTGTTTGACATGGTGGGAAAGTGTGGGCATTTTTGGTGACTCACGGTGTGTTGTGGAAGAGGCAGTAGCTCTCTTGATTTCTGTTGTGAGTGTGTGTTTGTCAGAGTCAATATCCGCCGTGCTCATAATGTTGGGTACTGCCAAGTGCCCTTTTTTCAAAAAGCGCTCTTTTGAAAACGTTTCTGTTTACCCTCTCTTGTCCCAGCTGTAGATGATCCGAGTCGAATTCATCCAGGGTATCGATAGTGTGAGCGTATTCTATGTTTCTCGTTAGGACAAAGTCTATGAAGGAGCCGTTGGCACCTGAGAAGCAGGTTGGTCTCGACGGTGCGATGATGTTGGTGTTTGTTGTGCTCAGTAATATGTGTACTGCGTATGTTGGCTCTCCTGCTGCCCCACGCTCGGTGGTGTGCATTGAAGTCGCTCGCGAGTATTGTGTTTGGATATCGCGAGAGAAGCAGTTCCAGCTGCGCAGCTATATTTATACCACTCATGTTTTTGACATATATTGAAGTTAGGATAAATGGGTTTACATTATTTATTTTAATTTTTATGATAGTATTTTCTATACCTTGAAGATTTATGTTGTTTATTTCCTCGTGGGGAATATTTTTTTAATACATATTGCTGTTCCTCCATGGGGGTTTCTAGCAGTTGTATTTGAGCTAAGTTTGTGATAGCCAATATAGTTTGCTATATTTAGTTTTTTATTTTCTCTAAATACCCCGATGCATAACCTATACTACATACCGTTCGCATTCCAAAATATTATTTTAAAGCTTTCTTTTTGGGATCTAGCCATGGCGCGTTTGATTCTCACTGTTATTTTTTAAATTCGCGATTAATTTAAAAACCTCAAACAGCATTTGCATTGGATCGTTCTTTTTTTGTATTACCTCTGCGAACTGCATCAACAGGTGTTTTATTGCATCTAGGTCGAACATGGTGATAAACCCTCTGATGAGGTTGAGGATTTCATCCACCTTTTCATCATTGATTTTACGTGCAGGTTCAGTCTCAGCTTCCATATCCTCAGCCTCAACCGCGGTTTGGTCATTTTTGTGAGTATCCTTTTGGACCTCAGTAGTTTTTTGCCTTTTTTCAACCGTTTTGCCTAACAGCTGGGTTTGCGCGGGATCTTCTTCTCTAACTCGTTTAGTTTTGGCTTCACGCGTTTTGATTTCTTATTTTGATTTAGCATATTGATTTACAATTTTATCTTCTAGTTCCGCCTGTCTGGCTTTGCCGGCTTCCTTTCTCTTTTTAATGGCTATAATATCCAGTTTTACTTCTTCCGGAATCAATTATCTGGAAGATGAAGGTTTGGGGCCTGCTCTTGCACCGTTCTTGTGGGTGCTGAAGGTTGGTACTATTTTGCTGTGGCACAGTGTACGAGGAGCCCTGAGGGGGTGCCTGGGAGTTTAATCGGAGGGCCTTTTGCCTCCAAGGGGGTATCTGATTTTGGGGAGGGGGGGCATACCCCGATGCCTTTCCTCTGTTCCAGGGGTTCTTCGGGCATTGCCGGAAGTTTGCTGGGTGGTCTCCATTGCAATTTGCATACGTAGTCTTCTCAGATCTAGGTCTCTGGCAGTCCCGTGTGAAGTGTTCTTCAGCACACTTAAGGCACTTAGGTGGCATACTGCAGTTCTCCGAGGAGTGTTTGAACTGTTGGCACTGGTAGCAGATTTTGAAGCCCCGTGCTCTGAAGGCCTCTACCTTCACAGCCAAGTAACCTAATGTTGTTAGTCTGTAGGACCCTCTGCCCGTCTTCCGTAGGCCTAAGGCTGACTAAGAAGATCGACAGGGGTAATCTTGCTTTAGTGTTTCTCAGTTGAGAAACCAGGACTACATCTAATCCTTCGGATGTTAAAGTGATTTTTATTTCCTCCATGTTATAATTTGTTGGTAGCCCGTTCAGAACTACCTTTTTTGGCCTTTTCGTCTTTAGGTTTAAGCTGTGGAAGGGGATTTTCTCACTACTTAAATGGCACTGTGCAACCATGTAGTTGTCAGCGTCATTTGGATTCAGTTTTAGCATGTCTCCTGTGAGCTTGCCAGATACTTTATTTCCTGATATATAATTTAGTTTTTTAAGGAGAACCTTGTAATTATCATTGAACTTGATAAAAAAAACATTTAGCTTTTGGGTCTTTTTTCTTAACCTCAACTGTTTTTAGCCTGCCACTGTTTTCGACCGTTTTAGGTTTAGGTGCACTTTTAAACACAACTGGTTGCGCGGCAATCTCAGCGTAAGACTTAGTTTTAACATAATCATTGTCAATTACATTTACAACATTATCAGCTATTTCATTACAGTCCATGTTATCATGGACATTTAAGTTTTCTTCTACAATCTGGCTTTTAGTAGGAGCATCCTTAGTGGATTGCCCCTTCAGCTTTCTTTTTTTATTTGGATTCTTAACCGTTTTAAGTTTATCTTCATCTTTAATTTCCTTAATAAATCCTAGCTCTATGATTTTACATTTGATTTTAACACTAGAATTACATCCCTCACATTTAGAAATCTCATAAATATCACAATCAATAAACCTATCCAATTTCTGGGCAAACAAAAAAGAGTTCACAGAAAGTAACGAACCTAGAATCTTGGAGACTTGGCCCTCTTCTTGTCCCAGTAGTCCGTTCATCAGCAGCTCCCTGATGTGAAGAGTCATCACGTAGACTGCCAGGGTGCAGAAGTTGACGGCGCTCTTGACTTCATCCTTCAGTCCAGTCATCAGTCCATCATTAGGTAGAGATTCGCAGTAATTCATCATGACACCCTTGAGAGGCCCGAATTCTTCCTCGTCCAGCTCACCAGCAAGTTCGCGAGTAGCTGCCACGTCGCCTCGTTCCAAATCCATATCGTCAGGGTAGAGAAGTTCCAAAAAATAGCACTACCACGTGGTAACAACACATGTGGCACTCCAAAATGAAAAGCACAAAATCCAAAATGGCGAATCGTCTGTACACAATAAGCTCTAGAATTGCTTTGCCCGACGTGCTCTATTGTAACTAGATATACCACGCCCAAGCGGAACCAAGAAGAACATGGTAGCAATTCCTTTATGTTGGCATATATATGGGATTGCTGAGGCACTTAGCTCCGAAGAGGATGCTGGTTGGATGGTTGTTTGATACTGGTTTTCTATTGTCTGAAGATATCTTGGACGGTCATCAGCCTGCAAGTCGGGGAAAAAGGAGGAAAGGGAAAAGAAGGGGGCAGAAAAAAAACATAAACGTAGTTACATTTAAAGTTAAAGGAGTGCAAGAGCGTCTCAATACAAGGATAAATTCAGATTTTAAAGTTAGGAGTTAAAATTTACATTTAAGTTCCGGAGAACAGGAATTAACATGAAAACTTGATTTGAGATTACAGTTTAGGTTTGCCGAGTACAGAATGAAAAATGAGCACAAGTCAGAGTCACTCACGAAAAAAAAAAGGGGCACAATTCAAAGACACATATTTGATTTACATTTAAATTACGTTTAAGAAAACGTGGATTTAATCAAAAATTCGTAACTCCACGTAGATACTGTCAAAATCCCGATGCAGGCAGAATTCAGGACTCGGTGGTTTGCGCGCCTTAGAACTTAGAAACTTAGAACAGAACCTTAGAATCACCACCCCAGTTACAGCTTCATAAAACTGCTATATCAACCCGTTTATGGGTCCTTTTCATCCCACTATGCTCTGCGATTTGGTTCAAGAAAGATCTACAAGTTCCAGGCTCCATGATTAGGAAACTGCTGTGAATTCAGGATAAAGGGATTCCTAATTCTAGATTGTTATGGATGCATCGTTAAACTGCTTATGATGGCCCCAAATGCGTACATTTGATACAGAAAATATAGGACTGTTTTCATCTTCAACTAAGTTTCGTTTCATACGACTAGAAATAACAGATCCTACAACATAATGTTAGCTCATAACACTTATAAACCTGACGACTCTTATGCCGGAAACCAGTGGCTTGTTACAAACTTACTGGATACAGTTACCTGCCAAATAGAAAGCAAAACACTGACCGTAATAAATAAATCCTCTTGAATTAAAAATGAGCAACTTCAGTGAGAGGTTTAGACCTTAATAAACCCGTACTCCAAACCGAGTGGAGGGCTAACTGTCATAACATCATCACGTACAATCTGAATTAATGACTATAAAACAAATCTGGAACTTATAAACAGCAAATCTCTATACCAATATCCTCAGAGAGTGACGCTAACAAATTCTGGATAGTACAAGCTAGCACGTAAGTGAAATTCATTACTTAAATTTATTGAATATTTAAAAATGATTGAAAGCAAATTCTTATCAAGTTTAAGCTTACGAAAACAGAGAAAATTATGAATTTTGCACAAATATTGCTTAATGAAAGTACATTAAGAATAGAATTATTTTTTGTCATAAATCATGTGTCTAATCACTTTGATGAATTTTGATTAATCATAAAAAATTAAGTCATCCCTCTTTGACCTGGGAAGGATAGATTATGTGCACATTTTTATACTATGTCAACACAGATATAAATAACTAAAGAAAAAAAAATTGATATAATAATATTATAGAATGTTAAACATGAATATGATAAGAAATATGATGTTAAAATTTCAATGTCAATGTAAATTTGTGTTCCTTTGATTCATTAGAACAATTATGAATAATGAATTCTAATGAATTACATAAAATATATAAATAAACAATTTTTCTGTATACTAACATATCGTTTTAACTGCCTTAGTGTTTTGGACATTTTTTAATTATAATTATGATATTAATTATAATTTTAATAATAGCAGATGATGTCTGACAGTATGTCCTCAATTATTAATTTCGAACCTCTATAATATTTTATTGAGTTACAGACCTTGGATAATTGTAATGGATATCTTAATTAAGAATGAGTAGTCCTCTTTGGTCTATACATTCATTTTTTAGAAGTATGATGGCATTAATCTACTGTTAGGTTCTATATTTATTTTCTTATTTAATTAATAATTTCTTTGTTTTATTTGTTCCTTATACAAATCTACAGTATTTCATGGATTTTTGTGTAAATAATATCTATGATCGGGGTATATCTGGGTTAGTCCCCGGTATCCCAGTAGTATATCCTTGGGATATCCTTGTAGAGATCCCTGCAGCTCAACGACAGAGCTTCTGCAGGCCGGTTCGAAGATACGTGGTTTGATTTCTGGTTAGTGCAGCAAAAAACTTCACAATGGTTCCCGAATAAAGACTAAATTCTGTAGATTAGTGCAAAAATGCCGGAGTAAAAATAACCTCAGTACGATTAGCACAGATTCAGTGGAATCTGCATATTAATCTCCGATTTCATATCGGAAGGATAACGATCACGCCAGAAAATTTCCTGGAGTATGGAAATAAAATCAGGAGGTTGAGTTAGATTGAGAGTTGCAGGTAGAGTGTGTTTTTGTGTCGAGAATACAGAGTCCATTTCAACGATTAGAGTCTCAGTAGCTCAGCGGTAGAGTGCCGACTGGCCAGTTCCTTGGTTACCTTGGTTGAATCCGCGGTTTGATTTCCGATTGGGAGTGCAAGACACTTTACACTTGCTGCTAAACATGTTGATAGAATAATTTGATATTTTGATGTGAAGATTACGTGGGAGAATCTAACTTCAAGAGGATAGAATATTAAATGTGGTAACTATGAACATGCAAATCATTTGTAGCCCTTTGAAATCCCAACTAGGATATGTAATTGAATTTTGGATTAGATTCACAGTTTTCAATATATAGAGATTAAACCTTTGATATTTTTGTGATGACAGTTGGTGATAAGTTGTTGCTGAGACTCAGACCGTCCGACCTACCAGAAAGGTATAAAGTAACTATTTGGACGGCCGGAAAGACGGTGATAAGTGAAATAGATCATACTGGGATGCTATGGTACCAAGTAATAAATATCAAGTCGAGGCCTGGGTAATGAAATGTTAGTTCCTGCTAACAGTAAAGTACACCCGCTGACTTTTTATGGATCCATCATAAACTAATTTTTAACTTCAAGTCTTGGCGTCAGCGGGTATGCTTTACTACTAGGAGTTAAACTTTTATTTCCCAGGCCTCGACTTGATGTTTTTAAATTCAAATCTTGGCGTCAGCTGGTGTACTTTACTGTCAGCCGTAGTTAATATTTTATTGCACAGGTATATGAATCACCATATGCCATCACAATTTTAAACTTTGAACTATCTTTACATGGTCGAATTTCAATATTTAAGTTTTCTGATTTGTGTTATTCAAAATATTTAGAACGGATAAACCACCAGCAAATAAAAGCGGCATTCATGTAAAACAATTTATGGGCAACATTGGACAGGAGCTACAGCTGATATTGTATTTTTTTCAGTTTTTTAAGATATTTATATATCTAGGTACAGATAAATGATAAATCATACTCTCTTTGAATTCACTCTCATCTTTCTAAGTTTATTACAATTAGAGAATAAGTAAGAATGCATCCAATAGCACTTATGTATGTACTCCTGGTTAAGTCAAGAAACCTCCAAGCGGAGAGAGAGAAAGCGGGCCCACTGCTCATATTCATGAAACCAATCGCTATGTCCGCTCTTGAATGCCTTTCTGTTGACAATTGTCGCTGGAAAAGTTGCAGATTGCTCTGCTTTGCCCTCCTATCAGCTTCATTCACTAATGTAGGCATAAGCATAACCAAGGAGAATGTTATAAAACTGTGGACTATAGTAAAGGATTGCATCGTCGTATGTTCGAGCATCGAATCCATTCCGAGGAACGTAATCAAGACAGAAAACATTAGTAAAGTATTGGAGATAATAATCAAGATAACTGGGAATGACATTACGGCATCAAATCTTTGAAGAACTAAAATGATAGAGTTGTAGTGATGATTGCATTCTTCAATATCTATTCCATAAGACGAAAGCTTGTGCATGTTTCTTTCCGTGTAGCTGGAAACGACGTTATGCAGGTGCTTGCAGAGAACAATGTAAACAGACACGAAGATGCATGGAAAGGTGAAAATAAATGTATAGATCAGACTGAGTAAGAAACATGTTGTGCTAAGTAGTGCCTGATCTTGTAGATGCAGCATTCCAAAAGAAACGTAACTTAATAAATATTCGTATATAGCTTTATCATAGGGAAACAGCGTTGCAACACAGCAAGAAAGCTGTACAAACAGCACCCAAGCGATACATATGTTAATAAGCCGAATTGGTGGCGGGACATGAAAATATTTTCCCAGTCTCAATATCTCCAGAATGATACTCGATACTTTGGATTGGTGTCGAATAAGGAAGTACCATAATGCTAATACGTTCATGACCCTCCAAAATTCGGAAATAAAATATTTCACGGAATTCTTAAGCACAAAGTAATGGTGCCAAGTGACAGAGATTCTAAGTGCCAAAACGTATATCCAAACAGCAACTGCAAATATTCGGCTGAAGAACAGCACTTTTGACTTCCATGTGGATGTTCGTGTGGTGCTAATATCAATTCCGAAAATTAAAAACATACAGGAAATTCGTCGGAAAGGATTGCACAGCTCATCAGTCTGGTCACAGTCTTTAGAAGAATCATTGACATTTTGAGTTTCTCTAAACGCCCTTGGGATCATTTTTACTTCATTAAAAAAATTGAATATAGTTGTTTATCAATTTACACCTTTTTATCTGTATTTGTATTTATATGTAAGCTTAACTTCAATCTCTTACACTAAATACGAATTGCTTATGTTCTGAAATGTTCTTTATTGCTCTTTTAATCAATTGAAATTAGTTGATGTTATAAAGACCACAATTTGGGCCATGTAATGTCTCTCTCTTTCGACAAATCTTAAAATGCACGTACAAATTAGTTTCTTCAACTTAGTTTCCAGAAAGTTAAAATAAGAGTGTATTTACCTTATACTTGGTAAAGGTTTTAAAGTTTGAAATATCGTTAAATTTTTCAAAATAGCTGTTGAAAGTAATTTTATAACATACATAAGGTGCATTCATTGGAACTATATGATTTAGTTAACACATTTTACAACAAAATAGAGAAAAATCCCAGTTTTATGGCAATCATGAATAGGATGCAAATCAACTGCACTCAGTATGTACTGCTCTACGTTTAATGGTTCAATTCAAATATTTCCCATGATTGTCTAAATAAATTACAGCACACGTAACTCTATTTCGTAGATCTTGAAAATGTTAATAATTATTAATGGATTTTATGAATTTCAAAATTGATCTTTTATAAACTTTAAGGTGTTTCATATATTTATTAGAACATTAAGAATCGTAAACGTTCAAAAATTGCAGCTCTCGTACAGATGAAGAAATTTATGCGTTCAAAATAATTGTTCTTAAATGATTCACACTCACCGCTGTTAATGTTTGTCCGTTCTTTGACAGCTAAAAATGTAATATCCAACAAAAATGAATTCAACGATTTGCATATGAATAGAAATGGTTCGGGAAAATTATATCCAATTTCTTAAACAATTCTTATGTATCAAATTGAAACCAAACACAGATTTAACATACGTATAAATATAATTTTCTATTTTCTTATACATATAATACCTTGTCTGTGTTGTTTAAATGCCTTCTATCACAAGCAGAATTGGAGAGACAAATGGCTGCGAAGCTGTTTGACTTTCGTACGCATCATTCTATTTCGTTTGTATATTATTATTATAAATCTAAATGTTTTATATTTGTTTAGTAATATTAATCCTTCACAGTGTCAAATGGTACCCATTTCTGCAAGAATAATCGATATGTTTTCATTTATCAATATTTATCCAGAATTCAATGTGCCTAAATTGATCCAGAGGACAAATATATTTTGAGATTCTTTGTAACTTACTATTGGAGTTAAGTGCCGCATCGATCCGTTTCATTTTATTTTTCTTTCGCCTTTTATGGTGATTTGAGATGAATTGAATTAAATAACAGTGATACTTATTTGAAATTATAGCCAATATACATTAATAATAAATTCCCACTTACATTTAGCAACTTAACATAGCTTAAAATGTCGCCAGCTCTATAACATTCTGAAAAACTCAAACATCTCTAGAAAGGATTATTATAGAAGTTGGTGTCATTCAATTTGACGTCTAAAATAATGCATAAAACGAGCATTTAAATATATTAAGCCGTACCGTGCTTTAACGCACAATCAATATAAATTTACGCACATTTAGCCTTTGTGTCCAAAATATGGCAAGATTTAAAAAAAAGACATACAAAATATCTGACATGGGCAGCACAGGACTTTCTCTGCAGACTTATATCCACATTATCTTTATTTCAATTAAATTTAATTCACTTTTAATTCAATTTTCGTTCTCATTTGGTAACTGGACTTATTTTCAAAGGTGGCGTGGAGAAAATACGAAAAAAATAAAATATCTCGAGAACGGCTAGCTCTAGCGCAATGAGGTTGATCTTATTCCTTTCATCGTTAAAAGTTACGTATAAAACAAGCATTTAATGGATATATTTGATCATACGTAGTTTTTTATTTTAATTTTTGAAGATTTTTGCGGGCCATTTTGCAAAAAAGCAGGTTATTTTTTTTCGAATCGTACCCAAATCTAATCAGCACCAGGGTGACCCACAAAAGACATATCAACCGAATTTTGTGAAATTCTGTCGATTAGTTTTATAGTTAGCGTGGATACAAGCTTTTGAGGGCTTTTTCGCAAAAAAAGGCAGTTTCTTTTCTCCCGAATCGTACCCAAAACTGATCAGGACCAGCTTTGCACACAAGTGACTTACCTTCCAAATTTTATGAAATTCGATCCATTAGGTTTTTAGTTAGAGTGGATACAAAATCTGAATAGACAGACAAACAGACACACAGACACGCACACAGACGTTACGCTAAAAATAGTTTTTTCGTATTCTAGAGGTCTCGAAACGTGTAGATGCCTCGAAAACTCGATTTGCGATTTTCGGCATGATTCCAATACTTTCCCTATACATTACCATGTATTGCAGGGAAAGTAAAAATTTGATGTGGGCAGCACATGACTTTCTCTGCATTATTTCTTTAATAATTCATTAAATTGAATTAAATTGCACAAAATAACACTAAATTTGTCATTTTTAATTAAATTTCAGTTTTTATTTGGTAATTGAATATTTTTCCTAAAATGGCATTACTAAATGAGAAAAATCTCAAATATCTCGAGAACGGTTAGTTCTAAAATAATAGACTTTTTCTTATTCTTTTCCTCATCGAAAATCACGTATAAAACAAGCATTTAATTGATATATTTGAACATACATAGCTTTTTTTTAGATTTTTGCGATTTTTGAGAGCCATTTTGTAAAAAAGGCAGGTTGTTATTCTCCGAAAAATACCAAAATCTAATCATCACCAGAATATCCCACAAGTAACTCATCTACCAAATTTTATGAAATTTGGTCAATTAGTATTTTAGCTAGAGACATGAAATTTTTGCTGGCCATTTCGTAAAAAAGGCAGATTGTTCTTTTCCGATTAGTACCAAAATCTAATCAGCACCAAACTATCGTACAAGTAATTTATCTACCAAATTTTGTGAAATTTGATCAATTAGTATTTTAGCTAGAGTGGATACGTAAAACTTTTGTGGGCCATTTCGCAAGAAAAGGCGGGTTATATTTTTACGAATCGTACCAAAAACTAATCAGCAAGGTCATACCCAAGTGACTTACCTACCAAATTTCATGAAATTCGGTCCATAAGTTTTTGAGTCATTGCACAGACACACAGACACACAGACAGACAGACACACAGACAGACACACAGACAGACACACAGACACACACACAGATGTCACGCTGAAAATAGTTTTATCGTATTCTAGAGGTCTCGAAAAGTGTAGATCCGTCGAAAACTCGAGTTGCGATTTTCGACATGATTCCAATACGTTCCCTATACATTACCATGTGTTGCAGGGAAAGTAAAATTTAACAGATTATATAAACCTCCTTGAAAATTTCTTTCAATTACAAAAATATTTTCCATAGCCCAATTAGTCACACAGGAAAAGTTTCTTCGACAAATAACCGAACTGTAGGGTGAGGAAATGTAGTGCAGCTTCGATCTAGTTTATTCAGGATAGTATTTAAAAACAGGCGATAAAATCAAAATGCAAAGCCCGGTGAGGTTTTAGCGAAGAATCTCAAACCAGTTGCAGGTGGCATATAATCTTCTTATCTTTGACCAACAGTCGATTGCAGCAGGGCTTCTTATCCTGCACAGTAAAAAAATATGTCTGGCTGATGAAAATTCATTAGTATTTGTGGCGGCTATCGTATATACAAAAAAATGTCCACAAACAAACAGACATCCCTCTAAAAATAATCTAAACGTGTTCAGAAGGTACATATATTGCCATCATAGTTTTGAAATCGAAAATTTTCGTGAAAACAATACTTCCGGTAAACTATATTCTGAGGTAAGAGAAAGTCAAAATAAATAAATGAAAATATTATCAAATTAAAATTAGTTTTATATGTTCTTAAATAATAGACAATGTTCGACAAAACGAGCGTAAATTGTTTATATGTCGATCCGTTCGATTCTAGAATGTTAGCATCCAAGGTATTTACATATTTTGTAATACTTCGATTGTAGACGAAAACCCCGACCGTAGATGGTATTGACATCAAAAATAATCTTAATAAATATGTTATCAGAAAAAGGTAGTTTATACAAAATATTTAATCACTGTTAGAAAAATCTGAACTGTACTAAAAATCGGATGTGGCCAGTACATGACTTTTTCTACAGACTCAAATTCGCCTTTTCATTATTTTTTAATAATTCATAACTATTAAGTTTAATTGCACAAAATAGCACTCATAATTATTAGAAATTTCAAAGAATTTACACTTTTTATTCAATTTTCGTTTTCATTTGGTAACGACGTATTTCTAAAGGCGGCGCAAAAAATTTGCGATAAAACAAAAATATCCCCAGAACGGCAAGTCCTAGAGTAATGGAGTTGGTCTTATTCTTTTTGTAGTCAAAAATTACATATAAAACAAGTAGTTAATTGACACATTTGAGCATATGTAGTATTTTAATTTAGATTTTAACGTTTTTTTTTTCTGGCCATTTCGTACAAAAAAGGCAGGTTTTTCTTTTTTGAATCGTACCAAAATATAATCAGCACCAGGATATCCTTCCAAAGATTTATCCACCAAATTTTGTGAAATTTGGATTATTAGGTTTTAGCTAAAGTGGATACAGGCAATTTTTGCTGGCCATTTCGTAATAAAAGGCGAGTTGTTTTTTTTCCGCATCATACCAAAAACTAATCAGCAACAGGGTCATGACTTGAGCCTAAACCCATCAGCGACAGTGGTAGACTCGGCGGGATCCATTTTGGATCTCGTCCGGTGAATGATTCTGCCGACCTCGCTCCCCAAGATGTGTTCTCGCTGGGAGATTGGAGCTTCGCTGCCTCCCATCCCAAAAACGTAAACCTTAAGCTGGTCACGTAAGATGTTTAGTTTCACCTGACTATCAGATGAATATCTAATATCTCTATCTCTTGTAGCCTTTGACCCATGTTTTCTGAAGGAGAACATTTTTCTTGTTGGGCATTCCCCTTGCGAGGCAGTGGCTCGAACTCTTCCAGGTTACGTGGAAACGGACTGTGTCTATTCATGACACAGCCTAAACCCATCGTCCACTGGGGTAGAGACTCGGCTGGGCCATCTTCGGACCTCGCCCGGTGAATCATTAGTCTGCCTCTGACTTATTAATGTCTGAAATGAATTATATAAAACTACCGCCTTCAATCATGAATTCTCTCCGACATTTGTTGATCGTGTTTTTACCAATTTAGTCTAAGCAACCACACAGGAAAGAATACCCTTCTAAAATTTCTGGCAGTGTTATTTGCCTTCCATTTTCCATTCTAGCTGGAAATTAATCATAAAATCCTTAAAATATTCAATCGATTTTTCTCAAAGTCGGTATAAATTAAACAAATATTTTTCTCTTAAGAACTCTTTAGAAAAGTTCCATAATTAAAGCATTTATCAAATTTCTTATCAATGGAAACAATCGTAAATCGTTCAAACTAAACAAACCCTGAAGCAATACATGACAAACATCTAAAGTGTGTCAAAAACTAAAAAATTAATTAATCTTCATTCGCTCATTACTGCAGAATGACAAATTACCGAGTTAATTGTCTTCAGCCTTAGCTATTTAAAAGTGCTATTCAGAATATATTTGGATTTCTTTGAAGTTTCTCAAATTAAAATAAATTTTAGTAATCTAGTTAAAGATTTACCAATGGCACACTATTTCTTCGAGGTTGGTAAAATAAGTGCCCATATCTTATATTTTGTTCTTTTGTCTTCTACATTCCTGCAGTTTCTGTTCAGATAACCTGCATTTTATTTAATTTTTCTAGTTTGCTTTCAAAATTCATATATTCTGTATTTTTTTATTTTTTTCGTTTTAAATTTTTTCTTGACACTAGGAGGCGCAACCATACAGTATACTGTCGAATTTTGTCATTTTTTCGGTTTACGCGCCGTTATCTTGTTCTCCTTTGGATGTTTAGATCCTAGCTAATTCACATTTTGATGATAAAAATTCAAAAGTTTCCGAAACGTACGTCTGCTTTAAGCAAACCTTATTTTCTCTATTTTAGGTTGTGATTTAATTTTTTACATCATTTTATCACTACTCACAATTTACAACATTCCGGAAAAAAAGGTGTTCTGATAGTATGTGTCGAAGAAATTTTAGAATTACATTGTATATAATAAAAAAATATATCTTTTTCAACGGAGTTGAACATCGAGACGAATGCTAATGTCCAGGGCACTGCGCCAAATAAGGTCGCAGCTAATAGAAATGTTTTGTATCAGAAACCGCTATATTGTGATATACGAGTATAATGCTTCCACTGTATGGTCGAATGCAAGCCACGTTCAATAACCATATCTATCACAAACCTGAAGATTATATTCACAAATAGGAGGAAAGTAAAATAACGTTATTTCAGATTTGAATTCTTTACACAATTAGATTCTTACTTCATATATTAGTGTTAAATTTTTTAACAATACTATTTTTCAACATGTGTTTATTATAAGATTTTTTAACAATACTTTTTTCAATATTATTATTGTTCCGTAACTCACCATTATTTCTTCATACAAAAAAATCTGGCGTGGGCAGCACATGACTTTCCCTGCAGACTTAAATTCATTTTCTCTTTATTTCATTTAAAATTCATCAGCTTCTGTTAATTGCACTAAATAACACTCATTATTTTTTGCAATTATATTGAATTTACACTTTTAATTCTGTTTTCGTTTACACTTGGCAACTACACGTGTTTTCAAAACCGGCGTAGCAGAAATGCCAAAAACTTAAATATCTCGAAAATGCCTAATCCTAGAATAATGAGATTGAACATATTCTTTCCATCTTCAAAAATTATGTATAAAACAAACATTTAATTGATGCATTTAAGCATACGGACTCTGTAAGTTTAGCTTTTAAAATTTTTGCTGGTCATTTCGCAGAAAAAGGCAGATTCCTTTTTTTTTTATCTCGAATGAAACCAAAATTTTATCAGCACAAGGGTCACTTACAAATGACTTTTCTTCAAAATTTTGTGAAATTTAGGCAATTAGACTTTAGCTAGAGTGGATACAGCTATTCGTGGTTCCGGATGTATACCTCAAAGAAATACTGGTCGATGTATAATTGTTTCTTTTCAGAGACTCGCTCTTTTCCGCAGTTTCAACTCGTATAATCTACATTTTATTTATATTTTTCTTGTTTGTTCCTCAAATTTATATTCTCTGCATTATTTATGATTGATCACTTTCCTTACAATGCATGGTAATGTATATAGAGAAAGTGTTGGAATCATTCCGAAATATGCTACTCGAGCTTTCGACAGATCTACACGTATTGGGATCTCTAGAACACGAAAAATTAAATACACTCAAATTTATATTCTCTGCATTATTTATGATTGATTACTTTCCTTACAATGCATGGTAATGTATATAGAGAAAGTGTTGGAAACATTCCGAAATATGCTACTCGAGCTTTCGACAGATCTACACGTATTGGGATCTCTAGAACACGAAAAATTAAATACACTCAAATTTATATTCTCTGCATTATTTATGATTGATCACTTTCCTTACAATGCATGGTAATGTATATAGAGAAAGTGTTGGAAACATTCCGAAATATGCTACTCGAGCTTTCGACAGATCTACACGTATTGGGATCTCTAGAACACGAAAAATCTTTTTTTACCGTTATGTCTGTGTATGTGTCTGTCTGTCTGCCAGTGCAATATATGCATACACTCTTATTCAAGACTTGATCGAATATAACAAAATTATTATTGATCGAATATAACAAAATTTTATAGGTAAACCACATGTATGTGACCCTGGTGTTGATTAGATTTTAGTACGATACTGGGAAAAAGAATACACATTTTTTTTTGCGTAGTCTGATCTATCCACTCTAGCTAAAAATCTAATTGACCAAATTTCACAAAGTTACGAAAGTTGGTAGATAAGTCACTTATAGGGTGCCCTGATGTTGATTAAATTTTCGAACGATTTGAAAAAAACCAGCTTCTTTTTTTACGAAATGGCTTGCAAAAGTAGCCAAATCTAAAATAAAATTCTAGGTATGCTCAAGTGTATCAGTTAAATGCATGGTTTATAGGTAATTTTTTACGAGGAAAAGAATAAGACCAACGCCTTTACTCTATGACTAATCGTTCTCGAGATATATATTTCTCTTTTAATTTTTTTACGGCATCTTTTAAAAAATGTGTGTTATTTCAATTATATAATTATTCAATTATGTGTGTTACTACAAATTCAACGTTATTTTCTGCACTTAAACTCAATTTGTTTTTATACTAATGATCAATGTATGCACATATTTAATTTAAAAACATTTAAGAACTATGACAATAGTATTTAGGATACTTTTGTATTATTATGGGGTTCACTGTTATACATTATAGATTCAAAATCAACTGAAAAATTCATAAGAGTTAAAATTAAGCATTAACTTGTGTTATCTTTCAGAATGTTTTTACAAATTATTGACAGCTTCATTACCAGTGAATGTTTACATAAAAATCAATTTTATTGAGTATATATTACTACTGAAGTATAGTAAATAGATGATGTATAGTATAAATGGATACTAATAATCAGCTCTTAGCTTTCAAATTTAAATATGCAATTATTTGTTATAATTTTTAAGAATTGAAGCATATATTAGTAAATTTTATGGTTTATAAATGCAAATTATTAATTGTGTTTGGGTCAGTCCCTCCTTTAATATTGTTTAGCCCCCTTGAATTTCCCTCCAGCCCCTCTTCAATTTCGTCTGTGGCTATGGCCCTGACAGAAAGTATTGAACCCATCTTAGTCTAAAATGGAGGAAAGTAATTGATGCATCTATCGCAAGTTCGAGAACTTTCAAGGACTCGAAGTACAAAAGCAATTTAAAATCCCGAATGGAATCTTAGAGGGTACTACTACATATATTTTTATATATAGTATACTCGGCACTTTATTTATTTTTTGTTTTTTACCGCTAAATTTCATATTCTCTGCATTTTTTGTTTTTCTTTTTTTTCGCCACACTAGGTGGCGCTTCTATAATTTGCTCTATTCATCTGTGGTTGAAAACTAATTTTTCTATATGCCTTAATGAAAACTAGATAGCCCAGTCCCTTTAGCCTTCATGATGCCCGGTATGGCTACATCTCTTTTGGGTGTTCGGGTCCAGGCTTGTCCGCATTGATTATGGGAACACAAAAATATCTGAACGGTTCCTCAAGAACTGAACCTTATTTGCTCAGCATTTTACTTTGTGATCTACGGTCTTGAGAATACAGAACGACGTATCTCAAGATACGGCGTTTTGTTTTGCCTTCACAAGGCTGTTTAGCTTCCTTTCAATGCCTTAATGCTATGCTATTTTTGAAGATATATATCTAAATTAATAAAGAAGGTTTTATAATGTAAAAAAAATATTCCAATAGCATTGTTCTATTTTAAAATATAAACACTATTTTACAATGATATTTTAAAAATACGTTTGTTTTCTGCCATCATAAGGCAGCCTAGATTATTACATTATATTCTATCGACCTACGGAGTTTCATTACGAATATTTCAAAGTGCACTTTATTATATTGCGGTAAAATTTAAAAATTAAATTCTATATATAAAATATTATCGGTAAGTTAGTATGTCCGATGACGGCCATATCATCTATTTAGAAATGTACATGAAATGGTCGAACAAATAGAATAAGATAGTACAAATTTTTTACATATATACAGTTTAAACAAATAAATCACTTGTCTGTTCACTTAGCGTTGATTTTATTTTCATAGGGTTTAGAAAATTAGAGCTGTTTTCGTAAAATGGTCCTCAAGAATGGTCAAAATATGTAATTAAACATGCATAAATGTTTTATTTAAATGCTTCTTTTAAACGTAAATTTTGATGACGAAAATAATAAGACCAACACAATTTCTGTATAACGAACATTTCTCGAAATATTTAATAACATTATTTAGTGATATTTTCCAACTGGCAACTTTTAATAATGTCATAAGTTGCTAAACTGCTTATATATATATATATATATATATATATATATATATATCAGACCTGCAAGATGAAGATGCACATATTACAGCAGAGGTTTATTATAGACAAAAGTATCAATGACCATTGTTTATAGTATTAAAGTATGTGATCAATATTCTTGCCAACCGCAGTTGTGCATGTTTCAGCCAGGATGTGCAGGACCATGGAGGTAGATTTCTCTTTAGTCTTCATGAGAGGACTATCTCAATAAGACCTTTTCTGTAAGATGGGTCGGCCGGGAAACGCATTCAGAATCTGCGGTGCGTACAGAACCCAGGGTTGCCGCCAGGTTGCGCTGACATCGGTCTTTGGCGAAAACCCAAAAAACGCGCCAATGTCATCCTCTTGCCGTAGTTTTTAATTCTTTGATTGCATTGCATTGAGGTAACTGGAAGCGTTGTTGCACGCATTTCGTAACCGATAAATATGCATTTTATAAGAAGTCACGGACTTATTAAGTGTTAACATAACTATAATTCTGAATATATTCATTTTTGACATCCATCATATACCTAACGTTAATAACGAACTATTGCACTTTTAAGGATGAAATAATTAGTTACCTTTTAAGTCTTTTGAGAACAGTTGTTTGTGATTATTTGTATTTTATAATCGGAATATTTACTGTTTTTTATATATATTTCCATGTGATGTTCCTTTGCGTTTTCATCATAGCCTCCAAGTGAAACATTCAAATTGAGTTTACTGAAAGTGTGACTATTATTGGGGTGACTTTATGTTCACTGTAATTATATTGCAGTAAAATTTTAAAATATAATTTTATATAAAAAATATTTTCGGCAAAGAGGGCTAACTCGAAAAGTCTTCTGCATGCATCTAGAAATGTGCACCTAAATGGTCGCACAAATAGTACAAACATTTATCATATACTATACAGTTCAAACAAATAAATCACTTGTAAGTTAACCTGGCGTTGATTTCATTTTTAAACGTTTCAGAAAAATAGAGCCTGGTGTGTTTTTTTCAAAATCGTCCTCAAAAATAGTCAAAATCTGTAATTAAACATATTTAAATGCTTTAAATAAATGCTGATTTTAAACATAAATTTTGATGACGAAAATAATAAGACCAACACAATTTATCTGTAACGATCAATTCTCGAAATATTTAATTACTTTCTTAAGTGATTTTTGGCATCCTTGTAACAACTTTTATTAATACCATTAGCAGCTAAACTATATATATATATATATATATATATATATATATATATATATATATATATATATATATATATATAAATATATATATATATATATATATATATATATAAATATATATATATATATATATATATATATATATATATATATATATATATATATATATATATATATATAGGATCAAGATGCAGATAATACAGCAGACGTTTATTAGACGTAACGATTGCAAGTATCAATGACCATTGTTTATAGTATTAAAGTAGGTGATCGAATTTCTAGCCGTCCGCAGCTGTGCATGTTTCAGCCAAGATGTGCAGAACCATGGAGGTAGAGATCTCTCTAATTTTCATGGGAGGAGTATCTCAATAAGACCTTTCCTTTAAGATGGGTCGGTGGGGAAGGCCCTGTCAGTTAGCCGTTACAGCCCCCGATTTGTTCCCAATTGATTTATTCCTGTGGAGTTACCTCAAAAGAATTGTATACGAGATCCCTGCAACAACTGACGTCGATGTTGTTGCTCGAGTCTTTGAGGCAGCATCAGGTGTCCCCGATGGCGAGCATTCAGACATTTTTGAACGCATTCTGCAATGCATGCGTCAACGTTGCCAGATATGCACATCTGCGGAAGGCTGAACACCTACTTTAATACTATGATAAACAATTGTAATTCATACTTGCAATTGTTATGTCTAATAAACCTGAGCTGTATTAACTGCATTCCTTGCTATTCGTTTCTTCCTGCATCTGCAACTCCCCACGGAGGCGTTCGCATCAACACATATTCCTATGCAAAACGGGCTAGTTTTTTTGTGCCTCACCTACCTTTCAAGTTTGTCTAATATTTTTAAGGCCACCCTGTATATATATATAAAAGTTCCCTTATCACATGATTTTGAGAGTAATTGAATAAATGCAAGAACTTAGGTTATACAACTGTTAATGCCAGAACATTGTGCATATTGGTTGAAGATTCAACTAGCGAATATTATTTCGAAATGCTATTTCACTGCGAGTCGCTTATTCGAGTCGCGCGCAAGGGATACGGGTCGATAACTTTTGTTGGGAATCGGGTCAAATTCGAAAAATGCATGACTCAAATTTTGAGCCACACTCTGACTCGGCCCAATGCAATTGCGAAGTACGCAATTATGTTTTTTATTTAGGTAAACATCTTTTAAAATTTCTGAAATATTAACCCTAAAAAGAATATTTCGAATTTTTATTGTTGTAACGGGATTAAAATCATACAAAGTATGTTGCAATGACTTCGCTTTTTAATAGAACCCCTTGCTAATATGAATTTCCATCGATAATAAAGTTCTACTAGTATTCATATTTATACTCAAAATGTTGCTTATATCCTTTTCAAATGGCACTCATGAAGTATACATCTATGAGCCTTCTTCAGTCATTGAACTTCTCATGGCATATGACATCATTACTATAAGTGTCCCATACATCATAATTAGAAGATCATTTCTTTATTTAGACACTTGTGAATCGGAAAAATACGCAAATACCTAAGTGATCAATTTATTTACAAATAGAAGGTCATATTCGCAAACAGCAGTACTGTAAAATGGTTATTAGTGAGATTTGAGTTTAAACAGCCCAATTAAGAAATTTGTCCATGGCTTAAAAAATGATTATAAGCACAACATCTTGGAGATGAAGCGCATTGTTTGCTATGTACTCCAATAACCGAGGGCATACACAATTGATTACACTTATTTAGCTAATTACAGCTGGAAGTTACCGGTTTGATTTTTCTTCTTTCTCCATTAATTAGACGTGCTCTTCAAAGCTTTTTATATCGATAAATATTCCAGTAATCTGATAATTGATTTGCAAATGACATCCTACATCTTCGAGATCGGTGTGAAAAACTGCGTCTAGTTATTTGTTATTCCGCATCGCCGCTCTACTTCACTTTCATTTCACTCACTGCATTTATTTATTTTTGCTTGTTTGCTTCTCAAATTCATACTCTCTGCATTTCCTTATTTTTAATCGTTTTATTTTTCTTTCGTCCCGCCTCTTATTTTACTATAAAGTTCTAATTACGACTATTAATTTTCCCATTTTACTTTCTTACCTGGATGTCCACTAACCTGTTGATAATACTACAAAGAAAAACATTATTTCACAATATGACTGTTAAATACAATTACATTAAGAGTTTTTCTATCTATAAATTGGTTGATCTCCATAATACCTATTATACCGAAAGTGATTTTTTAATTTGACTCCTTCCCATTTTAAAAAAGCCTATTTTAATGTACTTGACATGTATATGTTACGGTTAAAGTAAAAAATTCCGGTTAGAATTAATAATAATTGGTTATTATAAATAATAACCAGGTCTTTTGGTAAATGTGATAAATATTGCATATTAATCACATTTACCGATAAATGTTAATAATTGCTAATGAAGTTGTTCATTGTGCCTAATTAAGCATAATTTATTGAAATCCCATCTCTAACTAGTCTACACTAGTTAGTATTGCATTTTATGCTGTGTTCTTTTTGTGTTTGTGTGGTTACTATAACAGAATTTCATCTGTTTCTGTCACGTAAATTGAATAAATAAATAACGAATTCGGTTCTATCGACAAGACATTTTCGGTTTGTCTGGCATAAATCAGCTCCCCTTTGAATGTCCTGGTCCAAGCTTGTTCGCACTGATCATTATTTAAATCCAAAGATTTCAAAATATATGTATTTTATTAAAACTTTTGGTTCAGCATCCATGTTATAATCTAGTTTATTGCATTATTTAAACGCCCCATATTGCAAAACATTATAAGAAATTTGTTAAAGAGCCTTCATATCGTGGCAAGTGTTGTGTACACTTCACTTTCGACGGAACAACCACGAATTTTCATTCTCTTTTGCTCACGTATTTAACACCGTCACATTTGCAGAACCGGTAATGAAAATCCTTAGGGAATCCCTTTGAAATTCAATATTGAATCCATACCACTCATCGTCTAAGTTTTAACTATATCCAATTCTGAGAAATAGATGTTGTAATGAGGATGTAATTTTTTAAATCAGAACTGGTACCTCCAGAATCGAATGCTGAAATCTTTTGTAACACCCTTACTCCCACTAGAATTCAATATTTAATCTATATCAATTTTAAACTGAGTTCTATTAACAGTTGATTATGAAGAAAAAATATATCAAGGAAATAACTTAACAGGAAGTAGTAAAGAAACGGAAATTGAAATCCTTAGTGAATCCCCAAATCTCTCATAAACTTGTTGCTAAATTAATTTCAATTATCATCTTAGTTCTATCTACAACCAATTCTGAGAAATTGATTTCAAGGAAAGTGACAAATTTTAATTGGAGTTTCTACAATACCGGATATTGAAATCCTTAGTACACTCCTCAACACATTCGGAAATTTGATGTTTTTTAAGTATTAATCATCAACTGAACTCTTCTAAGAAATCAATTATCAAATATTCTACGAAGTCAATTCTAAGAAATACATGTTTCAATGTAAATTTTTGGACAAAAACTGTGATAAAACCAGAATTAGAAATGCTCAGTGTTCTTTAAAATATACCATATCACTCATTATACAAGCTCTATCTATAGCCCATCCTAAAGAATGGGTGCTTCAAAAAATTCAAGTAAAATAATGATTATAAATTTGTTTGCCATCAATAAATGGAATTTTTTGTGTATTATTAACTGCCACCAGTAATATTTTAAGATCATATTGTAGATAAAAAACATTTAAAAGTTACCAAATGCTGAACCGTCTGGTTTCGTAATAAATCCAGAAAACTGCATAAAATACTACTGCAGCAGATAAAGAAATAATTAAAACATACATCCTTTGTCAATCACCAACTCCTTCAGACAAGCGTGGACTATGGAGTAACGGGTTGCACTCAGTGTCATAAATTTTTGCATACCTTACATACAACTATAAGTAATGGCTGTTCAATTCTTGAAAACGAGCCTAATATAAAAACTATCGCAATATTTAATTGTGAAATTTCATGCCAATATGTATGATGTATTTGGCCACGCCCACGTTTCACTGCACACATTTTTCCCTTTCGGAGGCATTCAAATAGCATTAATTTACAATACAAGAGGCATATTCCCCTTGCTCGCTGACGTTCACCAACCCCCGTAATTCGTTAGGTCGTCCCTTATTCGCTAATACTCACCAACTTCGGATTTTGCTTCTCGAGCTATACGTTTTGCGCTAACTCTCGACAATTGTGTAACTTGTTTCGCTAGTTGGAAGGCTTCATCTCCTACTCGCTGGTGCTCATTTCTCGAAGTCTTACGTTCTGCCTGCTACGCAGGCGTAATACGACCTTTGAAGCATTCGCTAACACTCATCAATCAAATTGACCCCGGAGCTATTTCATCCCAGTCGGTGCACAGGACTTACTTTGTAACTATTGCTTGCTAACTCTCAGGATTTGGTTGCTCGGCCTTATATTGTATGCTTCCCAAAAATCGCATGCGTTCGTTTCGCTAGCTCTTTTGTTACGCCATCTACGCAGATATTGGAGATTCGCCACTAGTTCATTGACACTCACCAACCCAGGAGATCACTTCGTGGGCACTTTTTCACCTCTAGGCTTACATGACCCTAACTCGCTAACTCTTGCAGTTTGGAGGCTTCGCCGTACGTTCAATACCACTCACTAACCGCTGGAAACCGCATAGCGAACTCTTTCTACCCGCCTGCTATGCAGGTATATTAATTTGTTTTTGGACACCGCCTGCTGTTCTCTGAAGATCTGTATCTCCGGATCTCGCTTCGCGACTCTTTAAAGTCGTTAATTCTCGCCAACTACCGGTGTTCGAGGGATTCGCTCCCCTTTTTGCTGCATCTCAATAAACGCCGGAACTCGCATAGTGAGTTCTATTTCCCGCTTGCTACGCAGGTGTAATACGCCCGTTGGACTTCTACACCTGCCGCGTCTTATTCACTAAATCTCTGCAATCCCAGGATCTCGCTTACCGAACTATTTTAACCCATCTGGAAAGTATGAGTATTAGTAAGGTCAATAAGGCATATCATCGAAAATAAACTTATTCCAAGTGTTCTAACTAACGTTGTAGTCTACCGTATTCTGATGTGGATTTGAAGGTTTTGTTATATATATATATATATATATATATATATAAACCACTCACAAAGAAATTGAGATTTAGATCAACCAAAGAAATCTTAGCTAATGATAGAAATGAAAAATTTTATTAATTACCATTCAATTAGTCAAAAACAAAATCTTTACACTGACTTGCCCAATTACGGGCTCATATGAAATATATCAGAACTATACGTTTTACTACTTGTTCATAATTTTGTCCTGGATCCCTTGTTTTTTATTATTTTTCTTAATGACTAGAAGCATACCCGCTCTTCGTACGGAGTATATAATATAAAGCAAATTATAAGTCACAATCATGTGCAAATTATGTTAAAATATTAAATTTATTGCTCCTAAAGAGAAGTTCAAGAATATATGTTTTCACTATGCAAAACTATCTTCACGGGCAGATCTGAAGAATAAAACATCCTGGCCCCTTTTGAAAGCAAATATACCAAAAATATGAAATTTAATCAATATATGCAAAATAAAAGCGCTGAATTTGTATGGGACCCGTACTACTTATATACTCGAATATTAGAAGATATAACATGTATTAGTAGTTTACATGTATAAATTGAAAATATCAATAAACCCGTAATTGATTCCAATATATGCCAAAATGAAAGCACTAAAATTATATGCGAATATATATACATATATATATATATATATATATATATATATATATATATATATATATATATATATATATATATATAAATATATATATATATATATATATATATATATATATATATATCCCCATATACTTATATTGTCGCAGATAAGAAAATATGCCTTTATGTTAGTAGAAGATTACCCGTATTACAATAGGAGTCTCAAAAATCTTCGCCAAAATAAAACAGATGATGTAATAAATTGAAAATATCAATAATCCACGCAATATTAATTCCAGAAGGTTGTAATTGATTCCAATACATGCCAGTATATATCAAAATATATGCCAATATACCTGTACTACTTATATTCTCGTAGATTAGAAGATATACCCGTCCATTTGTAGAAGAGTACTTGTACAACGTACAATAGTACAAAATTGTCTATATCCACTCTAGCTAAAAAAACTAACTGAAAAAATTTCACAAAATTTAGTAGATAAGTCACTTGTAGACTACTCTGGTGCTGATTAGACTTTGGTACGATTCGAAGGAAAAGAACATGCTTTTTTTGCGAAAAGTCCCGTAAAAATTGTAAAAATCTAAATTTAAAGGCAAAGTATTCTCAGATGTAGCACTTAATTGCTTTTATGATACGTAATTTTTGACGATAAAAATAATAAGACCATACCTGTTACTTTAGGATTAGGCGTTCTCCAGACTACCTCTCAAGACTTTCTCAAGGCGTTCTCTTGTTTGCATTTTTGCTAAGCCGGTTTTGAAATACATCCAGTTACTAAATGAAAACTAAAATTGAAAGTGTAAATTCAAAGTCATTTCAAATAATTTAGCTTGTTATTTAATGCAATTAATCATAATTTAATGAAACATTTATGAAATAAAGAGAATATGAATTTGTGTGTGTAAGGAAAGTCATATGCTGCTTATATCAGATTTTTTTAGCAAGTTTCAGCTCAGATGTTTCGAAGCAATAAAAGTAAGTCAAAAACTTAGAGAGACCAGAGGAGTAATGATTCAATTCATGCATTCGATGATATAATATTTACATTATTTAATATTACATTTAATATTCCGCATTTAATATTTACATCTATTGTGCCATTCAATTATAGTCTACCTCTGACTTATTAATGTCTGAAATGAATTATATAAAAACTGCCGCCTTAAATCATGGATTCTCTCCGACATTTGTTGATCGTGTTTTACCAATTTTGTCTAAGCAACCACACAGAAAAGAATACCCTTCTAAAATTTCTGGCAGTGTTATTTGCCTTCCATTTTCCATTCTAGCCAGAAATTAATCATAAAATCCTTAAAATATTCAATCGATTTTTCTCAAAGTCGGTATAAATGAAACAAATATTTTTCTCTTAAGAACTCTTTAGAAAAGTTCCATAATTAAAGCATTTATCAAATTTCTTATCAATGAAAGCAATCGTAAATCGTTCAAACTAAACAAACCCTGAAGCAATACATGAAAAACATCAAAAGTGTGTCAAAAACTAAAAGAATAATTAATCTTCATTCGCTAATTACTGCAGAATGACTAGTTACCGATTTAATTGTCTTCAGCCTTAGCTATTTAAAAATGCTATTCAGATTTTATTTGGATTTCTTTGAAGTTTCTCAAATTAAAATAAATTTTAGTAATCTAGTTAAAGATTTACCAATGGCACACTATTTCTTCGAGGTTGGTAAAATAGGTGACCATATCTTATATTTTGTTCTTTTGTCTTCTACATTCCTGCAGTTTCTGTTCAGATAACCTGCATTTTATTTAATTTTTCTAGTTTGCTTTCAAAATTCATATATTCTGTATTTTTTATTTTTTTCGTTTTAAATTTTTTCTTCACACTAGGCGGCGCAACCATACAGTATACTGTCGAATTTTGTGATTTTTTCGGTTTACGCGATAATATCTAGTTCTCCTTTGGATGTTTAGATCCTAGCTAATTCACATTTTGATGATAAAAATTCAAAAGTTTCCGAAACGTACGTCTGCCTTAAGCAAACCTTATTTTCTATATTTTAGGTTGTGATTTAATTTTTTACATCATTTTATCACTACTAACAATTTACAACATTCCGGAAAAAAAGGTGTTCTGATAGTATGTGTCGAAGAAATTTTAGAATTACATTGTATATAATAAAAAAATATATCTTTTTCAACGGAGTTGAACATCGAGACGAATGGTAATGTCCAGGACACTGCGCCAAATAAGGTCGCAGCTAATAGAAATGTTTTGTATCAGAAACCGCTATATTCTGATATACGAGTATAATAGTTCCACTGTATGGTCGAATGCAAGCCACGTTCAATAACTATATCTATCACAAACCTGAAGATTATATTCACAAATAGGAAGAAAGTAAAATAACGTTATTTCAGATTTGAATTCTTTACACAATTAGATTCTTACTTCAAATATTAGTGTTAAATTTTTTAACAATACTAATTTTCAACATGTGTTTATTATAAGATTTTTCAACAATACTTTTTTCAATATTATTATTGTTCCGTAGCTCACCATTATTTCTTCATATAAAAAATTCTGGGGGCAGCACATGACTTTCCCTGCAGACTTAAATTCATTTTCTCTTTATTTCATTTAAAATTCATCAGATTATGTTAATTGCACTAAATAACACTCATTATTATTTGATATTATACTGAATTTACACTTTTAATTCTGTTTTCGTTTACACTTGGCAACTACACGTGTTTTCAAAACCGGCGTAGCAAAAATGCAAAAAACTTAAATATCTCGAAAATGGCTAATCCTAGAATAATGAGATTGATCATATTCCTTCCATCTTCAAAAATTACGTATAAAACAAACATTTAATTGATACATTTAAGCATACGGACTCTGTTAGTTTAGCTTTTAAAATTTTTGCTGGTCATTTCGCATAAAAAGGCAGATTCCTTTTTTTTTTATCTCGAATGAAACCAAAATTTTATCAGCACAAGGGTCACTTACAAATGACTTTTCTTCAAAATTTTGTGAAATTTAGGCAATTAGACTTTAGCTAGACTGGATACAGCTATTCTTGGTTCAGGATGTATACCTCAAAGAAATACTGGTCGATGTGTAATTGTTTCTTTTCTGAGATTCGCTCTTTTCCGCAGTTTCAACTTGTATAATCTACATTTTATTTATATGTTTCTTGCTTGTTCCTCAAATTTAAATTCTCTGCATTTTTTATTTATCACTTTCCTTACAATGCATGGTAATGTATATAGAGAAAGTGTTGGAATCATTCCGAAATATGCTACTCGAGCTTCCGACGGATCTACACGTATTGGGATCTCTAGAACACAAAAAATCTTTTTTTACCGTTATGTCTGTGTATGTGTCTGTCTGTCTGCCAGTGCAATATATGCATCCACTCTTATTCAAGATTTTATTGATCGAATATAACAAAATTTTATAGGTAAACCACATGCATGTGACCCGGGTGTTGAATAGATTTTAGTACGATACGGGGAAAAAGAATACACATTTTTTTGCGTAATCTGATGTATCCACTCTAGCTAAAAAACTAATTGACCAAATTTCACAAAATTACGAAAGTTGGTAGATAAGTCACTTATAGGATGCCTGATGTTGATTGAATTTTCGAACGATTTGAAAAAAAACAGCTTCTTTTTTTTACGAAATGGCTTGCAAAAGTAGCCAAATCTAAAATAAAATTCTACGTATGCTCAAATGCATCAGTTAAATGCATGGTTTATAGGTAATTTTTTACGAGGAAAAGAATAAGACCAACGCCTTTACTCTATGACTAATCGTTCTCGAGATATATATTTCTCTTTTAATTTTTTTACGGCATCTTTTAAAAAATGTGTGTTATTTCAATTATATAATTATTCAATTATGTGTGTTACTACAAATTCAACGTTATTTTCTGCACATAAACTCAATTTGTTTTTATACTAATGATCAATGTATGAACATATTTAATTAAAAAACATTTAAGAACTTTGACAATAGTATTTGGGATACTTTTGTATTATTATGGGGTTCACTGTTATACATTATAGATTCAAAATCAACTAAAAAATTCATAAGAGTTAAAATTAAGCATTAACTTGTATTAACTTTCAGAATGTTTTTACAAATTATTGACAGCTTCTTTACCAGTGAATGCTTACATTAAAATCAATTTTCATGATTATATATTACTACTGATGTATAGTAGATATATGGATATTAATAATCAGCTCTTAGCTTTCAAATTTAAATATGCAATTATTTGTTATAATTTTTAAGAATTGAAACATATATTAGTAAATATTATGGTTTATAAATGCAAATTATTAACTGTGTTTGGGTCAGTCCCTCCTTTAACATTGTTTAGCCCCCTAAAATTTCCCTCCAGCCCCTCTTTAATTTCGTCTGTGGCTATGGCCCTGACAGAAAGTATTGAACCCATCTTAGTCTAAAATGGAAGAAAGTAATTGATGCATCTATCGCAAGTTCGAGAACTTTCAAAGTCTCGAAGTACAAAAGCATTTTAAAATCCCGAATGGATTCTTAGAGGGTACTACTACATATATTACTTTCCTTATATACATAATATATAAGGAAAGTATTGTGACGGGGTCGAAAATTCGAATTCGAGTTTTCGACGCGAGAGCACGTTTCAAGCATCCCTGATCACGAATCAAACATTTTTGAAGTGATGTCTGTGTGTGTGTATATGTGTGTGTGTGTGTGTGTGTCAATGAGACTTTGGAGACGATAACTGACGAACAAATGGACCGATTCGAACGACATTTGGTACAAAAATCACAATACGTAAACACTGGAAGCCTATTGTTTTTATATGCAATCGAATGTTCAGAACCCCCCTAAATTTTCGAGTGAAATTTTGAAAAAATCGTTAAAAAATCAAAACCGCTAATAATAATGTAATTTTTCAATAGAAAACTATTGACATAAATTTTAGAACGCTAACATGAACCGTTCTCGAGATATTGCACATTTAAAAAAAAATATCAAAAAGTTATATAAAATAAAAAAAAAAATATTTCCTATTGAGAAGCATGTTCACTTTTCATATGTAATACCATGCGATAAATTTGGTGATATCATTCTCGTGGATCTAGCTCGTTCCATTCATGAAAAAGATACTTTGAATAATACTTTTGTACTTGAACGTCAATCGTCATTTATCTGCAGTAAGAATAACTTATTTCTCCGTCCATAACGCTTGGCGAGATTTTGGCGACGAATTTGGCGGAATGTCGCCAACATGGAGACATTTTTTATTGTTGCCAAATTATCAAAAATCTCGCCAAATTGATAAAAATGACGCTAAATCAATGAAAATGACGACTCATTGAAGAAAATTCAATATCTTGGAAATAATATAAATATCTACTATAAGAATAACATTTTATTTAACTGTAAAAGTAGTAAATTCATTGCATTATATAAGGAAAGTCATGTGTTGCCCACATCAGATTTTTTTTTATATATAGTATACTCGACACTTTATTTATATTTTGTTTTTTACCGTTAAATTTCATATTTTCTGCATTTTTTTTTGTTTTACTTTTCTTTCGCCGCTCTAGGTGCCTACACTTCTATAATTTCGCCTACACTTCTATAATTTGCTCTATTCATCTGTGGTTGAAAAGTAATTTTTCTATATGCCTTAATGAAAACTAGATAGCCCAGTGCCATTAGCCTTCATGATGCCCGGTATGGCTACATCTGTTTTGGGTGTTCGGGTCCAGGATTGTCCGCATTGATTATGGGAACACAAAAATATCAGAACGGTACCTCAAAAACTGAACCTTATTTGCTCAGCATTTTACTTTGTGATCTACGGTCTTGAGAATACAGAAGGACGTATCTCAAGATACGGCGTTTTGTTTTGCATTCAGAAGGCTGGTTTAGCTTCCTTTTAATGCCTTAATGCTATGCTATTTTTGAAGATATATCTAAATTAATAAAGAAGGTATTAGAATGTTAAAAAAAATATTCCAATAGCATTGTTCTATTTTAAAATATAAACACTCTTTATTTCATAATGATATTTTAAAAATACGTTTGTTTTTTGCCATCATAAGGCAGCCTAGATTATTGCATTATATTCTATCGCCCCACGGGTATCATTACGAAGAATTCAAAGTGCACTTTATTATAGTGCAGTAAAATTTAAAAATTAAATTCTATATATAAAATATTATCGTTAAATAAGAATGCTCCAAATCCAGGATATCATATATCTAGAAATGTGCATGAAATAGTCGCACAAATAGAATAAGATAGTACAAATATTTTCCATTTATACAGTTTAAACAAAGACAAATAAATCACTTCTCAGTTCGCTTAGCGTTGATGTTATTTTCATAGGGTTTAGAAAATTAGAGTTGTTTTCGTAAAATGGTCCTAAAAAATGGTCAAAATATGTAATTAAACATGCATAAATGTTTTTTTTAAATGCCTATTTTAAACGCAAATTTTGATGAAGAAAATAATAAGACCAACACAATTTCTCTATAGCGAACATTTCTCGAAATATTTAATAACATTATTTAGTGATATTTTCCAACTGGCAACTTTTAATAAGTAGCTAAACTGCGTATATATATATATATATATCAGACATACAAGATGAAGATGCAGATATTACAGCAGAGGTTTATTATAGACAAAAGTATCAATGACCATTGTTTATAGTATTAAAGTATGTGATCAAAATTCTTGCCAACCGCAGTTGTGCATGTTTCAGCCAGGATGTGCAGGACCATGGAGGTAGAGATCTCTTTAGTCTTCGTGAGAGGACTATCTCAATAAGACCTTTTCTGTAAGATGGGTCGGCCGGGAAACGCATTCAGAATCTCTGGTGCGTACAGAACCCAGGGTAGCCGCCAGGTTGCGCTGACATCGGCCCTTGGCGAAAACCCAAAAAACGCGCCAATGTCATCCTCTTGCCGTAGTTTTTAATTATTTGAATGCATTGAAAAGATGGAACCAGAAGCGTTGTTGCACGCATTTCGTAACCGATAAATATGTATTTTATAAGAAATCACGGACTTATTAAGTGTTAACATAACTATAATTCTGAATATATTCATTTCTGACATCCATCATATACCTAACGTTAATAACGAATTATTGCACTTTTAAGGATGAAATAATTATTTACCTTTTAAGTCTTTTGAGAACAGTTGTTTGTGATTATTTGTATTTTATAATCGCAGCATTTACTTTTATTTATATATATTTCCATGTGATGTTCCTTTACGTTTTTATCATAGCCTCCAAGTGAAAAATTCAAATTGAGTTTACTGAAAGTGTGACTATTATTGGGGTGACTTTATGTTCACTGTAATTATATTGCAGTAAAATTTTAAAATATAATTTTATATAAAAAATATTTTCGACAAATAAGGATAGCAACACAAAAAATTTTTTCTTACATCTAGAAATGTGCACCTAAATGGTCACACAAATAGAATAATATAGTTCAAACAAATAAATCACTTGTAAGTTAACCTGGCGTTGATTCCATTTTTATACGATTCGGAAAAATAGAGCCTGGTGTGTTTTTTTCAAAATCGTCCTCAAAACTAGTCAAAACCTGTAATTAAACACATTTAAATGTTTTAATTAAATGCTGATTTTAAACATAAATTTTGATGACGAAAATAATAAGACCAACACAATTTATCTGTAACGAACAATTCTCGAAATATTTAATTACTTTCTTAAGTGATTTTTGGCATCATTGTAACAACTTTTATTAATACCATTAGTAGCTAAACTATATATATATATATATATATATATATATATATATATATATATATATATATATATATATATATATATAGTAATTTTTCTATATGCCTTAATGAAAACTACATAGCCCAGTGCCATTAGCCTTCATGATGCCCGGTATGGCTACATCTGTTTTGGGTGTTCGGGTCCAGGATTGTCCGCATTGATTATGGGAACACAAAAATATCAGAACGGTACCTCAAAAACTGAACCTTATTTGCTCAGCATTTTACTTTGTGATCTACGGTCTTGAGAATACAGAAGGACGTATCTCAAGATACGGCGTTTTGTTTTGCATTCAGAAGGCTGGTTTAGCTTCCTTTTAATGCCTTAATGCTATGCTATTTTTGAAGATATATCTAAATTAATAAAGAAGGTATTAGAATGTTAAAAAAAATATTCCAATAGCATTGTTCTATTTTAAAATATAAACACTCTTTATTTCATAATGATATTTTAAAAATACGTTTGTTTTTTGCCATCATAAGGCAGCCTAGATTATTGCATTATATTCTATCGCCCCACGGGTATCATTACGAAGAATTCAAAGTGCACTTTATTATAGTGCAGTAAAATTTAAAAATTAAATTCTATATATAAAATATTATCGTTAAATAAGAATGCTCCAAATCCAGGATATCATATATCTAGAAATGTGCATGAAATAGTCGCACAAATAGAATAAGATAGTACAAATATTTTCCATTTATACAGTTTAAACAAAGACAAATAAATCACTTCTCAGTTCGCTTAGCGTTGATGTTATTTTCATAGGGTTTAGAAAATTAGAGTTGTTTTCGTAAAATGGTCCTAAAAAATGGTCAAAATATGTAATTAAACATGCATAAATGTTTTTTTTAAATGCCTATTTTAAACGCAAATTTTGATGAAGAAAATAATAAGACCAACACAATTTCTCTATAGCGAACATTTCTCGAAATATTTAATAACATTATTTAGTGATATTTTCCAACTGGCAACTTTTAATAAGTAGCTAAACTGCGTATATATATATATATATATCAGACATACAAGATGAAGATGCAGATATTACAGCAGAGGTTTATTATAGACAAAAGTATCAATGACCATTGTTTATAGTATTAAAGTATGTGATCAAAATTCTTGCCAACCGCAGTTGTGCATGTTTCAGCCAGGATGTGCAGGACCATGGAGGTAGAGATCTCTTTAGTCTTCGTGAGAGGACTATCTCAATAAGACCTTTTCTGTAAGATGGGTCGGCCGGGAAACGCATTCAGAATCTCTGGTGCGTACAGAACCCAGGGTAGCCGCCAGGTTGCGCTGACATCGGCCCTTGGCGAAAACCCAAAAAACGCGCCAATGTCATCCTCTTGCCGTAGTTTTTAATTATTTGAATGCATTGAAAAGATGGAACCAGAAGCGTTGTTGCACGCATTTCGTAACCGATAAATATGTATTTTATAAGAAATCACGGACTTATTAAGTGTTAACATAACTATAATTCTGAATATATTCATTTCTGACATCCATCATATACCTAACGTTAATAACGAATTATTGCACTTTTAAGGATGAAATAATTATTTACCTTTTAAGTCTTTTGAGAACAGTTGTTTGTGATTATTTGTATTTTATAATCGCAGCATTTACTTTTATTTATATATATTTCCATGTGATGTTCCTTTACGTTTTTACCATAGCCTCCAAGTGAAAAATTCAAATTGAGTTTACTGAAAGTGTGACTATTATTGGGGTGACTTTATGTTCACTGTAATTATATTGCAGTAAAATTTTAAAATATAATTTTATATAAAAAATATTTTCGACAAATAAGGATAGCAACACAAAAAATTTTTTCTTACATCTAGAAATGTGCACCTAAATGGTCACACAAATAGAATAATATAGTTCAAACAAATAAATCACTTGTAAGTTAACCTGGCGTTGATTCCATTTTTATACGATTCGGAAAAATAGAGCCTGGTGTGTTTTTTTCAAAATCGTCCTCAAAACTAGTCAAAACCTGTAATTAAACACATTTAAATGTTTTAATTAAATGCTGATTTTAAACATAAATTTTGATGACGAAAATAATAAGACCAACACAATTTATCTGTAACGAACAATTCTCGAAATATTTAATTACTTTCTTAAGTGATTTTTGGCATCATTGTAACAACTTTTATTAATACCATTAGTAGCTAAACTATATATATATATATATATATATATATATATATATATATATATATATATATATATATATATATATATAGTAATTTTTCTATATGCCTTAATGAAAACTACATAGCCCAGTGCCATTAGCCTTCATGATGCCCGGTATGGCTACATCTGTTTTGGGTGTTCGGGTCCAGGATTGTCCGCATTGATTATGGGAACACAAAAATATCAGAACGGTACCTCAAAAACTGAACCTTATTTGCTCAGCATTTTACTTTGTGATCTACGGTCTTGAGAATACAGAAGGACGTATCTCAAGATACGGCGTTTTGTTTTGCATTCAGAAGGCTGGTTTAGCTTCCTTTTAATGCCTTAATGCTATGCTATTTTTGAAGATATATCTAAATTAATAAAGAAGGTATTAGAATGTTAAAAAAAATATTCCAATAGCATTGTTCTATTTTAAAATATAAACACTCTTTATTTCATAATGATATTTTAAAAATACGTTTGTTTTTTGCCATCATAAGGCAGCCTAGATTATTGCATTATATTCTATCGCCCCACGGGTATCATTACGAAGAATTCAAAGTGCACTTTATTATAGTGCAGTAAAATTTAAAAATTAAATTCTATATATAAAATATTATCGTTAAATAAGAATGCTCCAAATCCAGGATATCATATATCTAGAAATGTGCATGAAATAGTCGCACAAATAGAATAAGATAGTACAAATATTTTCCATTTATACAGTTTAAACAAAGACAAATAAATCACTTCTCAGTTCGCTTAGCGTTGATGTTATTTTCATAGGGTTTAGAAAATTAGAGTTGTTTTCGTAAAATGGTCCTAAAAAATGGTCAAAATATGTAATTAAACATGCATAAATGTTTTTTTTAAATGCCTATTTTAAACGCAAATTTTGATGAAGAAAATAATAAGACCAACACAATTTCTCTATAGCGAACATTTCTCGAAATATTTAATAACATTATTTAGTGATATTTTCCAACTGGCAACTTTTAATAAGTAGCTAAACTGCGTATATATATATATATATATCAGACATACAAGATGAAGATGCAGATATTACAGCAGAGGTTTATTATAGACAAAAGTATCAATGACCATTGTTTATAGTATTAAAGTATGTGATCAAAATTCTTGCCAACCGCAGTTGTGCATGTTTCAGCCAGGATGTGCAGGACCATGGAGGTAGAGATCTCTTTAGTCTTCGTGAGAGGACTATCTCAATAAGACCTTTTCTGTAAGATGGGTTGGCCGGGAAACGCATTCAGAATCTCTGGTGCGTACAGAACCCAGGGTAGCCGCCAGGTTGCGCTGACATCGGCCCTTGGCGAAAACCCAAAAAACGCGCCAATGTCATCCTCTTGCCGTAGTTTTTAATTATTTGAATGCATTGAAAAGATGGAACCAGAAGCGTTGTTGCACGCATTTCGTAACCGATAAATATGTATTTTATAAGAAATCACGGACTTATTAAGTGTTAACATAACTATAATTCTGAATATATTCATTTCTGACATCCATCATATACCTAACGTTAATAACGAATTATTGCACTTTTAAGGATGAAATAATTATTTACCTTTTAAGTCTTTTGAGAACAGTTGTTTGTGATTATTTGTATTTTATAATCGCAGCATTTACTTTTATTTATATATATTTCCATGTGATGTTCCTTTACGTTTTTATCATAGCCTCCAAGTGAAAAATTCAAATTGAGTTTACTGAAAGTGTGACTATTATTGGGGTGACTTTATGTTCACTGTAATTATATTGCAGTAAAATTTTAAAATATAATTTTATATAAAAAATATTTTCGACAAATAAGGATAGCAACACAAAAAATTTTTTCTTACATCTAGAAATGTGCACCTAAATGGTCACACAAATAGAATAATATAGTTCAAACAAATAAATCACTTGTAAGTTAACCTGGCGTTGATTCCATTTTTATACGATTCGGAAAAATAGAGCCTGGTGTGTTTTTTTCAAAATCGTCCTCAAAACTAGTCAAAACCTGTAATTAAACACATTTAAATGTTTTAATTAAATGCTGATTTTAAACATAAATTTTGATGACGAAAATAATAAGACCAACACAATTTATCTGTAACGAACAATTCTCGAAATATTTAATTACTTTCTTAAGTGATTTTTGGCATCATTGTAACAACTTTTATTAATACCATTAGTAGCTAAACTATATATATATATATATATATATATATATATATATATATATATATATATATATATATATATATATATATATATATATATATATATAGTAATTTTTCTATATGCCTTAATGAAAACTACATAGCCCAGTGCCATTAGCCTTCATGATGCCCGGTATGGCTACATCTGTTTTGGGTGTTCGGGTCCAGGATTGTCCGCATTGATTATGGGAACACAAAAATATCAGAACGGTACCTCAAAAACTGAACCTTATTTGCTCAGCATTTTACTTTGTGATCTACGGTCTTGAGAATACAGAAGGACGTATCTCAAGATACGGCGTTTTGTTTTGCATTCAGAAGGCTGGTTTAGCTTCCTTTTAATGCCTTAATTCTATGCTATTTTTGAAGATATATCTAAATTAATAAAGAAGGTATTAGAATGTTAAAAAAAATATTCCAATAGCATTGTTCTATTTTAAAATATAAACACTCTTTATTTCATAATGATATTTTAAAAATACGTTTGTTTTTTGCCATCATAAGGCAGCCTAGATTATTGCATTATATTCTATCGCCCCACGGGTATCATTACGAAGAATTCAAAGTGCACTTTATTATAGTGCAGTAAAATTTAAAAATTAAATTCTATATATAAAATATTATCGTTAAATAAGAATGCTCCAAATCCAGGATATCATATATCTAGAAATGTGCATGAAATAGTCGCACAAATAGAATAAGATAGTACAAATATTTTCCATTTATACAGTTTAAACAAAGACAAATAAATCACTTCTCAGTTCGCTTAGCGTTGATGTTATTTTCATAGGGTTTAGAAAATTAGAGTTGTTTTCGTAAAATGGTCCTAAAAAATGGTCAAAATATGTAATTAAACATGCATAAATGTTTTTTTTAAATGCCTATTTTAAACGCAAATTTTGATGAAGAAAATAATAAGACCAACACAATTTCTCTATAGCGAACATTTCTCGAAATATTTAATAACATTATTTAGTGATATTTTCCAACTGGCAACTTTTAATAAGTAGCTAAACTGCGTATATATATATATATATATCAGACATACAAGATGAAGATGCAGATATTACAGCAGAGGTTTATTATAGACAAAAGTATCAATGACCATTGTTTATAGTATTAAAGTATGTGATCAAAATTCTTGCCAACCGCAGTTGTGCATGTTTCAGCCAGGATGTGCAGGACCATGGAGGTAGAGATCTCTTTAGTCTTCGTGAGAGGACTATCTCAATAAGACCTTTTCTGTAAGATGGGTTGGCCGGGAAACGCATTCAGAATCTCTGGTGCGTACAGAACCCAGGGTAGCCGCCAGGTTGCGCTGACATCGGCCCTTGGCGAAAACCCAAAAAACGCGCCAATGTCATCCTCTTGCCGTAGTTTTTAATTATTTGAATGCATTGAAAAGATGGAACCAGAAGCGTTGTTGCACGCATTTCGTAACCGATAAATATGTATTTTATAAGAAATCACGGACTTATTAAGTGTTAACATAACTATAATTCTGAATATATTCATTTCTGACATCCATCATATACCTAACGTTAATAACGAATTATTGCACTTTTAAGGATGAAATAATTATTTACCTTTTAAGTCTTTTGAGAACAGTTGTTTGTGATTATTTGTATTTTATAATCGCAGCATTTACTTTTATTTATATATATTTCCATGTGATGTTCCTTTACGTTTTTATCATAGCCTCCAAGTGAAAAATTCAAATTGAGTTTACTGAAAGTGTGACTATTATTGGGGTGACTTTATGTTCACTGTAATTATATTGCAGTAAAATTTTAAAATATAATTTTATATAAAAAATATTTTCGACAAATAAGGATAGCAACACAAAAAATTTTTTCTTACATCTAGAAATGTGCACCTAAATGGTCACACAAATAGAATAATATAGTTCAAACAAATAAATCACTTGTAAGTTAACCTGGCGTTGATTCCATTTTTATACGATTCGGAAAAATAGAGCCTGGTGTGTTTTTTTCAAAATCGTCCTCAAAACTAGTCAAAACCTGTAATTAAACACATTTAAATGTTTTAATTAAATGCTGATTTTAAACATAAATTTTGATGACGAAAATAATAAGACCAACACAATTTATCTGTAACGAACAATTCTCGAAATATTTAATTACTTTCTTAAGTGATTTTTGGCATCATTGTAACAACTTTTATTAATAACATTAGTAGCTAAACTATATATATATATATATATATATATATGATCAAGATGCAGATAATGCAGCAGACGTTTATTAGACGTAACGATTATAAGTATCAATGACCATTGTTTATAGTATTAAAGTAGGTGATCGAATTTCTTGCCGTTCGCAGCTGTGCAGGTTTCAGCCAAGATGTGCAGAACCATGGAGGTAAAGATCTCTCTAATCTTCATGGGAGGACTATCTCAATAAGATCTTTCCTTTAAGATGGGTTGGCGGGGAAGGACCTGTCAGTGAGCCGTTACAGCCCCCGATTTGTTCCCAATTGATTTGTTCCTGTGGAGTTACCTCAAAAGAATTGTATACGAGATCCCTGTAACAACTGACGCTGATGTTGTTGCTCGAGTCTTTGAGGCAGCATCAGGTGTCCTCGATGGCGAGCATTCAGACATTTTTGAACGCATTCTGCAATGCATGCGTCAACGTTGCCAGAAATGCACATCTGCGGAAGGCAAGATCTTTGAACACCTACTTTAATACTATGATAAACAATTGTAATTCATACTTGCAATTGTTATGTCTAATAAACCTGAGCTGCATTATCTGCATTCCTTTCGCATTGTTTGTTCCTGCATCTGCAACTCCCCACGGAGGCGTTTGCATCAATACATATTCCTATGCAAAACGGGCTAGTTTTTTTGTTCCTCACCTATCCTTCAAGTTTGTCTAATATTTTTAGGGCCACCCTGTATATATATATAAAAGTTCCCGTATAACATGATTTTGAGAGTAATTGAATAAATACAAGAACTTAGGTTATACAACTGTTAATGCCAGAACATTGTGCATATTGGTTGAAGATTCAACTAGCGAATATTATTTCGAAAATTATAGCGAATATAATTTCTATTTCACTGCGAGTCGCTTATTCGAGTCGCGCGCAAGGGATACGGGTCGATAACTTTTGTTGGGAATCGGGTCAAATTCGAAAAATGCATGACTCAAATTTTGAGCCACACTCTGACTCGGCCCAAAGCAATTGCGTAGTACGCAATTATATTTTTTATTTAGGTAAGCATCTTTTAAAGTTTCTGAAATATTAACCATAAAATGAATATTTCGAATTTTTATTGCTGTAACGGGATTAAAATCATACAAAGTATGTTGCAATGACTTCGCTTTTTAATAGAACCCCTTGCTAATATGAATTTCCATCGATAATAACGTTCTACTAGTATTCATATTTATACTCAAAATGTTGCTTATATCCTTTTCAAATGGCACTCATGAAGTATACATCTATGAGCCTTCTTCAGTCATTGAACTTCTCATGGCATATGACATCATTACTATAAGTGTCCCATACATCATAATTAAAAGATCGTTTCTTTATTTAGACACTTGTGAATCGGAAAAATACGCAAATACCTAAGTGATCAATTTATTTGCAAATAGAAGGTCATATTCGCAAACAGCAATACTGTAAAATGGTCATTAGTGACATTTGAGTTTAAACAGCCCAATTATGAAATTTGTGAATGAAAATGTGGTATTTTATTTATGTTTCAGATTGTCTTTTTTCTTTCAACCCAGACCACTCGACCTACCCGAAGGTATATGTTTGGACGACCCTGACAGTACCACCCAACGTTATACTGGAATCCAGTAGAGACGGCATCTACAAGACACTACCTTCCTTTCCCTACCACTCACGGAAGGATTTTTGGACCCACAGATTATTTTCCACTGGCAGGGACGACCTTGGTGTTTACGTCCATTTTCTGCCAGGGTTCGGATCCACAGATTTAACTTTCAGGTGCTTAAAGTTAACAAGGAGATTGTTTGGGCCGAGCTATACATTGAGCACGGAAGATGGGCCTAGAGGCATTCGAGGGACAATCAGCAATTGCCTAATATGTCTACGCCGAAAAAAATTCCTCGTCCTCGCACTTGTTTCCATGTTGGATAAACATATGTATCTAGACAATACTTTTCAGCAGAACGGTTGTCAATGAATTACCAAAGTTTCTCCATAAAAAAAATCTTATAAAGGACTTAAATTTGCAATATACCTTATTCTAATCTTATGATTTATAAAAAAAAATGTGTCTATATAGTTATGTATTACATAATGTATCTACACTAAGCCAGAAATAATATGTAGGGGGAGGGGGGCAGAACAGGGGATTGAGTCACCTAAAAAGACTCAAATCCCATAATAGGTATAAACTACCTATTAAATCCCCATAATAGGTTAAACTACCCAATGTTAAGTGGGTAGTTTAAGTTTATTAAAGGGCTTGTAAAGAGTTTATAAGGTGATTTTTTGTGATATTTAAAACGAACAAACTATTAAATTGTCTAATACAAATCTTCAACGACAATTCATAATACACAAATTGAAGTGGAATATATTACTGTAAAAACTGGTTTGTTGCATTCAATATAAATTGTTCTTTGTTTGATTCTTTTTTTGCCTGGTATTTTTGAAAATGACACCACACACCACATGCACACACCACATACACATGCACACACCACATACATATACAACAACACTCAAAGACGGACATATTTTCCAAAAATGTTCATTTGGATTTTAAATGCATTTTTCCTCCAAAATGTCGAATTGAAAGAATTCGAGGAAGCAATACTTTCTCTACACATGGACACAAATATGTATCTTATTAAATTCGTCAAATCTTAAAAAGCCCATTTGTCCTCAACTGAAGCACATTAAAAGTAACTTTTACTTACATTTCATTAGACGCAGTAATAAATAAAGAAAACCCACTTTAATTAAACAATATAACAACCTTTAAATTTTCGAATCAGACTGTTTCTCTTGCTTTTTATATATGTTTCTTTCTCTCTTCTAATGTCAGAAGTTAATCGTAAAGAAAAAGAGCAAAATCATGACGTAGGCAATTACGGTCGATCATTAACCAATTTTGATCATTGGCCAATGGTGTTCTAATCGTTTACAGTAGCATTGTATATTCTTCTAGTGAAATTAGAAAGTACATGGCAGAATGCGGAAGAAATGGGTTTTGAGAGTATGTCTAGAGGACAGAACTTTTCACTTTCTCATGCTGAGGCAGTACTGATATCACGCAAAATTTTGATTTCGAGATTTTTATGTCAATATATATATACAAGACATATATATATACAAGTCCTCCTGATCACGTTTTGGCTACTTTTGGATTGATGTCCGTCTGCGTGTCTGTATGTATGTAGTCGATTTCTTGTGTTCAGGATAGCAGCTACAATTAATGAATTTTCACGAAACTTTATATCCTGCTTTGATCCTGTAATGAGACTAAAAACAATAAAGGAGACTAAGAAAAAAATCTGATGTGGGCAGCACATGTCTTTCTCTGCAGACACAAAATCCTAAATAAAAGGGTAAGGAGAGTTCTGCGCCAAGTGGAAGTATTTAAGATAACGTTAAGATAACTTTAACAATTAACTTTAAGTATTTAAGATAACTTTAACATGGGGGCACCCAGAGGAACGAAATACAATGAGTTCATCATACAATGAGTTCACGAAAAGTGGAAGTATTCAAGTGCTATACTTTAACATGGGGATCCTCTGAAGCCATAATGTAGGTGTGCGGCAGCACAGTTATGGCACCATAGAATATACATAGATAGACGATTTATATCATAGAAGAGAGCGGAGTTGAAGAATGGATGTTACGTAAGTACTGAGTATTATTTTTACTCAATAGTAGTGTATTGAATATAAGTAGGTATTTTAGAAAAAGATAATATTTTTAGGGCTTGCCCTCACCACCATCCGATTCGCATGTGCACCGCGACAACCTCGAAGATATGAGTAATTTCTGTATTATGAAATTAATTACAAAATGTAAATTTTTAAAGTCTGTCCCCGCCACCAACCGATGCATAAATGCACCGCTGTAATCTCTATAACTTTTTTCTCGTATTTTTTATATTTAAATGGCCGTAAGCGTAGCTTGTAATACCGTTCTCATGTAAATATATTTTGCGTCAATAGGCAGCAAAGGCCGCCTTGTTCTGGCATACAATGAATAGTTTATGACTTTTGCTATCAATTCTAATCTGTTCTTCCATGGTAGGCCTAACACTCAACAATCACTGTCTATAATCACTGTGTAGAAATCCCAGACCACACGACCAACCCAAAGGCTTATGGTAGCTTTCTGTGTGGCCGGGATTATATAATCACTGTGTGCAATTTTTCGTGATACTACATGCTTAGAAACACCTGTAGCTCTTTCCTTTTCTCCAGCAGATGATGGAATAGAGTACACCTTAAGTCTAAGTCCTATGAACGCTCGAATAGGGGTTGAATTCAATTCATCTTTAAAGTATCCAATGCGTTTTTTATTTACATCACTGAAGAGAGGATGGTCCTTGGGATTGTCAAAAAAATCATACAGGTGCTTATGCTGACTCCTATCTTCATAGATATCAGGAGTTTTGGTTTCATAAGCCAATGAATCAGTATCAGTGAAGAGAAATGAAACTTTTTTATCATATTAGCTTTTAATTTGCATATAATGGAACTCATACGTGAGTAGTTTTGACAACTTCAGGATAGCAAAACCAACGGATATAGTTCGGATCATTAAAATGTAACTCTTTACCCATTCGATACCCACCAGAACTTCACAAAAAATCCTGCTAACTTCATCAGTTGGGGATACTACCATATTCAGGGCCCATTTTGAAGAATTAACTAACACAATACTTCTCGATTTCGAAGATTTTCCATCGTTTTACCAAACACAGCGCAATTAAGCAATTTAAAAAAAAATTCTCAAAATTAGTCGCCAACATTCTCTTTTCTGGATTGAATTGAATATATTTCTGCAACCACGGCTTCTGATTAAATCTTAAGGCCTTATGAATTTTCATGAGTCTCAAACCTGGTGATGAGTATAGTTAACGGTTGCGATAATGGACAATGTAATGTTTCTTGTCATATAGATTGCGTACCACCATCGTAGCACTAATGAAATGGACATGACGTAAGCCTTGAATCAATAGTTTAGCGTATATGGATCTCTTGCTCGATCTTCACCCTTTCAAGGACCAGGGGATACTCATTATGGTAATTTATGTAAGGTTTCGAAATACTTCAGATCCACTTCAAATATATCACCCTCTTCAGTCTTATCCTTTATAGACGCATTGTCCAAGATTCATTCAAATGTTCTATAGGTATCCATTCAAACCCTCCATAAGGTAGTGGTTGAGATATAGCCCAATTATATAGATTATTAGCGTCAAGATAGACAATGGGCTTATTAGAGTCATTAGAGTCATAATTTTTCAAATAACAATAATGAGCATCACGTCTACTCTGACTGATCATACGTATACCAACTCGAATCACACTTTCTATGAACATTAACATATTTTTATCTGTGGAAAGGATGCCTGCCATTCCATTCCTGAGAAAGTCATTAGATGTACACAATCAATACTATAATGGGATAGGCATAGTGTTCAAAACATTTCGAATACAGCGGCTAACAGGATTTCAAGTTCAGCGTCAGCAAATCGAGAGACTTCATTGTAGAATAGAAGATAAAAATTAAAAATTGCCGCAAAATCGAACAGATAAAAAGCAGATTTAAAATGGTCACCGCACTCCCACTTACTTAGGGTACAGTACAGAGTCCATTTCGACAATAAGACCTAGCAGTTTCGTCCAAATAGTTGAACGGTAGAGCATCGGCTGCCAATTTCGAAGATTCAGGGTTAGATTCTCAGTTAAGGCGGCAAGGTTCCTTACAATGGCGACCGAATAAATGAACCCTGCAGGTTAGTGCAAAGATATCTGAGGTCTGACTGGTGTGACTAACATGCATTCAGTGGACTCTGGGATATGGAGCGGCGATATCAAATTAAGAGGATAATGGCCACTGAGGAAGCTGACCTCGAGGATAAAAGTAGAATCGGGAGGCTAACCTGAGGTAAAAACAGGGCGATGGTCAGTCAGATTGTCAGTTGCACAACAATCTGGTAATATAGAGTGGAGAATGCAGCGTCTACTTCGACAATAATAGCTTGCAATTTCGCCCCAGTAGCTCAACATTACAGTGTCGGCTAGCCAGTTCAAAGATCCAGGGTTCGATTCCCGAATGGGGCAACAAGGTTCTTTGCAATGGAGCCCGAACAAATCAACGTTGTCCGTTAGTGCACAGATGTCTGAAGTCTTAACGTGACACTGATTTGACTAATATGTATTCGGTGGCCTCTGGGATATGAAGCGCCAATTTCAAATTAGGATGATAATGGCCACCCAGGATGCTAACCTGGAGGTTAAAAATAGCATCAGGAGGCTAACCTGGTTTAAAAACAGCAGGAGGTGGTCAGTCAAATTGTCATTTGCTCGCCAATCTGATATTAGAGCGTGGAGCATGCAGAGTCGACTTCGACAATAATAGCTTGCAATTTCGTCCTAGCAACTCAACGGTACAACGTCGGCTGGTCAGTTTGAAGATCCAGGTTGGGATTCGATGTTGGGGCAGCAAGGCCTTTTTTAACCTCCTTTTGCCAAGAGTCGAAAGTGAGTGAAAATTCCATTCCCGCACCAAAAGGATAAACTCCTCCACCGCGAAATGAACAACATAGAACTCACAGAGAACACTCACACAGGAAAGGCTTTCGCTCTCCAGCAAAATCCCACTTGCTCCCAATCATCGAATTGCAGTCTTCGTACAAATACTAGCAAGTAAACAACAACTTTTAAACTTCTAATCAAAGCATGTGCACCTGCATGTTGTGGTTTAAACGTGCTCCTGTATATTAAATAAATTTTTGAGATTTAAATGTGTTACTTTCATTTTATTGTTTTTCTGCCTTATAATTTGTTTAATTTCATTAATGTAAACGTTTCCTTGTGCTCGCTCGGCTGACAGGTTCTGGATTCGCGTCCCACCTGCGGACATGGATATTGTGCTGTTGGACGTACTGTGTGTTGTCCCCTTACTCGTGCACCGGGGCAACGTAATGAGATGTCTATATGGTTCACGATACTGCAGGTTGATTGGCGAAATATCATTGTGTTAAGTAATATTACTAGAAAAAAGTACTAAGGTATACTCTGCGAATTAAAGAAATAAAAAAAATTATGTGAACAGCACGTGACTTTCCCTACAAACTCGAAGTCTTTTTCTTTTCTTCTTTGCCTAATTATTAAAATGAGTTCAATTGCACAAAATAACACGGATAATTATTTGAAATAACATTGAATTTGCAGTTTTAAATCAATTTTAATTTTCATTCGGCGACTGGGGGCTGTGTTAAAGCCGACGTGGCAGAAATGCGAAAAAAAAATTAAATATCTTAAGAACGGTTAGACTTAGAGTTTTCGTGTTAGTTTTATTTTTTTGTTATCTTCAAAAATTACTTGTAAAACATGAAATTAATTGATGCATTTGATAATAAGTACTTTTTTATTTTAGATTTGGCAATTTTTTTGCGTTATTTCGAAAAATAATGGCATGTTTCTGCTTTCCGAATCGTACCAAAATCCTATCAGGCCACGAGTAAACTGCAAGTGAATTATAGTATACTCAGCATTTTATTTATTTTTTTGTTTTTCACTACTAAATTTCATATTATCTGCACTTTTTTGTTTTACTTTACTTTCGTCACACTTGGAGGCGCTTCCATAATTCGTTATATTAAGCAGTGTTTGAAAAGTTATTTTTCCATAAGTCGGGCATAAAGAATAGATAGCCCCTATAGTCCCTCTAGCCTTCATGATGCCCTGTATGTCTAGTTCTCTTTCGGGTGTTCGGGTCCAGATTTGCCGCATTGATTATGAGAACACAATAATATTAGAAAGGTCTGAACAAACTGAACCTTATTTGTTCTCCATTTTACTTTGTGATCTGCGGTCTTGGGAATACAGAAGGACGTATCTCCAGATACGGCGTTTTGTTTTGCCTTCACAAGGCTGGTTAGCTTCATTTTAATGCCTTAATATTATGCTATTTTTGAGGATATATCGAAATTAATAAAGAAGATACTTGAACATGAAAAATATTCCTATAGCATTGTTTATCAGAGAAAATAAACACTCTTTATTTCATAATGATATTTTGATAATACGTTTCCTTTTCGCCGTCACGAGGCAGACAAGTTTATTACATTATACTCTATCACCCAACGGAGTATAGCATTACGAAAAATTCTAATTGCGGTAATTTTATGTGTACTTTTATTATATTGCGGTAAAAGTTTAAAATTATGATATATATAAAATATATTTTCGTTAAATTATGCACAATTTTATTAACAGCATTTTGAATCTAGAGATGTGCATCAAATGGCCGCACAAATAGAATAAGATAGTACAAACGTGTTCCATATATGCAGTTACAAAAAAATACTTGTATTTTAATCTAGCGTTGATTCCATTTTCATACGGTTTAGAAAATTAGAGCCTGCTGCTTTTGCAAAAAGGACCTAAAAATGGTCAAAATCTGCAATTACACATACATAAACGTTTCAATTAAATGCTTATTTTAAACGTAAATATTGATGACGAAAATAATTTTTAGAACGATGACGAAAATAACATTTTAGATGGAAATAGCACATGTTCAGATACATGCCATTGTTGTGCATCAATCGTTTTGACTCACTAAAAAATCCCAACACGGAAAATTCTCTGCTTTTGACAAAAACTGTTTTTTAACAATTAGCAGTAAAAGACTTATCTTCCAAATGCTTTACTAAAATTAACCTAAAAGATTTTAATCGTCACATTTTTGAAAACTTTAATGATGGAAATAATTTTTAACACTTTACAACATAGTTGAAAAGTATTTATGATTTTGTTCATTCTGTCTGTCTGTCTGTCTGTCTGTTTGAATGATAAGTGCCGTAAAAATGACTTTATCCAACTGAAAACCAGGCGATTTATATTTCAATGACGTTGTTTGAATAAAGTTAATTTTTTTCGATGAAGTTTTAAGTTTTCAAATATACTAAATTAACGTAGTATTGTAATAATATTTAAAATATTACCGCTGAATGTATCGTATTTCAGAGATGTTTAAATAAAATTGCATTGCAGTTGGAAAGTGTTTTATAATCAATACTTTATGCATGAGTGATCTTTATTGTTGATTTAATGCATTATATCATTACAAAATTATAATTTCTATATTACATTGATTTTGTAGTTTGTCATTGAATTTCATCCTTTATATAGTAAACTAGCTCTATTTGAATACCAATTCGCCAAGCATCGTGCAACAATTGAAAAAATGATGGTGTTGAGAACAGTTTATACCAGCATAGCGGGAGAAGTAACATTTTATTTTATTTTGTAGCACTATAACTACTTCACAGAGTACATAGTTTAATAGAACCTTCTCATTTTTTGGATTTTTAAGTACCACTATCATTGTTTGATTTTCTCCAAAACTCAAATCAGCGCTAGAGTAATGCCTAACCAATATGGCTACCAAATTTCAAGCAAATGTAGCAAATATATTTTGAATTACAGTTAACTGCTTAGAATTACAGTTAACTGCTTTGAATTACATTAACTGCTTAGATACTCCCACATTTGGACAATCCGCCAATATAACGTTGATAAAATGAAGTTCATCGAAAACGTTTTTGTTTCATAACTAATTATTTTATTCTAATTAATTTCATAATTACATTAAGAGAATGGAAACATGAAGTTATTTCAAAATTATATTGCCATGTGTTCTAAACTCATTCATTATGTTCATAAAATATTCCTTCCAAAATGTATCAATTCTGATATTTATGAACTAAAATGTCAAATGAGTATATACAAAAGATTCCATATAATAAAAAAATCCTTGTCTAATTAGGATTTCGGGAGAGGGAGCAGACTACCAAATCTTCCTCCTCCTCGTTTTTCGTCGAGTAAATTCTATGTTGGAATCGTACATTGCCATCTATCTGTACATTTTTGATGTAATTTTTTTCGCTAAACAAAATTCCATTGCTTCACATATACTCGGGTCAAATATCAAGTCATTCTGACCAGTAGTTCTTACTTTATAGCGTTTTTAAATTGCAACTTTAATTATAACCACCCTGTGCATTATAGAGTCAAAATGAACTGATAAATTGGTAAGAGTTAAAATTAGGCATTAACATGTATTAAGTTTCAGAATGTTTCTACAAAATATTAACATATTTATTACTAGTGAATGTTTACATTAAAATGAATTTTAATGATTATACATTAATATTGATGTATAGTCAATACATGGATATTAATAACCAGCTCTTAGCATGCAAATATAAATATGCCATTATTTGTTATACTTTATATGAAACGAAATATATATTAGTAACTTTTTGGTTTATAAATGCTAATGATTGATAGTGTTTTTGATGAGCCCCTCCTTTAAGAGTGCTGAGTCCTCTTGAATTTCCCTCCAGCCCCTCTTCAATTTCGTGTGTGGCTACGGCCCTGACAGAAAGTATGCAACCCATCTCAGTACAGCATGCAAGAAATATTTGATGCTTGTTCCACAAGATTAAGAACTTGTAAAGTCTCAACAAAAATATTTTAAAATCCGGAATGGAACCTTAGAGGGGACTACTACGCATATTTCTATATATAGTATACTCCGCAATTTATTTAATTTTTATTTTTTACCGCTAAATTTCATATTATCTGCATTTTCTTGTTTTACTTTTCTTTCGCCACACTAGGTGGCGCTTCCATAATTCGTTCTATTCACCTGTGTTTCATGAAGACTAGATGGCCCCTCTAGCCTTCATGATGCCCGGTATATGTAGACCTCTTTCGGGTGTTCGGGTCCAGTCATGTCCGCATTGATTATGAAAACATAAAAATATATGAGAAAGGTAACTCTTCAAACTGAACCTTATTTGCTCAGCATTTTACTTTGTCATCTACGGTCTTGGGAATATAGAAGGACGTATCTCCAGATACGGCGTTTGGTTTTGTCTTCATAAAACTTGTTAGCTTCCTTTTAATGCCTTAATGCTATACTATTTTTGAAAATATATATCTAAATTAATAAAAAATATATTAGAACGTAAAAACAATATTCCTTTAGCATTGTTTTATCTGAAAAAATAAACACGCTTTATTTCATAATGATATTTTGATAATATGTTTCTTTTTTGTCGTTACAAGGCAGCCAAATTTATTATATTATACTCTATAACCCCACAGAGTATAGCATTAGGAAAAGTCTAAGTGCCCTTTATTATATTGCGGTCATAAAATGTGTACTGTTATTATTTTGCGCTAAAATTCTAAAATTACATTTCATATAATGTATATTTTCGATAAGCAATTTATGTTGAGCCTTTTGTTCCAGAGTCCAGCAATGTGCACCAAATGGTCGCAGAAATAGAATTAGATAGTACAAACATGTTCCATATATGCAGTTACAAATAAATCATTTGTATGTTAATCTAGCGTTGATTCCATTTTCATACGATTTAGGAAATTGGAGCCTGCTGCTTTTGCAAAAAGGACCTCAAAAATGGTCAAAATCTGCAATTAAACATACATAAATGTTTTAATTAAATGCTTATTTTAAACGTAAATATTGATTACGGACATAATAAGACCAACACAATTTCTCTATAATGAACAATTATCGAAATATTTAATAACTTTCTTAAGTGATTTTTGCCACTTTTTTTTATTAATACCATTTTTAGCTAAACTGTATATATAGTATATCTACTATATATACAGGGTGTTTATAATTAAAGTTGCGATTTTAAAACGCTGTAAAGCAACAACTACTGGCCAGAATGACCTGAAATTTGACCTGAGTATACGTAAAGCAATGGAATTTTTTTTGGCGAAAAAAAAAATGTACCAAAAAAGGGCAATGTATGAATCCAACATTGTATTTGCTTGGCGAAGAACGAAAAAATTAGCCGCTAGGTCGCGTATGGAAGCACACCTCTAATATGGAGGTATGCTAATTAGGGCTAGACATGCGTACCGCACATTACAGTTGTGATAAGAACGAGGAGCACATGCAATACTCATTGAGTGCCTTGTCATGACTCGGTCACTGAAGGATCGTGCTTTGCTCGTAAAACTTTTCTACCACAACGGTGACTGTGCGTTAACTGCTCTCAGGTGGTTCGACGAACTTAGCTGACGTAAAAGCACGCATTACGCACCACATCTACAGTATCACCTCTGATACAATCCGATCTGTTGTGGAACATGCTGTTTTGCGGTTCCAACTTGCAGTCGAGTACGGTGGACATTTCTTGCGTTTTAGGTGATTGTTTCTTGTTTTCATTGTGTTTCAATCAATTATTAAATTAAGTGATGTTGATTAAACTGTCGTTTTCTTTAGTTTACTATTGGTTTCTTTCGGCTAACAACATCCAGTGTTTGGAAAATACAGCGCCATCTTTTTTTATGGTATTTTTTCACATTTTTGTGGTATTTGTTTCCTTCGCCAAACAAAATTCCATTGCTTCATGTATACTCATGTGAAATTTTGGTCATTCTGACCAGTGGTTCTTACTTTACAGCGTTTTAAAATCGCAACTTTAATTAAAATCACCCTGTATATATATCAGGCATATAAGATCAAGATGCAGATAATACAGCAGAGGTTTATTAGACACAATGATTGCAAGTATCAATGGCAATTGTTTATGGCATTAAAGTAGGTGATCAAATTTATTGCCATCCGCATCTGTGCATGTTTCAGCCAGGAAGTGCAGGACCACGGAGGTAGAAATATCTCTAATTTTCGTGGGAGGACTATCTCAATAAGATTTTTCCTGCATGATGGGAAGGCCGGGAAGGACCTGCCAATTAGCCGCTACAGTCCCCTGATTTGTCCCTAATGAATTCTTCCTGTTTAGTGACCTCAAAAGTCTTGTTTACGAGATCCCTGTAACATCTGATGCTGATTTTGTTGCTCGAGTCCTTGAGTCAGTTGCAGGTGTCCGCAAACATTCTGTCATTTTTGAAAGCTATCTGCAATCCATGAGTGCACGTTGCCAGACATGCACTTCTGCGGATGGCAAGAAATTTGAACAAATACTTTAATAACTATGATAAACAATTGTAATTGATACTTGTAATTTTTATGATTAATAAACGTATGCTGTATTAACTGCATTCCGTGCTATTCGTTTCTTCCTGCATCTGCAACTCCCCACGGATGCGTTTGCATCAACACATATTCCTATGTAAAACGGGTTTGTATTTGTGTGCCTCACCTACACTTACATTTTTCTGAGACCGTTAGGGCCACACTGTATATATATATATATATATATATATATATATGTGTGTGTGTGTGTGTGTGTGCTTTATATATGTATTAAAACTGAACTGCAACTTGAATATATGATTTCTAATAAATATTCCTATCATTTAGTGTAAGCAAACTGAATTTAATGGATTATAAAAGAAGTGAATTAAAAGTAGGGAAAGTCATAGTCTTCCCACTTCAGATATTTTTAGCTAGATCTAGCTATTGTTGGAAATTTATAGTAATAGAAATTATCTTGCCACAGAATTTGCAATTAGTAGTGAAATAGCTATATTCTAGCCGTTAATTAGAGAGAAGGCAGATAGCTTTGATTGCTTAACTTCAAACTACAAGACTGATTCATCGATTTGCGGGTCGGGTTTTTTGTACATTTCAAGTTGTGGGTTGAAATTTATTTACGTGTCAAGCTGTGGGTCTGTCCACTAAAATTTCATTTAAGGGATACCTTATCACATGCTTTTGAGAGTCATTGGATAAATGCAAGAACGGAGGTCATACAACAGTTAATGACCGAAAATTGTGCATATCGGTTGAAGATTTAGCAACTAGTGAATATTATTTTGAAATGGTTCCATTGCGAGCCGATTATTCTAGTTACGCGCAATAGGTAAATTTCGATAATTTTTTTTTTTTGTTGGGAATCGGGTCATGCGTGACTGCACTTTTGACCAACACTCCTGCTCAGACCAATAAAATGCAATGGTTCAATTATGTTTTTCATTTCGATAAACCTCTTATAAAATTTCTGGAATATAAGGAATATAAGCCATAAAATAAATATTTCGAATTTTTATGGAGGTAACGGGATTAAAATCACCCAAGGTCTATTAGATGGACTACGCTTATTAATAGAATCCCATGTCAATATGAATTTCCATTGAGAATACAGTAATACTAGCATTCAGTTTTATACTCAACATGTTGCTCATATCTATTTCAAGTGGCGCGCATGAAGTACACATAAGCCTTCTTCGGCCATTGAACTTCTCATAGCATATGGTATCATTTCTATAAGTGTCCCATACATCATAATTGGCTGATCGTCTCTTCATTTGGGACACTTGCGGGTTGGAAAAATACGCAAATACGTAAGTGATTAATTTATTCACAAATATGAGATCATATTCAGAAACAGCAATATCGTAAAATAGTCATTGTTGAGATTTGAGTTTAGACAGCCCATTTATGAAATTTGTGTAGGACAAAGTGGTATTTTATTTATGTTTCGGATTTTGTTTCTGTCTTCCGACCCACACAACCCCACCTATACGATAGTGTGATTCATATGTTTGAACGACCCAAACAGTGCCACCCAATTTATACTAGAATCGAGTAAATACGGCATCTACAGGACACTACCTTCCTTTTCCTACCACCAACTTCACGAAAGGATTTTCGGACCCGCAGATTAATTTCCACTGGCAGTGGCGACCTTTGGGTTGACGCCCATGTTCTGCCAGGGTTTGAACCCGCAGATTTAACTTGTCGATGCTTAACACGGAGATAGTTTGGGCACAGTTATACATTGAGCACGAAAGATGGGACTCCAGGCTTTTGAGGGAAAATCAACAATTGCCTACATTGTCTATGCTAAAGAACAGCCCTCGTCCTAGCACTTGTATCCATGTTGTGATTGAATCCTATGAATCTAGAGAATACTTTTCAGCTGTACCTTCGTCCGGGAATTACCTTAGTTTCTGCATAAAAAAATCTTATAAAAGTCTGAAATTTGCAATAACTCATATTCTAATCGCCTGAATACATATCTTATTGAATTCCGCAAATCTTAACAACCCCATTCGTCTTCAACTGAAGCATATTAAAATCAACTTTTACTTAAATTTTATTAAGCACATTAATTTATAAAGAAAATCTCATTAAATTAAGCAATTTAACAGCCTTTAGATTTTCGAATCAGACTATTTCTCTTGCTTTTTATATATGTTTCTTTCTCTCTTCTAATGTTAGAAGTTAATCCTAAAGAAAAAGAACAAAATCATGACATGAGTAATTACGGTCGATCATTAAGCAATCTGGATCATTGTTCAATGGCGTTCTATTCGTTTACAGTAGCACTGTATATTTTTCTAGTGAAATTAGAAATTATATAACAGAATGCGTAAGAAAAGGCTTTTGTGAGTATGCACAGGGGAAGGGACAGAACTTTTCACTTTCCATTTCAGACTCCATTTTAAAATCAATTTAGTTACCAATTCCGATTAAATCTAATCACAGATATTTAAATTCTATTACAGGCAGTAACATATAAATATAAAGAAAATATTGTAGAATTAATCATTACTTGAGTATTTCTTTTAAATCACATCTCTCGCGATTTTCCCACAATTTTCTCTCTCTAGTATTATTAGCTGTTAATTTAGAATAAAAATGACGGAATCGAACACTGTAAAACATTTGCACTTTTGTTGCTGAAAGTATCATGGAAATCCATCTGCCCGTAAAGGGGAGTAAGGTTCCTGACAGTTATGATAATATAAATATAAAATAACGCTTCTGAAGACAATAATCAGCTAAATGATTTAGATATCAAGCTGGAATTTTCATGAACGCCTGTAATTGCTGGTTGTCTGATAGTTTGCCGAAATTATCAACGAAATAACTGAAAAAAAAACGAGCAAAGTTTGCATAATGTTTTACAGTTTAAAGAGTATGACAGTCATAAATAAGACATAAATAAGCCTTCAATAGATATTGATGGTGCTCTGTATTCTATAACCTAAAATAAGGTAATTTTCTGATTTGGGAATTAGTTAAGAAAAGGACGACAAAGGAAGCGTTTGAAAAGACTCCGTGGTTCTGACCGGTGGCCACCGATCAAGAAAAGAGTGTTTGAAAACTAGATCATAATCGCTCAGTTATGACTGCTGCCGTTTAAAAGCTCGTTTCGATCACGGTCCGGTTATAATCAAAATGACCGAGATTTTCCTGCTGGTCATCGCGGTTTTGTTGTTATGTGATACGCAGAAACTCCTCTTGCTGGAACGCGTTTGAAACGCGTGGAATAATATTATTAATAACCACGCTAAGTTTATTTTCTTTTGCTGAGTAACCGATACACCGATCAACAACTATGACGTATCTAATCATAACCGAGATGATCAGTCGGTTGACTTTGCAAACGCGTCCATGATATATGATTCGCTAAATAACAAGCCTTATCAGACTCTGCCCGGCGAATCTCCAAAATAGACCCGCCGTCCGAAAAAAGAAAAAAAAGCTCGAACTGAATTTAAGCTAAAATCTGCCTGCCTCCTCCCCCCCATAACCGAACCGAAGATGCTACTGAGGCTGTAAATGATATAAATTCAACCGAAAATTTAACTGAAACAGAAACTCACACAAATTTGAACCCACATTTGCCAACATTACCAGCTGAAAAAACATAGACCCCTCACCGTCCCCGCGGCTACCACCTACTGGAACATGCAGGGCCTAAATGATTTCATACAATTACTCAATGGAATTAAAAATGTCTTCGCAGGCATCCAAATAGACAAAATCATTGAATTCCCCAAATATCTGTAAATTAATCAGGGCTCATGGCCCCATGGATTGCTATCTATGATATTTAATGCTATACAGAAGTTTTTTTACTAAGAATAGCCCCTGTATTACTCTTAACCCTCCCAGTATATTGAGATCCCTTTTCCAACTACCACCTTTACCCTTTTGATCATTGATCCCCCCCTTTTATAATGTTCTCAAAATGTCGCACTCTCTTAATGCACACAACCTGTTTACACATCATATAATGCTAGCGCATGTTCTATCCATGGCTTAAAAAATGATTAAAGGCATAACAACTCGGAAATGAAGCACATTGTTTTCTAGGTGCTTCAATAACTGTGTACATACACAAATGGTCAAACTTCTTTAAGCTAATTACTGATGGAAGTCACCGGTTTGACTTTTCTTCTGTCTCCATTAATTCGACGTGCTCTTCAAAGCTCTTTATATCGATAAAAATTTCAGTTATCTGGTAATTGATTTGTAAATGACATCCTACTGCTCCGAGGTTCGTGTGAATAACTGCGTCTAATTATTTGTTATTCCGCCTCGCCGCTCTACTTCACTATCATTTCCCTCACTGCATTCATTTATTTTTGCTTGTTTGCTCCTCAAATTCATATTTTCTGCATTTTCTTATTGTTAATCTTTTTACTTTTTTTTCGTCCTGCCTCTTATTTTACTATAAAGTTCTAATTACAAAAAAAAATTTAAATTGATTCTCCCATTTCACTTTCTTACCTGGATGATGTCCACATACCTGCTGATAATACAAGAAAAATAAAAAAATAATATTTTACAATATGACTGTTAAATACAATTGCATTAAGAGTTTTTCTGTCTATAAATTTGTTGATCTCCATAATACCTATTATACCGATATTGATATTTAAAGCCTATTTTAATGCACTTGACATGTATACGTTATGGCTAAAGTTAAAAATCCGGTTAGTATTAATAATAAACGGCTATTATCAATAATGATCACGTGTTTTGGTAAATGTGATAAATATTGCATATTAAACATATTTACCGGTTAATGTTAATAATTACCAATGAAGTTGGTCATTGAGATTAATTAAGCATAATTTATTGAAATCCCATCTCAACCGTTATTTTTATGTCATGCGATAGGAAGTGTATGATGTTACATACAATAACAATTTAGTCAGCAATGAAATGTTGTCAATGTAAAAAATGTTTTATAATAATGATCACTCTTATTTATAAGATACATTCATTATTTATTACAACAAACATATTACTTTACACACAAACACATTAAGGCGACAAAAAATTGCATACAAATTACATTACGAATACAATAAATGGAAATCTCAAGCTAAGCGCCTTGAAAATTATTTGGTCAAACGAAATTTCAATTGACCAAACTCCATTAGTAATTATTAATAACAACCGGTTCATGTGATAAATTATCATATATTATTCACTTTAACTGGTTTATTTGGTTAGTATTACTAATAGACGGTTATTACTAATAACAACCGATTAATCGCATTGACCGTAACATATACACCACTTAGTATTGTATTTTATGCTGTGTCCTTTTTGAGTTTGTGTGGTTACTCTAACAGAATTTCATCTGTAGCTGTCACGTAAATTAAATAAATAAATAAATAGATAACAAATTCGATTCAATCGGCTAAACTGTTTCGGTTTGCCTGGCATAAACTAGCTCCCCTTTGAGTGTCCGGGTCCAAACTTGTTCGCACTGATCATTATTTAAATCCAAAGATTTCGAAATATACGTATTTTATTAAAACTTTTTGCTCAACATCCCATGATATTATCTAGTTTGTTGCATTATTTAACCGTCCCATATCGCAAAACATTATGAGAAATTTGTGAAAGTGCCATCATATAGTGGCAAGTGATGTGTACTTCACTTTCGACGGATCAACTACGAATTTTCATTCTCTTTTGCTTACGTATTTTGCACCGTCACATTTACAGAACCGGTAGTCGAAATCCTTAGGGAACCCCTTCGAAATTCAATGCTGAATCCATACCACTCATCGTCTGATCTCTAACTATATCCAATTCTGAGAAATAGATTTTGCAATGAAGATGTAATTATTTTAATCAGAACTGGTATCTCCAGAACCGAATGTTGAAATCCTTTGTAACATTCTTACTCCCTCTAGAATTCAATATTTAATCTATATCAATTTAATCTGAGCTCTATTAATAGTCAATTATGAAGAAAGAGATATATCAAGGAAATAATTTAACAGGAAGTAGTAAAGAAACGAAATTTGAAATCCTTAGTGAATCCCCAAATATCTCATAAACTTGTTGCTAAATTAATATGAATTATCATCTAAGTTCTATCTACAACCAATTCTGAGAAACACCCAATTCTATCTACAACCAATTTTGAGATTTTCAAGGAAAATCACAAATTTTTAACCGGAATTTCTACAATACCGAATATTGAAATCCTTAGTAAACCCCTCAACCCATTCGAAAATTCGATGTTGATTAAGTATTAATCATCAACTGAACTCTTCTAAGAAAACAATTATCAAATCTTCTAAGAAGCCAATTCTAAGAAATACATGTTTCACTGTAAATTTTTGGACAAAAACTGTAATAAAACCAGAATTAGAAATCCTTTGTGTCCTTTAAAATATACTGCTGCATCCATATCACTCCTTATACAAGCTCTATCTATAGCAGATCCTAAGTCATGGATGCTTAAAGAAATTCAAGTAAAATATTGATTATAAATTTGTTTGCCATCAATAAGTGAATTTTTTTTTGTGTATTATTAACAGTCACCCCTAATATTTTAAAATCATGTTGTACATAAAAAATATTTAAAAGTTATCAAAAGATGGGGTGCATTTGCCTGGGATTAAATCCAGAAAGCTGCATAAAATACTATAGCAGCCGAGAAGAAATAAGTAAAACATGCATCCTTTGTCAATCACAAACTTCTTCAGATAAGCGTGGATGACTTTTGGCACTGCATTTAGAAAGCTGCATAAAATATAGCAGCCGAAAAGACATTAGTAAAACATGCACCCTTTGTCAATCACCAACTTCTTCAGACAAGTGGGGATAACTATGGAGTAATGGGTTGTACTCACTGCCATAAATTTTTGCATACCTTATATACAACTGTAATGGCTGTCCAATTCTTGAAAACGATCCTAATATAAAAGCTATCACAATATTTAATTGTGAAATGTCAGGCCAATATGTATGATGTATTAGGCGTTGGCCATGCCCACATTTGACTGTACCTATTTTCCCCTTTCGGAGGCATTGAAATAGCATTAATTTACAATACTAGAGGAAGCCTCCCCGAGCTCGCTGACGCTCACCAACCCCCGTAATTCGTTAGGGCGTTTAGTATTCGCTAATACTCCCCAACATCGAATCTTGCTTCGTGAGCTACGTTTTGCGCTAACTCTCGACAATCCTGTAACTTGATTCGCGAGTTAGAAGGCTTCATCTCCTACTCGCTGTTTCTTGTTTCTCGAAGTCTTTGGTTCTGCCTGCTACGCAGGTGTAATACGACCTTTGAATCATTCGCTAACACTCACCATCCTATTTACCTCGGAGCTATTTTTTCCCGGTCGGTGCACAGGACTTCCTTTGTATCCATTGCTTGCTAACTGTCAGGATTTGGTGGCTCGGCCTTATGCTCGTTCGCCTCGCCTCATGCGTTCGCCTCGCCAGCTCTTATGTTACTCCATCTACGCAGATATTAGAGATTCGCCACTAGTTCATTGACACTCACTAATCCTCGGAGCTCTCACTTCGTGGACTCTTTTCCCCCTCTAGGCTTACATTACACCAACTCGCTAACTGTTGCAGTTTGGGGGCTTCGCCCCACGTTCACTCACTCACTAATCGCTGGAAACCGCTTAGCAAACTCTTTTAGCCCGCCTGCTACGCAGGTATATTAATTTGTTTTGGACGCCACCTGCTGTTCTCTGAAGATCTGTAACTCTGGATCTCGCTTCACAAACTCTTTAAACTCGCTAACGCCCGCCAACAACCGGTATTCGAGTGATGCGCTCCCCTATTTGCTGCATCTCAATAAACGCCGGAACTCGCATAGTGAGTTCTTTTTCCCGCTTGCTACGTAGGTGCAATAAGCCGTTGGGCTCCACTTCTTATTCATTGAAGCTCAGCAATCCCCGGATCTCGCTTAACGAACTCTTTTAACCCATCTGGAAAGTATTAGTAAGGTCAATAAAGCATATCATTGAAAATAAACTTGTTCCAAGTGTACTAACTAACGTTCTAGTCTACCGTATTCTGATGTAGAAGAAAGGGTTTCGTCCAGAAAAGAGCACCAGGCGCGAAGCGCCTTTAATCTCCAATCTCTAGGTGTAGTTCTTATCTTCATACTATGACATTATTTCATTTGCCCATAGTTGGAGGTTCGAGGTTTTTGATTTACTGTTTTTATTATTTGACCTAGATCCTAGTGTGGCAGTTTGTTGAACATTTAGAGTTTGAGTAATTTTGGGGAGTTGATGCAGATCTAAGGATTTCTTAGCAATTTTTGCAGTATAAGGTTTAACAACATTTTTTAGAAAACATTGATCGCAGTTTCTAATTAATTTCAACTATTTAAGGTGGGACTTACCTAACTCCGATTTTCAATATTAAGTACCGCGCGGGGTCTCTTACGTGATTTGGCCTTGCGATGATCATAGTCATGCAGATTGAATAGTAGTTCATTTGGAACAGATGGCAGATTTTTATAGAACTTAAGCGCTAGCTTTTTAATTTGGGCTCTAACACTTTTTATTTTGAAGTCTTTCCTAATTACCGAGTTTCTTAAGTATCTAGGGGCTTTCCTTATAATCCTTAGGGTTTTGTTCTGTTTTGTCTCTAGTAAGTCTATAGTAGTTTTACAGGCATATCCCCATACGGGTGCTGCGTACAGCATTCCCGGGCGGATGACTGATTTATAAATTAGGAGTTTATTTTGATAACTTAGAGTTCCGTTTCCTATCATTGGGTATAAGGCTCCTGTGGCCATATATGCTTTTTTGATTAAGTTCGTTACGTGCTGTTTCCAGGTTAGGTGGGGATTTATCGTTACACCTAGGTATTTAGTAGATTTTTCCGCTTTTAGGGCATGGTTGTTTATGTACAGAGGCGGCGGAGGATTACGTTTTCTAGAGAAATAAATCCAATGACATTTATTGGGGTTTAATTTTATTCGCCATTTATCCGGCCATGTTTGGAGTATGTCTAAGTGTTGTTGTAGGTGTCTGTGCATTACTGAGACGTAAGGGTGTTTTGCAAGTATCGCACTGTCGTCTGCATAGAGTGCCAGCTCCGTGTTTGGGGTCCTGGGGATGTCATTTAGATATATGTTAAAGTGTGTCGGGCCCAGGATGGATCCTTGCGGTACACTACTTTTAATGAGCTTGGGTGTAGACAGGTTATCTATTACTCTAACTTGGAAGTGTCTGTTATTTAGGTATGAGATTAAAAGTTTGACAAGTGCGTCAGGGACTTTTAGAGTGATCAATTTGTATGCTAATCAAAAGTGCCACATTTCATCAAATGCTTTTTGTATGTCAAGAAAAATCGCAGCTGTGGGTGTCTTACTATTAAGTCCAGAATATATGTACTCTACCATTCTCAGCAATTGAAAAGTGGTGGAGTGTTTTGGCCGAAATCCAAGCTGCTCCGGAATGATAATATCATTCTCACTAAGGTGCGTGTTCAGTCTATTAAGAATTATTTTCTCAGTAATTTTACTAAGTGTCGGTAGTAAGCTGATTGGTCTATAGTTGGCTGGAATTGTGGCATTCTCACCAGGCTTATGGATCGTTATAATTATCGCTTCCTTCCATTCTTAATTTAATAAATAAATAATTTAGGGGAAATAATTTAGTCTTATTATTTTGTTTATTAGGGTGGTCAAGTAAAATATTATATTTTGGGGTAGGTTTTTCATCGCGATATTCCTGATTTTGTCGTGCTCTGGGTTTTTACGGTTTTTAAGGTTTTTGATGATATCAATTATCTCTTGCGGGGTGGCTGGGTTAATCTCAGCCGTGACCGGGGAGTTCCTGAAGTTGTTTAGAGTTTGCCTAACCATTCTTTGGGTGTCCTGACACATTAGATCGTGGTTTGGTTCAAATTGCTTTTCGTAATGCCTAACAAGCGCCTCTGCTTTTCTTCGTCTGAGTACGCGATTTTAACGCCATCTATTAGTGGCGGGAGTTTAATTTAAGGTTTCCTAAGTATTTTAGCGAATTGCTAGAGCGATACGTCTTCCGGGCTAAGGGATTCAATTAACTCTTTGTACTTTTGCTGCTTTTCTGCGACAATTTTATCCCTGACTTTCCACGTGAGTCTGTTATGCTCCCTTTTGACGGTAGGGTCTCTATTAGCCTGCCATGTCTTACGCATTCTGGTCCTTTACCTAACTAATTGTTTGACATGGTGGGAAAGTGTGGGCATATTTGGTGACTCACGATGTGTTGTGGCAGAGGCAATAGCTCTCTAGATTTCTGTTGTGAGTGTGTGTTTGTCAGAGTCAATATCCGCCGTGCTCATAATGTTGGGTACTGCCAAGTGCGGCTCAAAAAGTGCTCTTTTGAAAACGTTCCAGTTCACCTTCTCTTGTCCCAGCGGTAGATGATCCGAGTCGAATTCATCCAGGGTATCGATAGTGCGAGCGTATTCTATGTTTCTCGTTAGGACAAAGTCTATGAATGATCCGTTGGCACCTGAGAAGCAGGTTGGTGTCGACGGTGCAATGACGTCGGTGTTTGTTGTGCTCAGTAATCTGTGTACTGCGTATGTTGGCTCTCCTGCTGCCCCACGCTCGGTGGTGTGCATTGAAGTCGCTCGCGAGTATTGTGTTTGGATATCGCGAGGGAAGCAGTTCCAACTGCGCAGCTATATTTATACCACTCATGTTTTTGACATATATTGAAGTTAGGATAAATGGGTTTACATTATTTATTTTAATTTTTATGCTAGTATTTTCTATACCTTGAAGATTTATGTTGTTTATTTCCTCGTGGGGAATATTTCTTTTAATACATATTGCTGTTCCTCCATGGGGGTTTCTAGCAGTTGTATTTGAGCTAAGGTTGTGATAGCCAATATAGTTTGCTATATTTAGTTTTTTATTTTCTCTAACTTTAGTTTCCTGAATTAGCAGGGCATCTACATCATTTTCATTTACGTAGCTCCTAAGTTCATTTATTCTTAAAGATATGCCGTTCGCATTCCAAAATATTATTTTAAAGCTTTCTGTTTGGGACCTAGCCATGGCGCGTTTGATTCTCACTGTTATTTTTTAAATTCGCGATTAATTTAAAAGCCTCAAAGATTATTTGCATTGGATCGTTCTTTTTTTGTATTAGCTCTACGAACTACATCAACAGTTGTTTTATTGCATCTAGGTCGAACATGGTGATAAACCCTCTGATGAGGTTGAGGATTTCATCCACCTTTTCATTATTGATTTTACGTGCAGGTTCAGTCTCAGCTTCCATATTCTCAGCCTCAACCGCGGTTTGGTCATTTTTGTGAGTATCCTTTTGGACCTCAGTAGTTTTTTGCCTTTTTTCAACCGTTTTTTCTAACAGCTGGGTTTGCGCGAGCTCTTCTTCTCTAACTCGTTTAGTTTTGACTTCACGCGTTTTGATTTCTTCTTTTGATTTAGCATATTGATTTACAATTTTATCTCCTAGTTCCGCCTGTCTGGCTTTGTCGGCTTCCTTTCTCTTTTTAATGGCTATAATAGCCAGTTTTACTTCTTCCGGAGTCAATTCTCTGGAAGACGAAGGTTTGGGGGCCTGCTCTTGCACCCTTCTTGTGGGTGCTGAAGGTTGGTATCTATTTTGCTGTGGCACAGTGTGCGAGGAGCCCTGAGAGGGTGCCTGGGATTCAATCGGAGAGTCTTTTGCCTCCAAGGGGGTGTCTGATTTTGGGGAGGGGGGGCATACCCCGATGCCTTTCCTCTGTTCCAGGGGTTCTTCGGGCATTGCCGGAAGTTCGCTGGATGGTCTCCATTGCAATTTGCATACGTAGTCTTCTCAGACCTAGGTCTCTGGCAGTCCCGTGTGAAGTGTTCTTCAGCACACTTAAGGCACTTAGGTGGCATACTGCTGTTCTCCGGGGAGTGTTTGAACTGTTGGCACTGGTAGAAGATTTTGAAGCCCCGTGCTCTGAAAGCCTCTACCTTCACAGCCAAGTAACCTAATGTTGTTAGTCTGTAAACCCTCTGCCAGTCTTCCGTAGGCCTAAGGCTGACTAAGAAGATCGGCAGGGGTAATCTTGTTTTAGTGTTTCTCAGTTGAGAAACCAGAACTACATCTAATCCTTCGGATGTTAAAGTGATTTTTATTTCCTCCATGTTATAATTTGTTGGTAGCCCCTTCAAAACTACCTTTTTTGGCCTTTCCGTCCTTAGGTTTAAGCTGTGGAAGGGGATTTTCTCACTACTTAAATGGCGCTGTACAACCATGTAGGTGTCAGCGTCATTTGGAATCAGTTTTAGCATGTCTCCTGTGAGCTTGCCAGATACTTTATTTCCTGATATATCATTTAGTTTTTTAACCCTTTATGCTCCGACGGGACTTGTAAGTCCCAATTAATATAAAGTCAAATAAAATTAAAAGTCTTCCATGAATTCCAACAGGACTTTTAAAGTTCTTTCATTTAAACCTTCTTCTAATGATCAGTAGATGGCAGCACTATATAAACGGTTTGTTCCGCATGGATATGGTGAACAATTTCGTCATACGCTCAGTTTGAATGGCCATTTTGCTAGAAAGCTATTGACGTACTTCCAAGCTTCGTAACAACAGAATATTGATTGGTAAGTACTTTATATTTTTTTTACCTATTCTTTACGAACTTTCTTGTAATTTTAATTCAAAATATAACCAATTCAGTGAAAATTTTCTAACACGACCTGTTATTGTTCTTTCGGGACTTTGAAGTCCAGTTGGGTCATAAAGGTCCTGGTGAAAATTGAATAATTTTTTTTTGAAATGGATTTTTGTTATTGCATTTTATTATAATTTATTTTTAGCACTTGAATATATTCAATTATCCTGAAGTATTGCATTTCTTAATGGTTTTTTGTTTTGTCTTTGAGTATTTACAAATTTTTAGAGTTTTTCTCATTTTTACAAAATACTTTCGATTTCTGTTTTTTTAGAATAATGTATAGACGAAGAAAAGGCTTGACGCCGGAAGAAATTAAAATTATCTGGGACGAATTACCATCTGATGTTGAAACATCAGAAGAGGACAGTAGTTCTGACGAAGATTCACCAGAACAAAATAAAACAAATAATCAAAGTTTGAATGCGACAAACATTCATAAAATTTCAGACTCTGAAAGCGATTCAATTGAAGACACTGAAAGTGAAGAAATGACACCAAAAAGAATTTGGAAGAAAAGAGATTGTACATCAACTATCCCTCTATTTAGCTTATCTCATGGAACATGTGCATCAGCTTTCGAAGGTAAAACATTGCCTACCGATTTTTTTTAACATTTTTAGACGATGAAATTATAAGTAATATTGTATTTCAAACAAACCTTTATTCAAATCAAAAACAAAGGAATATAAAGCCTATTTCTAAAGAGGAATTTTATGGATTTTTGGGACTAAATATGCTATTTAGCTACCACCGTTTACCTCGAGTACGAAATTATTGGAGCAGTGATATAGATTATTTTGTACCTGTTGTTCCTGATACTCTTTCACGAAATAGGTATTTCCAGATATTAGGTAACTTGCATTTAAATGACAATGAAGTAATACCAAAGCAAAATACTGATAGACTGTATAAAATTAGACCACTTATGGATAAACTAAATAAAAATTTTCAATCACTGAGAATGCCTCATCAAACACAAAGTATAGACGAAAGCATGATATTATTCAAAGGACGCTCGACGCTCAAACAGTACAATCCTAAAAAACCAATAAAAAGAGGATACAAACTATGGTGTCGTTCAGATATGTCAGGTTACATGTATGATTTTGAAGTATATCAGGGAAAAGATGATTCAGAATTCAAAAGATTTGGTCTAGGAGGGAGTATAGTTCAGAAATTAACCAAATCTCTTGTAAATAAAAATCACATCATAATGATGGATAGCTTTTTTTTTTCTCTGTGGAATTGTATGAATATCTAAAATCTGTTGGTATATATGCATGTGGAACTGTACAAAGTAATCGTAAAGGTTTACCGTCTCTTGCAGTAGACTGTCGCATAACAGACCAAGGAATTTCATACTTCAAATGGAAAGACAACCGCTGTGTTTTTTTCTTGTCCAATTACCATGGAACTGAAATTTGTAAAATTCAAAGAAAACAAAAAGATGGTTCAATTATGGATATACCAGCTCCTACAATAGTAAGAGATTATAACAGTCATATGGGAGGCGTGGATAAAAGTGACATGCTAAAATCACTATATGATAGAGATAGAAAGGCCAAAAAGTGGTGGCATCGTCTTTTTTTCGGTATTATAGAAATTGCAATGGTAAACTCGTATATTTGCTACTGTGACATACAGGATAAAATACCTCTTCTAGAATACAAACAAAGGGTAACACAAAGTCTAATAACAATGTCAAAAGTGTCTTCGAAGAAAAGGGGAAGACCTAGATCAGATGCTGGAGAGATAAGTGAATTACCACCCCCCAAAAAACGCAAGACAGCAAATTTTTCTGTTTCTGATGACATAAGACAACAAAACAAAGGTGCACATTGGCCAGTATTTGTAAAAAATAGAGGACGGTGTGAGTTTTGTGCTTCGGAAAAAATTGAGTCACGACCACATTTTCAGTGCACATTATGCAAAGTATTTCTTTGTGTTAATGAAAAAAAGAACTGCTTTTATCAATTCCATAATTAATTGTATAAAAATATATTACTTTTCATTTATATTTAATATTTTTTCTTCTTCATACTAATGGATGTAATGGCAATGTAATGAACATAAATCCCGACGGGACTTTAAAGTCCCGTGTAATATTCTGTGTTATTACAATAAAAATAATTATTGTAAATGAAACTCCATTTTTGTGTGTATTTCTACAGTTAAATTGAGCATAAAAAAATATATTGCACAAGTTTTTTAAAAATATCATGATTTGGGACATAAAGGGTTAAGGAGAACCTTGTAATTATCATTGAACTTGATAAAAAAACATTTAGCTTTTGGGTCTTTTTTCTCAACCTCAACTGTTTTTAGCCTGCCACTATTTTCGACCGTTTTAGGTTTAGGTGCACTTTTAAACACAACTGGTTGCGCGGCAATCTCAGCGTAAGACTTAGTTTTAACATAATCATTGTCAGTTACATTTACAACATTATCAGCTATTTCATTACAGTCCATGTTATCACGGACATTTAAGTTTTCTTCTACAATCTGGCTTTTAGTAGGAGCATCCTCAGTGGATTGCCCCTCCAGCTTTCTTTTTTTATTTGGATTCTTAACCGTTTTAAGTTTATCTTCATCTTTAATTTCCTTAATAAATCCTAGCTCTATCATTTTACATTTGATTTTAACACTAGAATTACATCCCTCACATTTAGAAATCTCATAAATATCACAATCAATAAACCTATCCAATTTCTGGGCAAACAAAAAAGAGTTCACAGAAAGTAACGAACCTAGAATCTTGGAGTCTTGGCCCTCTTCCTGTCCCAGTAGTCCGTTCATCAGCAGCTCCCTAATGTGAATAGTCATCACGTAGACTGCCAGGGTGCAGAAGTTGACTGCGCTCTTGACTTCATCCTTCAGTCCAGTCGTTAGTCCATCATCAGGTAGAGTTTCGCAGTAATTCATCATGGCACCCTTGAGAGGCCCGAATTCTTCCTCGTCCAGCTCACCAGCAAGTTCGCGAGTAGCTGCCACGTCGCCTCGTTCCAAATCCATATCCTCAGGGTGTAGAAGACCCAGACCGTCCGACTCGCCCAGAGGACTAAGAGCAACTATTTGTATATCGTCAGGGTAGAGAAGTTCCAAAAAATAGCACTACCACGTGGTAACAACACATGTGGGACTCCAAAATGAGAAGCACAAAATCCAAAATGGCGAATCGTCTGTACACAATAAGCTGTAGAATTGCTTTGCCCGACGTGCTCTATTGTAGATATACCACGCCCAAGCGGAAGCAAGAAGAACATGTTAGCAATTTCTTTATGTTGGCATATATATGGGATTGCTGAGGCACTTAGCTCCGAAGAGGGTGCTGGTTGGATGGTTGTTTGATACTGGTTTTCTATTGGCTGAAGATGTCTTGGACGGTCACCAGCCTGCAAGTCGGGGAAAAAGGAGGAAAGGGAAAAGAAGGGGCAGAAAAAAAAACCGTAAACGTAGTTACATTTAAAGTTAAAGGAGCACAAGAGCGTCTCAATACAAGGATAAATTCAGATTTTAAAGTTAGGAGTTAAAATTTACATTTAAGTTCCGGAGAACAGGAATTAACATGAAAACTTGATTTGAGATTACAGTTTAGGTTTGCCGAGTTCAGAACGAAAAATGGGCACAAGTCAGAGTCACTCACGAAAGAAAAAAAAAGAAGCACAATTCAAAGACACATATTTGATTTACATTTAAATTACGTTTAAGAAAACGTGGATTTAATCAAAAATTCGTAACTCCACGTAGATATAAATGAAGTATACGCTCATGGAATTTACTGCCTTTTTTCTAGGTTTATTACAAGTAGAGAATAAGTAAGAATACAGCCAACAGCACTTATGTATGTACTCCTGGTTAAATCAAGACACCCCCATGCGGAGAAAGAGAAAGCGGGCCTACTGCTTCTATTCATGAAAGCAATCGCTATGTCCATTCTTGAATGTCTTTCTGTTGTCAACTGTTGATGGAAAAGTTGCAGATTGGCCTCCTTTGCGCTCTTGTCAGCTTCATTTACTAATGTAGGCATAAGCATAATCAAGGAGAAAGTTAGAAAGCTGTATACGGTAATAAAGAAATACATCTTCGTATGTTCGTGTATCACATCCATTCCCAGGAACATAATCAAGATGGAAAACATTAATAACATATTGGAGATAATGACGAGGATAACGGGTAATGCCATAACAGCATCAAATCTTTGAAGGACTAAAATAATAGAGTTGTAGTGATGATTGCATTCTTCAAGATCTATTTCACAAGACGAAAGGTTCTGTATGTTTCTTTCTGTGTAGCTGGAAACGATGTTATGCAGGTGCTTGCAGAGAACGATATAAAAAGACACGAAGACACAAGAAAAGGTGAAAATAAAAGCGCAAATCAGGCTGAATAAGAAACATGTTGTGCTAAGTAGTGCCTGATCTTGTAGATGCAGCATTCCAAACGAGATGTTGCTTAATAAATTTTCGTACAAATCTCTATCAAAGGGAAACTGCATTAAAACACTGCAAGAAAGTTGTACAATCAACACCCAAGCGATACATATGTTAATATAACGAATTGGGGGCAAGACTTGAAAATATTGTCCTCTTTTCAAAACTTCCAGAACGATACTCGATACTTTGGATTGGTGTCGAGTAAGAAAGTACCACAATGCAAATACGTTCATGTCTCTCAAAAATTCGGAAATAAAATATTTCACGAAATTCTTAACTACAAATTTAAGGTGCCAAAATGCAAAGACTTTAAAAGCTAAAATGTATATCCGAACAGCAAATGCAAATATTCGGCTGAGGAACAGCACTATTGACTTCCATGTAGAAGTTTGTGTGGTGCTAATATCAATTCCGAAAATTGAAAGCATACAGGAAATTCTTCTGAAAGGTTTGCATAGCTGAACAGTTTGGTCGCATTCTTCAGAAGAATCATTGACTTTTCGAGTTTTTCTAAACGCCCATGAGATCATATTTCTTTGATGGAGAAGAAAAGTTTGAATATAGTTATTTATTATTTTACCTCTTTTAATCAGTATTTGTATTTAAATGTAAGCCTAACTTCAGTCTGTTACACTAAATATGATTTGCCAATGTTTTGTCTTCCGTATTTTTCTTTTAATTAATTGAAATTATTTTATGTTATAAAGAGCACAAGATAGGTCATATAATGTCTCTGTTTTGGACGAATCTTAAAATATACGTACAATTTAGTTTCCTCAACAAGTTTCAAGAAAATTAAAATAAGAGTGTTTAGTAGATGTTAAATTTTATTTAATATCATGCATAAGGTGCATTCATTGGGATTATTTGATTTAGTTACCACATTTCACAAGAAAATAGAGGGTACGGTCCCTGTGGAACGGTAAAAAAGGAGGGTACGGGTACGGTCCCTGTGGATGCCTCCCCCACTGGGTTCCGGTCTAAATTGGGTGGCACTTCTCGACCGTCCAAATAGTTACCTTACACCTTTCTGGTAGGTCGGACGGTCTGGGTTTCAACAACAACAAAATAGAGACTATCACAAATCGGATGCAGATCAATTGCACTCAGTATTTACTCTATGTTACATGGTTTTATGTCCAATGTTAATTTTTTTTCTTAAAAATGTTAATAATTATTAATTTATTTTGCGATTTTTTAAATCGATCTTTTATAGCATTTAAGGTATTTCATATATTTATTAGAACATTAATAATCGTAAGCGTTTAATAACTGCAGCGGTCTCACAGATGTAGCAATTTATGTGTTCAAAATAAATGTTCTTAAATGACTTACACTCACCGCTGTTACAGATTGTCTGTTCTTTGCCAGCTAAACATTTAATATCCAACAGAAATAAATTCAACGATTTGCATCAATGTGAATTGAACGGGGTCCGGACACATATATCCAATTTCTTAAACCATACGTATCAAAATGAAACCAAGTCTTGATTCAACATACGTATAAATATAAATTAACTATTTTCTTATAATGCTTTGTCGGTGTTCTGTAAATATCTTCTATCACAAGCAGAATTAGAGAGACAAATGGTTATAAATCTGTCTGACTTTCAATACGCATCACACTGTTTCGTTTGTATATTTTAAATAAAGCGAAATATTTTGCGTTTCTATAGTAATATTAATCTTTCAAAATGTCAAATGTAACCAATTTTTGCAAAAACAATCGATATGTTTTCATTTATTAATATTCATCTTAAATTCATTATTCATAAATTGATCTAAATTACAAGTGTATTTTGAGGTTTTTTGTAACGTACTCTATTAGGATATAAGTGCCACATTGATCTGTTTCATTTTATATTTCTTTCGTCTTTTACGATGATTTGAGTTGAATTGAATAAAATATCACTGATACTTATTTGACATTACAGCCAATTTACAGTATTAATATATATTCTCTTTCATTTCGCAACTTAACAGAGTTTAAAATGTCGCCAGCTCTTCAACATTCTGAGCAACTCAAACATGTCTAGAATGGTTAATTACAGAAGTTGGTTCAATTTGACGTCTGAAAGTATGTATAAAACATGCATTTAAATATATTAAGCCTTTCAGTGCATTTAAGCATTATCAATTCTTTTAAGCATATATTATCAGTACATTTAAGCACATTTAGCCTTTCCCCTTAAAAATATGAAAAGTATTTTAGAAAACAGATATAAAAAAATATATTCTAATTTTTTTAATCATACAAAAAACTAATTAAAGTTAAGACAACACACAGCACACATTGTACCTACCTAAGTTTCAAAAATTTGTTCGAATATTTGAGCTAGAGTGATACATGAATTCACAGACATACACACACAGACACACATGCAGAAGTCAGTCTGAAAACGGTGAATTCATATCAGAGAGTGTGCAAAGAGTGCATATTCGACGAAAACTAGAGTTCCTATTTTCGACCCGATTTATGTTATTTTCCTGTACATTACTATATAAGGAAAAGTAAAATCATTTACACAAACCCTGTAGCTATGCCAACGGCCCTACCCTGCAGAACACCGGTTCTCGTTAGATCACCGGAGTCATGCAGCATCGGGCGCGGTTAGTACTTGGGTTGGTGACCACCTGGGAACACCGCGTGCTGTTGGCACATTTCGGGCGCGGTAACCCGGTGGCTTGCGCGCTTGATTTGCACGCTGCCACAACTGCCGCCGTGTTCATGCGGAATACGATCACGTTAAACATGTGGGACCCTAAATCCCTCCGAGAGGTTGGTGGTAGGGGAAGGAGGGTACGGTCCCTGTGGATGCCTCCCCCACTGAGTTCCGGTCTAAATTGGATGGCACCTCCTGGCCGTCCAAACGGTTACCTTACACCTTTCTGGTAGGTCGGACGGTCTGGGTCTCAACAACAACAGCAACAAATTCTTTAGCTAGATGAGATGCTTCATCGAAAACATAAAATCACTATTATTCAAACTACTGTGAAAACAGTAAATAATATATTGGTAACAGACACTGGATAATAGTTACTGTATACCAGTGAATAGAAGTCTGCAAAATAAGAAGATTCACTAGTATATTTACAGTGGTTTGTACGAATATTTTTAATTCAGTTTATGTTGTAAGGTTATATACCTTTCCCAAGCTGATTGCTTCCATAATTTTTATTAACTTTATTTGATTTTATAGTCTTTTATATTTACTTTTATATTTTACAAGTGTTTGATCAAATACTTTTGAAGTTATACGCGATGCCGCTGTCAACTTTCAACCAATTTTCACTGTATTGTGTATATTTATGTTAAATGTTAATATAAATACAGCCATTGATTTGAAGCGAGATGATGTTATAAGAACACCCAAATTGTTATCATTGCTTTCCTACTGTGTCAAAATTTATATTTTTATGGGAAATTTATTCGTTGAAAATGACGAACTTTTCAAACAAGTATATAAATGTTGATCGTAATCCATTATGTATATATAAAATGGAAAGGTTCGGTCATAGTGCATGTGACCTTTTATGTAGTTTTAGATAATTCATAATTTTAAAACTTCTTTAACTCGAACTTTTAAATTCACATTTTCCTTTATTTTAAATGCATGTAAATGAAGTTGCCAGTAACAACAAATTTTTATTCTAAATTCCTTTCTCATGCTTAGTTAACACCTGCAGACGTAGTTTAACCACAGCTGCTAGAGCAGGGAGGTTATTTATACCGATCCCTCACTAAAAGCACGTACAAGGTTTTTACATGCTTTTATTCACGACTGTCAAAATGCCGATGCAGGCAGAATTCAGGACTCAAACAGAAACTTAGAAGCACCACCTCAGTTACTGCCCCATAAAACTGCTATATCAACCCATTTTTGCTGTCAACTTCTAAAATGTAGTGCCAATGGTCACTCCTTATTAAAAGCTATAGCAAAATTCACAGATGACTTCGCGTTTCCTCAAAGGCAGCAAACAAGATTGTATCCCTTTATTTTATTATTATCAAGGCTATGAATAATCAGGAATACTTTTAGACAACTCCTAGCCAATTATGTGGGACCTCAGTAAAGCACCAGCTTAACACATACTGAGTAGAAAGGGTCGTAAAATATAAGAGAGTTTATCGAACAAGCGGAAGGGCCTTGTGCCTAGTCGCTATGGGTCCTTGTTATCTCATTATGCTCTGCGATTTGGTCCAAGAGAGACCTAAAAGTTCCAGACTCCATGATTGGGAAACTGCTGTGAAATCAGGATAAAGGGTTTCCTGATTCAGCATTGTTATGGATGCATTGTTACACTACTTATGATAGCCCTACACGCGTACCCTTGATACAGAAAATATAGGACTGGTTTCTTCTTCAACTAAGTTTGGTTTGCTACGACTAGAAATAACAGATTCTACAACATAATGTCAACTCATAACACTTATAAACCTGACGGCTCTTATGCCGGAATCCAGTGGCCTGTTACAACCTTATTGAATACAGGTACCTGCTAAATAGAAAGCAAAACATTGACCGTAAAGAATAAATCCTTTTGAATTAAAAATGAGCATCTTGAGTGAGAGGTTAAGACCTTAATAAACCAGTACTCCAAACCAAGTGGGAGGCCAAGTCTCATAACATTATCACGTACAATCCAGATTAATGACTATAAAACAAATCTGGAACAAATCTTCATTGATTTAGCGTCATTTTTATCCATTTGGCGAGATTTTAGTTAATTTGGCAACATCTAAAACTATCACCAAGTTGGCGACATTCAGCTTAATTCGTCGCCGAAAGCTCGCCAAGCATTCTTACAGCAGAAAAGTGACTATTGGCGTTCAAATACAGAAGTATTACTCAAAGTATCTTTTCTCGTGAACGGAACGAGTTAGATCTATGAGAATGACGTCACCAAATTGATCGTAATTTATGGGATGTTTTTGATAAATATAATTGAATAATGTGCAATACTCGAGAATGGTTGATGCTAGTAGCGTTCTAAAGTTTCTGTCAATCGTTTTCTAAGGATTCATTAAATAAGAAATATCTATTTGCGTAACTTTATTAAAGGTTTTGATTTATTGATGATTTTTTCAAAATTTCACTCGAAAATTTAGGAGGGGGAGTTCTGAACATCCAATTGTGTTTTTAAACAATAGTCTTCCAGTATCCATTGATTCTGATTTTTGTACTAAATTTCATTTGAATCCCTTCATTCGTTCGTGAGATATCGTCTTCAAAGTCTCACTCACATACACACACACACATTCTTTCAAAAGCACACTAACGCACTCATACACAGATATCACCTTAAAAATGTTCGATTCGTGATCAGTGTTGTTTGAAACGGGCTCTCCCATCGAAAACTCGAATTTGAATTTTCGATCCTGTCGCAATATGTTCCTTATACATTATGTATATAAGGAAAATAATGACTAAAGAAAAGAAATTTTGGAATAATAATATTACAGAATGTTAAATATGAATATTATAAGAAATATTATGTTAAAATTTCAATGTCAATGTAAATTTGTGTTTCTTTGATTCATCAGAATAATTATGAATTATGAATTTTAATAAATTATAAAAAATATATAAATAAGCGATTTTTCTGTATACACACATGTCGTTTTAACTGCCTTAGTTTTTTGGAATTTTTTTAATTATAATTATGATCTATTACAGATGATGTTTGGGAGTAAGTCCTCAATTGTTAATATTTCGAAACACTATAATATTTTATTGAGTAATAGACCTTTGATAATAGTAATTATTATCTTAATTAAGGTTGGGTATTCCTCCATGGTCTATATATTACTTTTTCAGGAGTGTGGTGGCAATATTCTCCTGTTAGGTTCTATATTTATTTTCTTATATAATTAATAATTTCTTTGTTTTATTTTTTCCTTATACAAATTTACAGTGTTTCATGGATTTTTGTGTGAATAATATCTATGATTGGGGTATATCTGGGTTTAACCCTGGTATCCAAGTAGTATATCTCTGGGATATCCCTGTATTGATCCCAGTAGCTCAACGGTAGAGCGTCTGCAGGCCGGTTCGAAGATCCGTGGTTCGATTTCTGGTTGGTGCAGCAAAGAACTCTTCACAATGGTTCCCGAATAAATAATTTCTGTAGATTAGTGCAAAAATATCGGAGTAAAAATGACCTCAGTCTGATTAGCACGGATTCAGTGGAATCTGCTTATTTATCTCCGATTTCAAATCGGAAGGATAACGACCACGCCAGAAAAATTTCTGGAGTATGGAAATAGTATCAGGAGGTTGAGTCAGATTGAGAGTTGCAGGTAGAGTGTGTTTTTGTGTTGAGAATACAGAGTCCATTTCAACGATTAGAGTCTCAGTAGCTCAACGGTGGAGTGCCGACTGGCCAGTACCTTGGTTACCTTGGTTGAATCCGCGGTTTGGTTTCCGGTTGGGAGTGCAAAACACTTTACACATGGTATTAAACATGTTGGTAAAATAATTTGATATTTTGATGTGAAGTTTATGTGGGAGAATCTAACTTCAACAGGATAGAATATTAAATGTGGTGGCTATGAACATGCAAATCATTTGTAGCCCTTTGAAATCCCTATTAGGATATATAATTGAATTTCGGATTAGATTCACAGTTTTCAATATATAGAGATTATACCTTTGATACTTTTGTGATGATAGACGGTGATAAGTTGTTGTTGAGACACAGACCGTTTGACCTACCAGAAAGGTGTAAGGTAACTGTTTGGACGGCCGGGAAAACGGTGATAAGTGAAATAGTTCATACTAGGATGCTATGGTATCAAGTAATAAACATCAAGTCGAGGTCTGGGTAATGAAATGTTAGTTTCTGCTAACAGGAAAGTACACCAGCTGACTTTTTATGGATCCATCATAAACTAATTTTTAACTTCAAGTCTTGGCGTCAACCGGTATGCTTTACTATTAGGAGTTAAACTTTTATTTCCCAGGAATCGACTTTTTAAATTCAAATCTTGGCATCAGCTGGTGTACTTTACTGTCAGCAGAAGTTAACATTTTATTGCACAGGTCTCTAAATGATGTTTACTTCTTAGTAGCACAGCATCCAAGTATGAACTATACTAGCTGTCACCGGATGTCATTACAATTTTAATATTTGAACTATTTTTTAATGGTTGGTCTAATTTCAATATACATCTATTCTGATTTGTATTTTTTCAAAATATTTAGAGCGGATAAACCAACAGCAAATAAAAGCAGTATTCATGTAAAACAATTTATGGGCAACATTGGACAGGAGCTACAGCTGATATTGTATTTTTTTCAGTTTTTTAAGATATTTATATATCTAGGTACAGATAAATGATAAATCATACTCTCTTTGAATTCACTCTCATCTTTCTAAGTTTATTACAAGTAGAGAATAAGTAAGAATGCATCCAATAGCACTTATGTATGTACTCCTGGTTAAGTCAAGACACCTCCAAGCGGAGAGAGAGAAAGCGGGCCCACTGCTCCTATTCATGAAACCAATCGCTATGTCCGCTCTTGAATGCCTTTCTGTTGACAATTGTCGGTGGAGAAGTTGCAGATTACTCTGCTTTGCGCTGTTGTCAGCTTCATTCACTAATGTAGGCGTAAGCATAACCAAGGAGCATGTTATAAAACTGTGGACTATAGTAAAGGATTGCATCGTCGTATGTTCGAGCATCGAATCCATTCCGAGGAACATAATCAAGACAGAAAACATTAGTAAAGTATTGGAGATAATAACCAAGATAACTAGGAATGACATTACGGCATCAAATCTTTGAAGAACTAAAATGATAGAGTTGTAGTGATGATTGCATTCTTCAATATCTATTCCATAAGACGAAAGCTTGTGCATGTTTCTTTCCGTGTAGCTGGAAACGACGTTATGCAGGTGCTTGCAGAGAACAATGTAAACAGACAAGAAGATGCATGGAAAGGTGAAAATAAATGTGTAGATCAGACTGAGTAAGAAACATGTTGTGCTAAGTAGTGCCTGATCTTGTAGATGCAGCATTCCAAAAGAAACGTAACTTAATAAATGTTCGTATATAGCTTTATCATAGGGAAACAGCGTTGCAACACAGCAAGAAAGTTGTACAATCAGCACCCAAGCGATACATATGTTAATAAGCCGAATTGGTGGCGGGACATGAAAATATTTTCCCAGTCTCAATATCTCCAGAATGATACTCGATACTTTGGATTGGTGTCGAATAAGAAAGTACCATAATACTAATACGTTCATGACCCTCAAAAATTCGGAAATGAAATATTTCACGGAATTCTTAAGCACAAAGTAATGGTGCCAAGTGACAGAGATTCTAAGTGCCAAAACGTATATCCAAACAGCAACTGCAAATATTCGGCTAAAGAACAGCACTTTTGACTTCCATGTAGGAGTTTGTGTGGTGCTAATATCAATTCCGAAAATTAAAAACATACAGGAAATTCGTCTGAAAGGATTGCATAGCTCATTAGGCTGGTCACAGTCTTTAGAAGAATCATTGACATTTTGAGTTTCTCTAAACGCCCTTGGGATCATTTTTACTTGATTAAAAAAATTGAATATAGTTGTTTATCAATTTACACCTTTTTATCTGTATTTGTATTTATATGTAAGCTTAACTTCAATCTCTTGCACTAAATATGAATTTCTTATGTTCTGAAATGTTCTTTATTGCTCTTTTAATCAATTGAAATTAGTTGATGTTATAAAGACCACAATTGGGGCCATGTAATGTCTCTCTTTTGACGAATCTTAAAATGCACGTACAAATTAGTTTCTTCAATTTAGTTTCCAGAAAGTTAAAATAAGAGTGTATTTACCTTATACTTGGTAAAGGTTTCAAAGTCTGAAATATCGTTAAATTTTTCAAAATAGCTGTTAAAAGTAATTATATAACATACATAAGGTGCATTCATTGGAACTATATGATTTAGTTAACACATTTTACAACAAAATAGAGAAAAATCCCAGTTTTATGGCAATCATGAATAGGATGCAAATCAACAGCACTCAGTATGTACTGCTCTACGTTTAATGGTTCAATTCAAATATTTCCCATGATTGTCTAAATAAATTACACCACACGTAACTCTATTTCGTAGATCTTGAAAATGTTAATAATTATTAATGGATTTTATGAATTTCAAAATTGATCTTTTATAAACTTTAAGGTGTTTCATATATTTATTAGAACATTAAGAATCGTAAACGTTCAAAAATTGCAGCTCTCGTACAGATGAAGAAATTTATGCGTTCAAAATAATTGTTCTTAAATGATTCACACTCACCGCTGTTAATGTTTGTCCGTTCTTTGCCAGCTAAAAATGTAATATCCAACAAAAATGAATTCAACGATTTGCATATGAATAGAAATGGTTCGGGAAAATTATATCCAATTTCTTAAACAATTCTTATGTATCAAATTGAAACCAAACACAGATTCAACATACGTATAAATATAATTTTCTATTTTCTTATACATATAATACCTTGTCTGTGTTGTTTAAATGCCTTCTATCACAAGCAGAATTGGAGAGACAAATGGCTGCGAAGCTGTTTGACTTTCGTACGCATCATTCTATTTCGTTTGTATATTATTATTATAAATCTAAATGTTTTATATTTGTTTAGTAATATTAATCCTTCACAGTGTCAAATGGTACCCAATTCTGCAAGAATAATCGATATGTTTTCATTTATCAATATTTATCCAGAATTCAATGTGCCTAAATTGATCCAGAGGACAAATATATTTTGAGATTCTTTGTAACTTACTATTGGAGTTAAGTGCCGCATCGATCCGTTTCATTTTATTTTTCTTTCGCCTTTTATGGTGATTTGAGATGAATTGAATTAAATAACAGTGATACTTATTTGAAATTATAGCCAATATACATTAATAATAAATTCCCACTTACATTTAGCAACTTAACATAGCTTAAAATGTCGCCAGCTCTATAACATTCTGAAAAACTCAAACATCTCTAGAAAGGATTATTATAGAAGTTGGTGTCATTCAATTTGACGCCTAAAATAATGCATAAAACGAGCATTTAAATATATTAAGCCGTACCGTGCTTTAACGCACAATCAATATAAATTTACGCACATTTAGCATTTGTGTCCAAAATATGGCAAGATTTAAAAAAAAGACATATAAAAAATCTGATGTGGGCAGCACAGGACTTTCTCTGCAGACTTATATCCACATTATCTTTATTTTAATTAAATTTAATTCACTTTTAATTCAATTTTCGTTCTCATTTGGTAACTGGACTTATTTTCAAAGGTGGCGTGGAGAAAATACGAAAAAAATAAAATATCTCGAGAACGGCTAGCTCTAGCGCAATGAGGTTGATCTTATTCCTTTCATCGTTAAAAGTTACGTATAAAACAAGCATTTAATGGATATATTTGATCATACGTAGTTTTTTATTTTAATTTTTGAAGATTTTTGCGGGTCATTTTGCAAAAAAGCAGGTTATTTTTTTTCGAATCGTACCCAAATCTAATCAGCACCAGGGTGACCCACAAAAGACATATCAACCGAATTTTGTGAAATTCTGTCGATTAGTTTTATAGTTAGAGTGGATACAAGCTTTTGAGGGCCATTTCTCAAAAAAAGGCTGTTTCTTTTCTCCCGAATCGTACCCAAAACTGATCAGGACCAGATTTGCACCCAAGTAACTTACCTACCAAATTTTGTGAAATTCAGTCCATTAGTTTTTTAGTTAGAGTGGATACAAAATCTGCACAGACAGACAGACACACAGACACACAGACACACAGACACACAGACAGATACACACACACACACACATAGACGTCACGCTAAAAATAGTTTTTTCGTATTCTAGAGGTCTCGAAACGTGTAGATCCCTCGAAAACTCGATTTGCGATTTTCGGCATGATTCCAATACTTTCCCTGTACATTGCCATGTATTGCAGGGAAAGAAAAATTTGATGTGGGCAGCACATGACTTTCTCTGCATTATTTCCAAAAAATTCATTAAATTGAATTAAGTTGCACAAAATAACACTAAATTTGTCATTTTTAATTAAATTTCAGTTTTTATTTGGTAATTGAATATTTTTCCAAAAATGGCATTACTAAATGAGAAAAATCTCAAATATCTCGAGAACGGTTAGTTCTAAAATAATAGATTTGTTCTTGTTCTTTTCCTCATCGAAAATTACGTATAAAACAAGCATTTAATTGATATATTTGAACATACATAGCTTTTTTTTAGATTTTTGCGATTTTTGAGGTCCATTTTGTAAAAAAGGCAGGTTGTTATTCTCCGAATAATACCAAAATCTAATCATCACCAGAATATCCCACAAGTAACTTATCTACCAAATTTTATGAAATTTGGTCAATTAGTATTTTAGCTAGAGACATGAAATTTTTGCTGGCCATTTCGTAAAAAAGGCAGATTGTTCTTTTCCGATTAGTACCAAAATCTAATCAGCACCAAAGTATCGTACAAGTAATTTATCTACCAAATTTTGTGAAATTTGATCAATTAGTATTTTAGCTAGAGTGGATACGTAAAACTTTTGTGGGCCATTTCGCAAGAAAAGGCGGGTTATATTTTTACGAATCGTACCAAAAACTAATCAGCAAGGTCATACCTAAGTGACTTACCTACCAAATTTCATGAAATTCGGTCCATACATTTTTGAGTCATTGCACAGACACATAGACACACAGACAGACAGACACACAGACAGACACAAGACACACACACAGATGTCACGCTGAAAATAGTTTTATCGTATTCTAGAGGTCTCGAAAAGTGTAGATCCGTCGAAAACTCGAGTTGCGATTTTCGACATGATTCCAATACGTTCCCTATACATTACCATGTGTTGCAGGGAAAGTAAAATTTAACAGGTTATAAAAACCTCCTTGAAAATTTCTTTCAATTACAAAAATATTTTCCATAGCCCAATTAGTCACACAGGAAAAGTTTCTTCGACAAATAACCGAACAGTAGGGTGAGGAAATGTAGTGCAGCTTCGATCTAGTTTATTCAGGATAGTATTTAAAAACAGGCGATAAAATCAAAATGCAAAGCCCGGTGAGGTTTTAGCGAAGAATCTCAAACAAGTTGCAGGTGGCATATAATCTTCTTATCTTTGACCAACAGTAGATTGCACCAGGGCTTCTTATCCTGCACAGTAAAAAAATATGTCTGGCTGCTGTTCCAGAAAATCGAAGCTTATAACACCCATAAAATTCGGTACATAGGTTCGGTAAGTAGTTTTTTCGTATTCTAGAGGTCTCGAAACGTGTAGATTCGTCGAAAACTCGAGTTGCGATCTTCGACAGGATTCCAATACTTTCCCTATACATTACCATGTATTATAGGGAAAGTAAAAAATTAGTTGTACTTTTTTAATCGTATCTGAATAACTAATTAGCGCTAAGGCAACAAGCATCACTTAATGTACGTACCTAAGTTTATAAAATTTGTTCGAATGTTTTTTCGAGCAAGAGGGAATACGTGCATAAACACACACATACATAACACAGATATAAACACACATGCATACACACATGTAGATGCCACGTTGAAAAGATGAATTCGTGTTCTAGAGTGTGCAAAAAGTGCAAATTCATCGAAATCATAACTTACGATATTGAACTCAATATCAGTTATTTCCCTATATATTGCCATATAAGGAAATGTAAAATCTTTCGCACAAACTCTTTATTTTAATTAAATTTAATTACCTTTTAATTCAATTTTCCTACTCATTTGGTAACTGGACTTATTTTCAAAGGTGGCATAGAGAAAATACGAAAAACCTAAAATATCTCAAGAACGGCTAGTCCTAGTGTAATGAGTTTTATTCATTTCTTATTCACCTAGTCTTAATTTCTTCGTTAAACATTACGTATTAAACAAGAATTTAAGGGATATATTTGAGCATTGGTAGTTTTTATTTTATATTCTGGGGATTTTTGCTGGCCATTTTGCAAAAAAAAGGCAGGTTATTTTTTCGAATCGTACCAAAATCTAATCAGCACCAGGGTGACTCACAAGAGACTTATCTACCAAATTTTGTGAAATTCGGTCCATTAGTTTTTCAGCTAGAGTGGATACAATCTTTTGCGGTCCATTTCGCAAAAAAAGGCAGGTTATTTTATCCCGAATAGTACACAAAACTAATTAACACCAGATTCGCCCACAAGTGACTTACGTACCAAATTTTATGAAATTCGGTCAATTAGTTTTTCAGTTAGAGTGGATACAAAAACTGCACAGACAGACACGCAGACAAACAGACAGACAGACAGACACACAGAAGTCTCGCTAAAAATAGTTTTTCGTGTTCTAGGTGCTAATAGTTTTTCGAGTTGCCATTTTTGGTATGATTCCAATACTTTCCCTTTACATTACCATCTATTGCGAGGAAAGTAATAACTACGTATTCTCAAATATATCCATTAAATGCTTGTTTTATACGTAATTTTTAACGAAGAATTGAAAAAGACAGACCCCATTACACTAGAACTGGACTAGCCGTTCTCGAGATAGTTTAGTTTTTTCGTATTTTCTCTACGCCACCTTTGAAAGAAATCTGATGTAGGTAGCACATGACTTTCCCTGCAGTCTTATATCCACGTTCTCTTTATTAACACTTTACAACAAAGTTAAAAAGTATTTATAACTTTGTTCATTCTGTCTGTCTGTCTGCCTGTCCGTCAGCACGATAACTGCCGTAAAAATGACTTAATCAAAATGAAATTTTAGTATGTTGTTCAGACGATCTGTGGGACCTATGGGAATATAAATGAATGATATCACCCAATTAGTTTTGGGTTGAACCCTGGTTGAAAAAATGAAATTCATGGAACCCTATGGGACCTAATTTTTCAAACATTTTTTAAGCAGATTTAAAATTCCCAAATTGCTTCGAAAATTATAGGTAATATTCAAATTAGCCCATAAAACTTTCCCTGCAGACTTATATCCACATTATCTTTATTTTAATTAAATATAATTCACTTTTAATTCAATTTTCGTTCTCATTTAGTAACTGGACTCATTTTCAAAGGTGACGTGGAGACAATACGAAAAAAATATATCTCGAGAACGGCTAGTCCTAGTGCAATGGGGTTGGTCTTATTCCTTTCATCGTTAAAAGTTACGTATAAAACAAGCATTTAATGGATATATTTGATCATACGTAGTTTTTTATTTTAAATTTTGAAGATTTTTGCGGGCCATTTTGCAAAAAAAGCAGGTTATTTTTTTTCGAATCGTACGAAAATCTAATCAGCACCAGGGTGACCCACAAAAGACATATCAACCGAATTTTGTGAAATTTTGTCGATTAGTTTTATAGTTAGCGTGGATACAAGCTTTTGAGGGCCATTTCGCAAAAAAAGGCAGTTTCTTTTCTCCCGAATCGTACCCAAAACTGATCAGGACCAGATTTGCACACAAGTGACTTACCTACCAAATTTTATGAAATTCGGTCAATTAGTTTTTCAGTTTGAGTGGATACAAAACCTGCACAGACAGACAGACAGACACACAGACACACACACAAACGTCACGCTAAAAATAGTTTTTTCGTATTCTAGAGGTCTCGAAACGTGTAGATCCCTCGAAAACTCGATTTGCGATTTTCGGCATGATTCCAATACTTTCCCTATACATTGCCATGTATTGCAGGGAAAGTAAAAATTTGATGTGGGCTGCACATGACTTTCTCTGCATTATTTCTTTAATAATTCATTAAATTGAACTAAATTGCACAAAATAACACTAAATTTGTCATTTTTAATTAAATTTCAGTTTTTATTTGGTAACTGAATATTTTTCCAAAAGTGGCAATACTAAATGAGTACATACCAGCGAGCCCTGCTAACCAACTAGGGTTTATAGCATTCAGTGGGACATCGAGGCGCAACCACTTCATCTCTTTTCCAGCAAAGCCGCAACCTCGGTCGCGAAACACGGCGGAATCATTCACCGGGCAGGGGCCGAAGGCGCCTGCCGGGCCCGACTCCGGTCACCGGCCAGACCTGGGCTCAGGGCATAAATAGCCACAGTCCCGTGATCCGGCCACCTGGAAGAGTCCGGGGACTGCCTCGTCACTTCCGCGATTGCATCCGTGAGTCATCAGCAGCGAGGTTGAGATACCCCCGGATTAATTTACCCCCCAGTTTGGAGGATCAAGGCTACAGAGCCAACATCCGAAACCACCATCTTGGGTGGCCCGCCCCGGGGGGGGAGGCAATACTAAATGAGAAAAATCTCAAATATCTCGAGAACGGTTAGTTCTAAAATAATAGAGTTGTTCTTATTCTTTTCCTCATCGAAAATTACGTATAAAACAAGCATTTAATTGATATATTTGAACATACATAGCTTTTTTTTAGATTTTTGCGATTTTTGAGGGCCATTTTGTAAAAAAGGCAGGTTGTTATTCTCCGAATAATACCAAAATCTAATCATCACCAGACTATCCCACAAGTAACTTATCTACCAAATTTTATGAAATTTGGTCAATTAGTATTTTAGCTAGAGACATGAAATTTTTGCTGGCCATTTCGTAAAAAAGGCAGATTGTTCTTTTCCGATTAGTACCAAAATCTAATCAGCACCAAAGTATCGTACAAGTAATTTATCTACCAAATTTTGTGAAATTTGATCAATTAGTATTTTAGCTAGAGTGGATACGTAAAACTTTTGTGGGCCTTTTCGCAAGAAAAGGCGGGTTATATTTTTACGAATCGTACCAAAAACTAATCAGCAAGGTCATACCCAAGTGACTTACCTACCAAATTTCATGAAATTCGGTCTATAAGTTTTTGAGTCATTGCACAGACACACAGACAGACAGACACACAGACAGACACACAGACACACACACAGATGTCACGCTGAAAATAGTTTTATCGTATTCTAGAGGTCTCGAAAATTTTAGATCCGTCGAAAACTCGAGTTGCGATTTTCGACATGATTCCAATACGTTCCCTATACATTACCATGTGTTGCAGGAAAAGTAAAATTTAACAGATTATATAAACCTCCTTGAAAATTTCTTTCAATTACAAAAATATTTTCCATAGCCCAATTAGTCACACAGGAAAAGTTTCTTCGACAAATAACCGAACAGTAGGGTGAGGAAATGTAATGCAGCTTCGATCTAGTTTATTCAGGATAGTATTTAAAAACAGGCGATAAAATCAAAATGCAAAGCCCGGTGAGGTTTTAGCGAAGAATCTCAAACCAGTTGCAGGTGGCATATAATCTTCTTGACTTTGACCAACAGTAGATTGCAGCAGGGCTTCTTATCCTGCACAGGAAAAAAATATGTCTGGCTGCTGTTCCGGAAAATCGAAGCTTATAACACCCATAAAATTCGGTACATAGGTTCGGTAAGTAGTTTTTTCGTATTCTAGAGGTCTCGAAACGTGTAGATTCGTCCAAAACTCGAGTTGCGATCTTCGACAGAATTCCAATACTTTCCCTATACATTACCATATATTGCAGGGAAAGTAAAAAATTAGTTGTACTTTTTTAATCGTATCTGAATAACTAATTAGCGCTAAGGCAACAAGCATCACTTAATGTACGTACCTACGTTTATAAAATTTGTTCGAATGTTTTTCGAGCGAGAGGGAATACGTGCATAAACACACACATACATAACACAGATATAAACACACATGCAGACACACATGTAGATGCCACGTTGAAAAGATGAATTCGTGTTCTAGAGTGTGCAAAAAGTGCAAATTCATCGAAATCATAACTTACGATATTGAACTCAATATCAGTTACTTCCCTATATATTGCCATATAAGGAAATGTAAAATCTTTCGCACAAACTCTTTATTTCAATTAAATTTAATTCCCTTTTAATTAAATTTTCGTTCTCATTTGGTAAATGGACTTATTTTCAAAGGTGGCGTAGATAAAATACGAAAAACCTAAAATATCTCAAGAACGGCTAGTCCTAGTGTAATGGGTCTTATTCATTTCTTATTCACCTAGTCTTAAATTCTTCGTTAAAAACTACGTATAAAACAAGAATTTAATGGATATATTTGAGCATACGTAAATTTTATTTTAGATTTTGACGATTTTTCCGGGCCATTTCACACAAAAAGCAGGTTATTTTTTTCCGAAATCATACCAAAATCTAATCAGCACCAGGGTGACCCACAAGCGAATAATCTACTGAATTTTGTTACATTCGGTTCATTAGTTTTTCAACTAGAGTGAATATAACCTTTTGCGGTCCATTTCGGAAGAAAAGGCAGGTTCTTTTATCCCTAATAGTACACAAAACTAATTAGCACCAGATTCGCCCACAAGTGACTTACGTACCAAATTTTATGAAATTCGGTCAATTAGTTTTTCAGTTAGAGTGGATACAAAAACTGCACAGACAGACACGCAGACAAACAGACAGACACACAGAAGTCTCGCTAAAAATAGGATTTCGTGTTCTAGGGGTCCCAAAACGTGTTAATCAGTCGCCCGAGAATCAGTTAACCCGAGTTGCCATTTTCGGTATGATTCCAATACTTTCCCTTTACATTACCATCTCTTGCGAGGAAAGTAATAACTACGTATTCTCAAATATATCCATTACATGCTTGTTTTATACGTAATTTTTAACGAAGAATTGAAAAAAACCGACCCCATTACACTAGAACTAGACTAGCCGTTCTCGAGATAGTTTAGTTTTTTCGTATTTTCTCTACGCCACCTTTGAAAGAAATCTGATGTAGGTAGCACATGACTTTCCCTGCAGACTTATATCCACGTTCTCTTTAATAACACTTTACAACAAAGTTAAAAAGTATTTATAACTTTGTTCATTCTGTCTGTGTGTCTGCCTGTCCGTCAGCACGATAACTGCCGTAAAAATGACTTAATCAAAATGAAATTTTAGTATGTTGTTCAGACGGTCTGTGGGACCTTTGGGAATATAAATCAATGATATCACCCAATTAGTTTTAGATTGAACCCTGGTTGAACAAATGAAATACATGGAACCTTATGGGACCTAATTTTTCAAACATTTTTTAAGCGGATTTAAAATTCCCAAATTGCTTCGAAAATTTTAGGTAATATTCAAATTATCCCATAAAACTTTCCCTGCAGACTTATATCCACATTATCTTTATTTTAATTAAATATAATTCACTTTTAATTCAATTTTCGTTCTCATTTTCAAAGGTGACGTGGAGACACTACGAAAAAACTATATCTCGTGAACGGCTAGTCCTAGTGCAATGGGGTTGGTCTTATTCCTTTTATCGTTAAAAGTTACGTATAAAACAAGCATTTAATAGATATATTTGAGCATACGTAGTTTTTAATTCTAGATTTTGACGATTTTTGTGAGGCATTTTGCATGAAAAGGCAGGTTACATTTTTCCGAAGCGTACCAAAATTCAATCAGCACCAGGGCAACCCACAAAAGACTTATCTATCGAATTTTGTAAAATTCGGTAGATAAGTCTTTTGTGGGTTAGTCAAACAAAATAATAGTCAAAATTTGCACAAACAGACAGACAGACACATAGACACACATACACACAGACAGATACACAGACACACACACAGACGTCACGCTAAAAATTGTTTTTTCGTATTCTAGAGGTCTCGAAACGCGTAGATCCGTCGAAAACTCGAGTTGCGATTTTCGGCATGATTCCAATGCTTTCCTTGTACCTCTCCATGTATTGCAGGGAAAGTAATTGTAAAATTATAATTATATAGATAAAGTTTCACAGCTTTATTATAATTACATTTTTAGATTACATCGGAGCAGCCTATTCTTTATTTTCTAATCACTGAAATTTTAAGAAATAGTCTCACTTTTACACCTCGCTTTCGACAGTAAATATATTTAAAAAAATATTCTTATAAATCGAAAAAAAAAATTAAATGCATATTTGCAATAATCCTCTTTCTTCTGCCTATCTTCAGAATTTAAACACACTTTGTAGAATACAAAGAGTTTTTACTTTTTTTGAAAAGAAGAAATTTCATTCAGCACATTAACTATTTTTCTTTTATTAAACTCAAACCCATTCACGTTTATTTTTATTAACACTTTGCAACAAAGTTGAAAAGTGTTTATGACTGTGTTCATTCTGTCTGTCTGTCTGTCCGTTAGCACGATAACTGCCGTAAAAATGACTTAATCAAAATTAAATTTTAGTATGCTGTTCAGACGGTCTGTAGGACATATGGGAATATAAATGAATAATATCACCTTATTAGTTTTGGATTGGACCCGGGTTGAAAAAATGAAATACATTGAACCCATGGGACCTAATTTTTCAAACATTTTTTTAAGCGGATTTAAAATTCACAAATTGCTTCGAAAATTTTAGGTAATATTCAAATTATTCCATAAAATATATAAAAAAAAATTTCAGCAAAATATATTCAGAAGTTTTTTAAATAAAAATTAAAATAATAATTACACCTCTTATATGAAGCGATCACATGACCATTGTATGAAAAGATCACGTGATCCACTTCAAAATGAAATATGGCATCCATCTTGTCTTAAAATCGTGATTTTTAAAGTTTTTTTAATCGATATTGAATGTTGTATTTGTCCTAAAACCGCTTTATTTTTGCTTAAATTCTGTGCATCTACATACTGAAACAACGCATTTATATGCGTAATATATTTGAGTTTAAATGTTCATCCAACGTATCCTACCAGAGTATCCTACATCTTCGTACTGACAAGTCGATGCTCTACAGTTGAGGTACTGGGAAGCTGTTATAGTCAAAGTGAACTCTGCATTTTCCAACCTCTAATGTCAGATTGGCGTACAACTGACAGTCTGACTGACAACCTTCTTCTATTTTTACGTCAAGTTAGCCTCTCTATGCTATTTTTATCCTCCAAATTAATTTTCTTCGTGGTCATTGTCCTCCTTATTTGAAATAGGCCTTCCATATTCCATTGTCCACTGAATACATGCTATTCGTACTAAGGTCTCTTTCAGACCTCCAGCATATGTGCACTAAACTACATGGTTGATTTGTTTGGTGGTCATTGTAAAAAACCTTGCTGGTCCAACCGATTATCGAACCACGGATCTTACGTGAACCAACGCTCTACCGTCGAACTACTGGGACGGAATCGCAAACTGTTATTATCGAAGTCGATTACGCATGCTGTTAATGCATAAGTAAACTCGTACGTAAACGCAGAATATAAGAACGAGTCCAAGTTTCAGGATAACTTACATTTGTTCACTAGCACAAAGTAAACAGAAACAATATACAATCAAACAACACTTAAAGGCTCTCCTAATTACACATAATTACTGACATTATTAACAGAAGTTGATGAAAGTAATTTCACAAACAACGGCTGCTATTCTCAAAACACTAACAAAAGTCGCAGTCCACGGTAGCTCGTGCAACGGAAGGGTGAGTTCTTCTTATACTCTCTTCATAGAAATTTCTGGAAATCTCTATATCTGAAAGAATAATCGTTCTATCGAGAAGTTTCTGGCATATCCTGAAAGTCTTCAAATGTCGCCAAATTGGCGATAAATCACCAAATCTTAAAACCCTGGGCTCACGTCATGCTGATGTCATGCACTGTATTTTCTGCGCCTAGACATCGAGACAAACGAAAGAGGAGCTTCCAAACGGAACACTGTCTCCTCCTTAAGATTGCACGTCTCGGGAAGTATTAATTTACCTTGTTCCAAAAATGGAATCCATCTGTGGATATGGATGACATTTGGCTTGGTTGAAGATGATTTCTCGATTTAATAAATGAAACTGCTTATTCCTTTCATGATGACATAGGGTCCTTCCCTGCTGTGCCGTAGTTTTGGCGAAAATCCCGGTCGTCGCTGAGGGTTGAACTGCCTGTCACCTTCTTGGAATCGCACTTCATTAGCCTTAGCATGGCACCGGGTCTTCATTCCATCGGTAGCACTATTGATCCTCTTACCAGCAAAACGATGAACCTCCTCCAACCGTACCTGCAGATTTTGAACAAATTCATCAGTCAATGAAGAAGCATCACATGGTTTTCCAAACATTGAGCGATATGGTCGTCGTAGGTCCCTGTCAAAGTGCATTTTTAATGGAGAATGACCGGTCGATTCGTAGACAGCCTTTCTGAATACAGTAACATGATAAATAGAAAGCTATGCATTGACCGAGATGACTAAATCCTCTTAAATTAAAAATAAGCAACTTCAGTGAGAGGTAATGACCTGAGTGGAAGACCGAGTCTCATAACATTATCACGTACATACTGGATTAAAGACTATAGGATAAATATTGACCTCATGAACAGCAAGTCTGTATACCAGTGACCGATACAAGCATTTGGACCTCTACTTCTGGTTGGCACTCGGCCGCCATAAACTTTTTCACCTTCAGCGGTTCCTACGCAAGTAGGCATTCTTTTTCCTCTCTTCCTCTACGCTTCCTTCTCTTCCCTTTTCATCTCTTCCTCTTCCTCCCCTTTCAGGTCCCCTCCTATACATCCTTTTGGCCAGCGCGGGTCTCCTGTCCTTCCCATTAGCTCTCGGTAACTGGGGGACTGTCCCATTTTTTAAGTATTGTTTCTCGGTCACCCAAGTCGTGGCATCCATCCCTAAGGGCTTTCTGTAAGTTCCACTTCATATCTATATGAATAGTTTTCGCTAGCTGGGTTCTTGTCCCAGCAGTTTCTATTTATTCAGTCTATCATCCACCACAGTCTTTGATCGTTCCGCCCTGGGGCTCAAGGCCTCATTCTGGTTGCTTGGGTATTGTCCCAACCTTCTGTCAATTTGGGGTCCTTACACCCTAGAGGTAGTTCCTCAGGCTCAGCACTGCTTGCTCAGCTCTGTTCCCTTTTCTGACCAGCCACAGTCCTGGTCCCTGACTTTGACTCTACCAGCCCCACCTGGTTCTTAATATCTCCCAACAATCTTCCCTCAAACATATTTTTCAGGTTCTAGGCTTCAGGCTCCCAGCTCTCTGGATTGTCGGCCATGGCGCCACCCACAAGTCGCAGCTCAAGAAGCCGGGTGTAAGTTCTCTTGCGGGCGCTCTTAGATACTTAAAACTGTCACGTTGTGTAGGCCCTTCTCTATTCTTGGAGCTTTCGAAAATATCCCCCTCGGCTCCATGCTCGCATCTCTAGTTAGTACAGTAAGTCTGCTCAGAACTGTCTTCTTCTACTCAACTCTCTTAGAACCTCGCTTAGAACTCTCTTCTCTGTCTGTTCTGCTCAACCAGCCCCTTCTGCTCCCAGATTTTCGTCCTATTTAGATCTAGTTAGCTTTGGTTAGCATACAAATAGTTTTGATTATCCAAAGCTTAGCTTAGTTTAGATAGTTTAGATTAGCTACCGTCCTATCTTTAGTTTAATTAGATTATTCTGGTCCCTCTTAGCTTATTCTAGACCAGTTTCACCTTCCTATTCGGGGCTATGCCCCTGCTTGTGGGTCAAGGGCTAGTGCGAGGGATCTTGTCCTAGGTTCCTATCTCCTGTTCTGCTTACACTCCTCCTTGGGTTCTCCAAGTTTCTCCTCCTAGGTTCTCCAAATCTCTCCGCCTAGGTACTTCGCCCTCCAGCTGCCCTACATGCAATAAGTTTTGGGCGTGATGGAAGACCTTGTTCCTCCCTTGGTCTACCCTTCCTCCATTTTTCTCTGTAGTCTAAGTTTAGCTCTACTCTTAGTCTTATTTTCCCTGCGGAGCTCTTATCTTTTTCCTGCCCGGCACCTTTTAGTCTTCCTAGTTTCTATTCTCTTAGGTTCAGTTAATCTGGCAACATAGGTATATGCCCGGGTTACGACAGCGCCTCTTTAAGTTGTATGGTGCCTCTGCATAACTACCTAGCGGTAGAAAGTCGTAATCCTCTGCAAAATCAATCAAAACAAAGTAATATTTGTGCTATACTTCCATCGCCTATTCGGTCTTCTTGGCAGTCATTGCATTCGACGATTCTATCGGTTCCTGTACTCTTTGATTTCCCTTAATTCCTAATGGAATAGGGGTGTTTTATCGCTCAGGCTTCCTCACCTAGGGGAAGTTCCCCCGTGGTCTCCTGAGTGATCCCGGAGCCTTGAGACTCTGGGCTTCTACTTCCAGAGCTTATCCCTTGAGGTGTGATGTCTGTGGTTCTGAGGTCTGTCTATCTATATCTGACGTTGAGTCCAACCTTGCTGCGTCAATTTGTCATCATTCCACCTGTCCTCTTGTGGGCCTCAGCTCAGCTGAGTCATCCTAGGAAGGCACCCAGTGGTGTGGAATTAAACCTGCACGCCGAGAGGTAGGCCAGTCTGTTGTCTCCCAGTACCCTTAGCGAGTGACAATAACAAACTCCCGATACGACATACAGCCACATAAGTGCAATTCTTAGCCTAATTTTATTGAATCTTTAAAAAAAACGAAAACGAACTTTCATCCTTAAGTTCAAGCTCTGGATAACAGAAGATGTTATGAACTTTATATAAATATTGCTTCATGAAATTACATTAAGATTAGAATTATCTTTTGTCATAACTCATATAAAGTGTGTCTAATTCTTCTGATAAGTTTTGATTAGTCATAAAAAACTAAATCTCCCGACTTAAACCTGAGAAGTATAGATTGTATGTACATTTTTATACTATGTTAACAAGGACTGCAGCTATAGCTGATTTTTGAGTTCTTTAAGGTATTTGTAATTCCTTGTTCAGATAGATGATGATGCATACGATCATTGAATTTACACTTAATTTTCTAGGTTTATTACAAGTAGAGAATAAGTAAGAATACTTCCAACAGCTCTTATGTATGTACTCTTGTTTAATTCAAGAAACCCCAAAGCGGAAGAGAAAACGGGCCCACTACTCCTATTCATGAAAGCAATCACTATGTCCATTCTTGAATGTCTTTCTGTTGACAACTGTCGCAGGAAAAGTTGCTGATTGTTCGGTGTTGAGCCCTTGTCAGCTTCATTCACTAATGTTGGCATAATCGTAACCAAGGAGAAAGTGAGAAAGCTGTGGATGATAATAAAGAAATTCATCATCGCATGATCGAGCACAGCATCCATTGTACCCAGAAACATCGTCAAGACAGAAAACATTAATAACGCATTGGAGATAATAAGGAAGATAACGGGGAATGACATAACAGCATCAAATAAATCTTTGAAGGACTAAGATTATAGAGTTGTGGTGATGATTGCATTCTTCAGGATCTATTTGATAAGAAGATTTCTTGTGAATGTTTTTTCCGTGTAGCTGGAAATGACATTTTATAGATGCTTGCAGAGAACGATATAAACAGATACGAAGGTGGAGGGAAAGATGAAAATAAACGCGAAGATCAGACTCAAAAAACATGTTCTGCTAAACAGTGCCTGATCTTGTAGATGCAGCATTCCAAACGAGATGCAGCTCAATAACTTCTCGTACATATCTTCATTATAGGGAAATAGCGTTGCAAAACCGCAAGAAAGTTGTACAATCAGCAACCAAGTGATACATATGTTAATAAGTCGAATCGGTGGCAAAACTTGAAAATATTTTTCCTGTCTAAGTACCTCCAGAATGGCACGGATACTTTGGATTGGTTTCGTATAAGAGAGTACCACAACGCAAATACGTTCATATTTCTCGAAAATTCGGAAATAAGATATTTACCGAAATTCTTATGCACAAAATAATGTTGCCAGAGGACAATTATTTTAAATGCCAAAATGTATATCCTGAGAACAACTACGAATATTGGGATGAAAAACAGCAATCCTGATTTCCAAGTAGAAGTTTATGTGGTGTCAATATCAATTCCGAAAATTAATAACATACAAGAAATTATTCTGAAAGGTTTGCATTATTGAACAGTCTGGTTACATTCTTCAGAAGAATCATAGATTTTTCGAGATTTTCTAAACACACATGTAATCATTTTTCTTTGATGGAGAATACATAATTGAATATAGATGCTTATTAGTTGACCTGTATTTTATATATATTTAATTAATAGTATTATTATTAGTTTATATGTATTTAAATGTAAGCATTATTAGCTTCAGTCTGTTACAATAAATATGAATTGCCAGTCTTCTGAAATGTTCTTTATTTGTTTTTTATTGAATTGAAATTATTTTATGTTAAAGACCATAAGATGTGGCATGTTATGTCCCTCTTTTTCGCTGAATCTTAAAATACTGTAACCACTTAGTTTCTTCAACTTAGTTTCCAAAAAGTTAATATAAGAGGATAATTATCTTATACTACTCGGTTATACTAGGTAAAGGAATAAATGTTTTTAAAATAGTTACAGCTTTCATATTAGCTTATAAATGTGATTTAATGACAGTCACAATGTGCGTTCATTGGAAATATTTGATTTATAGTTAACACATTTTACAATTAAATAGAGAAATATTCCAGTTTCAAGACTATTACAAATCGGTTGGAAATCAACTTCACTTAGTATTTGCTGTACGTTACATTGCCTTCAAAATTCGAATTCCAGTATTTGCAGAGATTGTATAAATAATCTAAAATGCACTCAACATTCTCTACGATTTAAAAAACGGAAATCAATATTGAAATATTTTGTGATTTTTAAAATTGTTCTTTTATTATCCTTAAGGTATTTCATATACTTATTGGAACATTAATAATCGCAAAATTAAAACTGCATCGCTAGCACAGACGTAAAAAATTTTGTGCTCAAATTAACTGTTCCTAGATTACTTACACTCAATCCTGTTATAGTTTGTCTGTTCTTTGCCACCTCAAAATTCAATATCCATAAAAATAGATTTCAACGTTTTGCTTCGATGTAAATTGAACTGGCTCAGACAAATTATATCCAAATTCTCAAACCCTGAATTCATATGTTGTTGTAGTTGTTTCTTATTCCTTCTGGCCAAGAATATACTAGGCCAAGTTCGTAAGCCCTCAAGAAGGCCATAATTCATTATTGAAACGAAACCAAATCCTGATTCAACATACTTATAAATAAAATTTTCCATTTTTTATACATATAATGCCTTGCAGTATTTTTTAAACGTTTTCTATCACAAGCAGAATTTGAGAGACAAATGACTGTGAAGCTTTCTGACTTTCGATAACACATCATTCTGTTTGGCTTGTATATCTTTAATAAAATTAAATATTCTGTGTTTGTATGGAAACATTAATCTATTAACATGTCAAGTGTAAGCAATTTCAGCAAAAATAATCGATATATTTTTCTCGACCGGTATTTATCCAGTATTCTGTAAGTGTAAATTGATCGCGAGTACAAAGAGGTTTTAAGTGTTTTGTTTTTGTAACGTACCATATTAAGTGATACATCGAGTTAAGTGATACATCGATCTGCTTTAAGGCTGAATATCCGATGTGTGTTAATTTTCATGTTTAAAAAATAATTTGTCAACTTTATAGTTTTTTTCGATCAGTTTTAAGGCTGATAATATGATAGTTGTCAATTATCAGGTTTAAAAAAATAATTAAAAAAAATACTATTATAGTTTTGGCTATCTGTTTTAAGGCGGACTATCTGATATTTGTCAATGTTCAGGATTTCTGCTTGAAATACGTTCTTGGGAATATCCTTAAGAATATTTTAGCAGAGACTACAAAATTACTAAATAAGTACATATATAATTTAAGCCAACCAATTTAACAATATTTTTTCGTATCGGTTTTGGTTTAGATTTTGGGATATACGATTCTGGTATCATTAATATTTTCAATTTTTTTAATCTGTTTTATTTAAGCAAAACTTTTAAGAATTTATGTATATTCGATTGTGTTTCTCTATTGCTGCAACAAGATAAATATGACACGGGGATGACTTTTACTACGCTTTTAACGTTTTCATCTTGGCGCACGTTGACCAAATTTTCAATTTTTACTCTCTCCTACGTGGTATTGAAAAAGTATTGCTTTCACGAAAATTTATTAACCATGGGGGTATTTTGTTAAGTATGGAATAAATCGAAAGATTTTTCCAAGCCTTTTAAAGTGAGTGGTAACACTATATAGTTGTAATCATTTTGGACCCACGATATCAATTTTTCAAATTTTTCTGGTTAAATTTAAAAAAAAAAAAAAAAATTCGTATGAGGATGTCGAGTTGTGCCACACTTCAGTTAATTTATATATTGGTTTTCGAACTGGATCAGGATACCTAATTCTTCAGATTTACATAGGCAGATTGTTTTGTAGGAAAATGGGATTCTTATTAATATTATGTAAGAGAAATGGATTAGATATTTTAATAAATTTTCTACGAAGAAAAATATAATTTAAAATATTATACTAAAATTTAAATATCTTTAATAACGAGCAGCTTCGTGTATATCTACCACTATTTATATTAAGTTCAATTCTATATAATGTTATTAATCGCTCTTTTCAGACAATATGAGTAATAAGTGCTATAACATTCTGTTAAATAATGCAAAATTTATTTGATAGTTATTTATTACTTCTCTAACCTGCTGCTTCTGTAAAAACCGATAATAAATCTTTTCGGGTCTTGTTAACTATTTTTATAGCAAACAGGCTCATTCTTTTATGGACTATTTTTCAATGCCATTTTGAACGCCATTTCATAACATCGTATTTCATCGGGAAAATGCAAAACGAGCATGAAATACTGAATTTCCCCCGGGATCCGTGAAATTTTATAGGATCAGTATAGGATGTCCATCACTATAAATTCTTCAATATATTTAAATTTTGGAAATGTTATAAAGATATTTTTATTTTTTTTGGTTCGCTGTTGAAATATTTTTAGTATTTTAATTTTTTACATTTTACTTTCTCTGCAATACATGGTATTGTATAGGAAAAGTATGGGAACCATGCCGAAAATCCCAACTCGAGTTTTCGACGGATCTAGACGTTTTGTGACCTCTGGAACACGAAAAAACTATTTTTAGCGTGACATCTGCGTGTGTGTGTGTCTGCCTGTCTGTATAATGTATCTATTCATTCTAACAGTAATACTAATTGACCGAATTTCGCAAAATTGGTAGGTAAGTTCCTTATGGGTGGCCCTGGTGCTTATTAAATCTTGATACGATTCGGGATAAAGAACCCACCTATTTTTTACAAAATAGTTTTTGCAATATTTTTTGCAAAAATCGCATATATCTATTCTAGCTAAAAGACAAATTTACCAAATTTTACAAAAGTTATTAGATAAGTCACTTATAGGTTACCCTGGTATTGATAAGATTTTAGTTTCATTCGGGGAAAAAATATAACTTGCCGTGAAACAACTTTCGCGAAATGTTCCGCAAAAATCGTCAAAATATTAAAAAAAAAATTATTTATGCTTAAATGTACTAGTTAAATGTTTGTTTTATACATAATTTTTGACGATGAAAAGAATAGGATTAACTCCATTAGCCTAGGGCCAGCCGTTCTCGAGATATTTAAGTTTTTGCTTTTTTGCTACGCCGGTTTTGGAAATAGCCCAGTTACCAAATGAAAACGAAAACTGCATTAAAAGTGCAAATTCAGTTTAATTGCAAATAATAATGAGCGTTATTAAGTGCAAGTAAACTCAATTTAATGATTTAAAAATGAAAAGGAAAAAAAAAATAATTTTTTTGTATGGAAAGTCATGTGCTGCTCGCATCAGATTTTTTGTAGTATTGTATGCAGAGCGTATTGATTGTTCTAATCATTTCTGAATTCGAGAATTTAATGGAAATATTCAAATTTTTAGATCGCTCGAATTAATATATAATATTTTAACGTATCTGTGTCTTTCTAAACCTTTCAGATGCTTTTTTGCTACGTGAAAACTGAATCTTTGCACACTTTAGTATCAGCCCCCCCCCCCCCCCGAGAGTGGAGAAAATATGATTTTATTTCGAAAACTTTTCTCAGACATTTAAAAGCCCCTTTGGTGATCCAGAAGACCTTTGCATTAGAGGTATTCTTCAGCTTCTTCTTCTTCGACCCAGACCGTCCGACCTACCCAAAAGTTAAGGTCAGTGATTCTGTTAGGTATACTTTCAGACTGAGACGATTATTCGCCCCCCCCCCCTCCGACACATTTCAATTTAACCTAGTATCTATTTGTGTGACAGCCTATAGATATATTTATATAGGGCAAATAGAAAACTTCCCTCTCCTATAGTTTCATTCACCACATCCCCCGAAGTAAAAGTCCTGAACAGAACACTGGTTAAAGTATCTGTTTGGACGGCCAGGAAGTGCCATCTGATTTAGTTGGGAACCCAGTGGGGATGGCATCCACAGGGAGTGTACCCTCCTCCCCCTGCCATCAATCTCTAGGAAGGACATACGGACCAACACATTTAAAGTGCCCGTGCCTTTTTGAACACAGAGTCAGTTAGTGCAGAGCCGGGAATCAAACTAGGGTTATTAATCAGTGCAATCGAGTGCAATCCCTGCACGCCAACTACTGGGCTGTCCACTCAACACTATAGAGGTCTGCACTGGCTCGGGCTTAGGCCCATTCAAGCCCACGGGCCGGACTGAAATTTTAAAGAAACTACTTCTTTCCGAGAAAGCCGAGGGTCCGGTTTTTAAAAAATCGGGTCAGGGTGGGCTTTGTAAAAATAAGTAAAAAACCAAAACAGAATATAATTTAAACACAAACATTTAAACGAACAGAAAAATTTGAAATTACGTAAGAAACAAAATTCTCAATTAGCGGATGAAAGTCTTCCTGTCCTGCATTAAATAATAAAAGTTTACTCTGTACTAAGAATGCAGATGGATGAATAGATACGGAACAAGAAAAATAAATCATTCTTAAGGCCTTGTTTATGAAACACTTTCCAACTTTAATGCAATTTTATTTAAACAATTCTAAAATGCAATACATTCCTCGGTAATATTTTAAAAGTTATCACAATACTACATTAATTTTTATATTCGAAAACTTAAACCTTCATCGAAAAAAAATGAACTTCATTCAAATGACGGCATTGAAATATAAATTGCCTGGTTAAAACATCTCTAAAATGCGATACATTCCTCGGTAATATTTTTAAAATTATCATAATAATACAAGAATTTATTATACTTGAAAACTTCATCGAAAACAACTGAAATCCATTCAAATGACGTCATAGAAAAAATAACACGCCTGAATCTCTCTATAAAAACAGCATTTCATTCATAACGTTTCCCCATTCATTTCATTCATCACAAAACTATAATAATTCATTTTATTTAAATATTAAGACCAAGGAGCTACAAGTAATTAAACTCTATGCTTAAAACTGCATCAAAAAAAATCGTCCTTCTCTTTCTAAAATCAAAGAATATTTCATTCATATCAGCTATCCAGACTCCATGGACTAAATAATTTTGTGTTAAAGAAATACAGCAATTCTAATACAACTCATACTACATATTTTGCTGTTTACATTTTACATAGGTGAAAAATAGGCTTCGTTGTAGATATAATCAAATTTGGATGAGCATTTAAACTCAAATATATTGTAATTGCGTTGTTTCGGTATGTAGATGTACAGAATTTAACCCAAAATTAAGTGGTTTTAGGACGGATACAACACTCAATATGAATTAAAAGGAACTTAAAAAATCACGATTTTGAGACAAAATGGATGCCATATAACACTTTGAAGTGGATCACGTGATCTTTTCATATCATGGTCACGTGATCGCTTCATATAAGAGGTGTAATTATTATTAATTTTTATTTAAAAAACTCCTGAATATATTTCGCTGAATTTTTTTTATATATTTTATGGAACAATTTGAATATTATCTAAATTTTTCGAAGCGATTTGTGCATTTTAAATCCGCTTAAAAAATGTGTGAAGAATTAGGTCCCATAGGGCTCAATGTATTTCATTTTTTCAACCCGGGTTCAATCCAAAACTATTTGGGTGATATTATTCATTTATATTGCCATAGGTCCTACAGACCGTCTGAACAACATACTAAAATTTTATATTGATTAAGTCGTTTTTACGGCAGTTATCGTGCTAACGGACAGACAGACAGGCAGAATTAACAAAGTCATAAACACTTTTCAACTTTGTTGTAAAGTGTTAAAAATAGCGTACATACAAAAAAATAATAATTTCTGGCAGGAAATTTACGCAAGACATTTCGAAGCCAAAGTAAAACATTGCACTTCGCAACTGTCACGTGCTGATTTGAACCGTTGCATGTAAAATGTATATAAAATGCTGTATGTAACAAGTTGCATGTAAATGCGCTAGATTTAGCCAGATTTCAATGTATATAAAAATATCGAGGCGCGCCTCATCAGACCGGACATTGAGTGTTTTCGGGGCTGGCCGGGTTCGGGTAAATTATATTGAAAAATTCTCGAACTTTTGGGTCAGGTAAAGGCTTCATATTTTCGGGCCCGAACGGAATCTCTGCTTTGCACACTTATGATATTAACTAGCGGATAAAACCTAGCATATCCGGATTTTCGAGCCCCCCTCAAATTCTTCTTACAGCTACGGTTATGGCTTTTTTTAAAGTATTTCCATACCCTTTAGTATCTCCTCCCCCCCCCCCCCCGGTGGCTTAGAAAGTTGAATCTTTGCATAGTATCGACCACAAGACTGAACTTAATAGAGATGATTTTTCGATTTCTCCCTCGAGGTGAACAATATGAGACGGAGGGAAAATAAAAAGTATCTCAAAACCTTTTTGATTCCCCCTCGGGCGATCTATAGGTCTGTAACTCGAGCACGGGATATAACATAACTGGGCCAATTTTCGATTAAGGCAACGATTTTTGGCGCTAAACACCAACAAAATAGGAGTTTTCGGAGGAAGTTGCACATTTCAAGCATTCCTGAACTCGAAATGGGTCACATAAATTAAACTTAAGTAATATATTGTGCTAGAATTCACATTCACGTTAATCTATAAACTTGTCTGTAAGTACATAAAACTATACTTGAATGCGTATATTTTTCCTCTATTCTATTCAAACCTTACCAATCATTATGCAACTCGAGCACGATACATAACGTAACTGGGCCAATTTTCGATTAAAACAACAATTTTTGACGCTAAACACCATACAACGTCAAACAAAATAGGAGTTTTCGGAGGAAGTTGCACATTTCAAGCATTCCTGAACTCGAAATGGGTCACATAAATTAAACTTAAGTAATATATTGTGCTAGAATTCACATTCACGTTAATCTATAAACTTGTCTGTAAGTACATAAAACTATACTTGAATGCGTATATTTTTCCTCTATTCTATTCAAACCTTACCAATCATTATGCAACTCGAGCACGATACATAACGTAACTGGGCCAATTTTCGATTAAAACAACAATTTTTGACGCTAAACACCATACAACGTCAAACAAAATAGGAGTTTTCGGAGGAAGTGCACATTTCAAGCGTCCCTTCCGAGAGGTTGGTGGTAGGGGAAGGAGGGTACGGTCCCTGTGGATGCATCCCCCACTGGGTTCCGGTCTAAATTGGGTGGCAGTTTCCGGCCTTCCAAACAGTTACCTTACACCTTTCCGGTAGGTCGGACGGTCTGGGTCTCAACAACAACATTTCAAGCGTCCCTGAAATCGAAATGGGTCATATAAATTAAACTTAAGTAATATATTGGGCTAGATTTCGCATTCGCATTAAACTATAAACTTGTCTGTACGTACATAAAATCATACTTGAAGACGTATTTTTTTCTACTCTATTCAAACCTTACCAATCATTAAACATCTTTAAAATACACTAATCTCCATCAAAAGGAATAAACCATGAAGAGTGTAAGTCAATATTCTTATATCTGAATTTTAATGGTACTTTGTAGTTTTACGTTTAGGAACGTGAATAATAACCAGCAACGTGAAAAACATTGCAAAGATAGCGCCCCTTAAATGCCAGTATTTTTTGAATTAAAATAAGAAAAACACTAACTAGTATTTAAAAAAATCAGATGTGTGCAGCACATGACTTTCCCTGCAGACTTATATTCACGTTGTCTTTATTTTAATTAAATTTAATTAACTTTTAATTCAATTTTCGTTCTCATTTGGAAACTGGACATATTTGCAAAGTGGCGTAGAGAAAATATGAAAACTAAAATAGCATCTCGAGAACAGCTAGTCCCAGTGTAATGGAGTTGGTCTGATTCTTTTCTTCGTGAAAAATTACGTGTAAAACAAGCATTTCATAGATATATTTCAGCAAACGTAATTTTTTATTTTAGATTTTGACGATTTTTAAGGGCCATATTCCAAAAAAAAGGCAGGTTATTTTTTTCCGAATAGTACCACAATCTAATCAGCACCAGGGTGACCCACAAGCGCCTTATCTACCGAATTTTGTGAAATTCGGTCCATTAGTTTTTTAACTAGAGTGGATACATGGTTTGGCGGGACCTTTCGCAGAAAAGGAGGGTTCTTGTTTCCCGAATCGTACTAAAAACTAATCAGCACCAGGGTCATATATAAGAGACTTAACTACCAAATTTTATGAAATTCGGTCCATTAGTTTTTGAGTTAGAGTGGATATATACATTGCACAGACACACACACAGACAGATACACATACAGATGTCACGCTAAAAATAGTTTTTTCGTATTCTAGAGGTCTCGAAACGTGTAGATCCTTGGAAAACTCGAGTTGCGATTTTCAGCATGATTCCAATACTTTCCCTATACTTTACCATGTATTGCAGGGAAAGTAAAAAATCTCACCTATGCGTGTAATCCGGAGTCCTTATATCATGATGAAGTAGATTTTAATTATTTTTTCGACATGTCACTCAACTGATTCATAGGAGTAACATGCAGCTTCCGTTGTCAAAAAGACCGGAGCACCAAAAGGTGGAAGACTGTCTAGGCTCTGATGTGAGTCCGTCAGACCAGATGGGAGATTAGCAACAACAACAACAACATGTCACTCATAAGTCGAGAAATATCTTAAAAACGGTTCATGCTAGGGTTTTAAAGTCTGTGTCATTTGTTTTCTAATGAAAACTTGTATATGAAATTATTAAAATTTTCGTTATTTAAGACCTTATTTTTTAATATTATTTTAAAAATTTATTCGAATATCGTGGTATCTTTTCGGCATTGATTTTAAAATTCGATTGATTTTAAAATCAAAAGGGTGCCAAAATTAAGTAATTGTAATAATCATGCCAATTTTGTTTTGCGTTCGATTCGTTCTTGAGCTATCGCTTAGAGAAATCCACACACTAATATATATACATATATATTAGCATACATATACACACACCGACATCAAGGGGGGCTGTAGCCCAGTGGTTAGCGGGCGGGAATTGCTCTCGGTAGGCCCGGGTTCGATTATCGCCACTGCCAAAACTGCCGTCTTGTTCACGCGGAGTACGATCACGTTGTACGATCACGTTAAACACGTGGGTCCGTAAGTCCTACCTAGAGGTTTGTGGTAGGGGAAGGAGGGTACGGTCCCTGTGGATGCCTCCCCCACTGGGTTCCGGTTTAAATTGATTGGCACTTCCCGGTAGTCCAAACAGTTACCTTACACCTTTCTGGTAGATCGGACGGTCTGGACAACAACAGCACACCGACATCACTTCAGAAATGTTCGATATGATTTCAGAGATGCTTGAAGCGTGCTTTTCCATCAAAAACTGGTATTCGAATTTTCTATACCGTCATAATGCTTTCTATATACATTAAACTATGTAGTGAATTTAATGATTTTGTGTCTACCTCTTACTTTTATCTAGAATCAATACTTTATGAATTTTAATGTTTCGTATCATGAAAAAAAATGGAAACATTTATGGCAAGCAAAGAAATATGCCTTATGCAAGAAAATACGTCCGCAATATTTTGTTAAGAATGTTAATTGGCAGTAATTAAAGTAACAGCAGCGAAAACTAAAATATATGCAAAAGAGAGAAAAACGAAGAATAAAAATTATTTTTCGGAAATTTTTATTGAAAGACGTTGAATAGTTAGATGTGTATTCCAACGAAAAGAAAGAGCTAATTGCAGCTTCAAAGAAATGAGGTCCCGGAAGAATTATTTGAAGTGTTTAGGATTTAAAACTTGTACAACATATGCAATTCTGTGAAAAATAAATAAATATAAACACTTTGTGCAGGAGACGGTGAAAAATTAAGCAACCCACATAAGCGCAAACTAAGGTCGACAGCACCATATAGATGTGCCGGAGATACATGGAAGACATGGTAGAAATGGAAGAACTAGAGGTGTACGTATGCGTATATATACACACAGATACACACACACACACATATATATATATATACACCTGTCCCCCTATTTACACGGAAGATAGGTTCTGCACAAAACCGTGTAAATTGAAATCTTGGATTTTGCTAAGTAAAATCGTATAAAACGAAAATAACCCCAAAATGTGCATGATTCAGTCATTTATTTAGGTAAAACAAAAGTAAGACATCTTAGAAAACTTAAAATTATACTTAGTTTATAAAACAACAAACATATGAATGTAGTAATATAACATATTTAATTTATTTTACATTAGGAACAAAGAACAAGAAAAAAACAAAAGGACCCTTAAAAATTAATTATAACTAATTAATCACTGCCATCACTTTCATGTACTATTAATTAATCACTGCCATCACTTTCATGTACTATCAGTCTTTTCTTTCTGATAGGTATGATGTCACTTTCATCACTTGAGCTTTCTTGATGCGATTCTGGCTCAATGGTTGACGAATTGGGCAAGATCTCGGGTTGACAAACTATAAATGTTAAAAACTTATAGGTTCAAAAGATAAACGTACAATAATATAAGCTTTACTACTAAAATGTTTCTGCACTATGTACTTGCATGAACCAGATAGCTTTACTGTTGTGAAATACATACGGGGATTCCCTTATTACGGGGATTTCCCTAATACGGGATTCCCCATTATGGGGATTCCCCTAAATGTATATATTTTACAACACCGGGTATCCCCTGTTTTTTTCATCAGTGTTACCAAAGGAATAAAATACAAAAATGTCATCAAATGTTTGTATAGGCGTATATGGAGCGGAAAAAACATTTTTATCAATTTTTTGAAATCTGTTAATGTATAAACCGTGTAAAAGCGAAATCGTGTAAAACAAGTGCCGTGTAAATCGGAGGATAAGTGTATATATATGTAATCCAATTTACAGTAATGCATATAGAAACGTAGAAATTCAGCATTAACGAACCGGGTATGGCCCTTAATAAAGTACATGGTTTTGGAAATGCTTTCCCTTTTTTCAATTTATTCATTTTAAAATAATTTTTGGGAGCTAGAAAGGCCTATAGCTTCACGTGTAAATATTTTTTTTTCTTTTGGCAACTTTTCATCTTATACACTATTCATGCATTTACACCATGCATGTTTATGCAGGCAACAAGGGAATTAGTACCTTAAGTACCTGCACTACATATATGAATTTTAACACCAAAAAATTGAATCTAAGAGTGTAGTTAAGGAATTATATTCACCAATCTTCACCACATGTAATTTTTTGTTCAACTGCTTACCTTATTTATGGAACACGGAAAGAGGGATACTCCATACCTAATTAGTACCTGCTTTATTAATAATGCTCTATTTATCATTTTCATAAGTTTGTCGTATAATATTTTTTTTACGAAATGGTTTGCAAAACTAGCCGAAGCTAAAATAAAATACCACGTATGCTCAAATGTATCAGTTGAATGCATGGTTTATAGGTAATTTTTTACGAGGAAAATAATAAGACCAACGCCTTTACTCTATGACTAATCGTTCTCGAGATATATATTTTTCTTTTAATTTTTTTTACGACATCTTTTAAAAAATGTGTGTTATTTCAATTATATAATTATTCAATTGTGTGTGTTACTACAAATTCAATGTTATTTTCTGCACTTAAACTCAATTTGTTTTTATACTAATGATCAATGTATGAACATATTTAATTTAAAAACATTTAGGAACTATGACAATAGTATTTAGGATACTTTTGTATTATTATGGGGTTCACTGTTATACATTATAGATTCAAAATCAACTGAAAAATTCATAAGAGTTAAAATTAAGCATTAACTTGTGTTAACTTTCAGAATGTTTTTACAAATTATTGACAGCTTCATTACCAGTGAATGCTTACATTAAAATCAATTGTAATGAGTATATATTACTACTGATGTATAGTAGATATATGGATAATAATAATCAGCTCTTAGCTTTCAAATTTAAATATGCAATTATTTGTTATACGTTTTAAGAATTGAAACATATATTAGTAAATATTATGGTTTATAAATGCAAATCATTAATTGTGTTTGGGTCAGTCCCTCCTTTAATATTGTTTAGCCCCTCTTCAATTTCGTCTGTGGCTATGGCCCTGACAGAAAGTATTGAACCCATCTTAGTCTAAAATGAAAGAAAGTAATTGATGCATCTATCGCAAGTTCGAGAACTTTCAAGGACTCGAAGAACAAAAGCATTTTAAAATCCCGAATGCAATCTTAGAGGGTACTACTACATATATTTTTATATATAGTATACTCGGCACTTTATTTATTTTTTGTTTTTTACCGCTAAATTTCATATTCTCTGCATTTTTTGTTTTACTTTTTTTTCGCCACACTAGGTGGCGCTTCTATAATTTGCTCTATTCATCTGTGGTTGAAAAGTAATTTTTCTATATGCCTTAATGAAAACTAGATAGCCCAATCCCTTTAGCCTTCATGATGCCCGGTATGGCTACATCTCTTTTGGGTGTTCGGGTCCAGGCTTGTCCGCATTGATTATGGGAACACAAAAATATCTGAACGGTTCCTCAAGAACTGAACCTTATTTGCTCAGCATTTTATTTTGTGATCTACGGTCTTGAGAATACAGAAGGACGTATCTCAAGATACGGCGTTTTGTTTTGCCTTCACAAGGCTGGTTTAGCTTCCTTTCAATGCCTTAATGCTATGCTATTTTTGAAGATATATCTAAATTAATAAAGAAGGTATTAGAATGTAAAAAAAATATTCCAATAGCATTGTTCTATTTTAAAATATAAACACTCTTTATTTCATAATGATATTTTAAAAATACGTTTGTTTTCTGCCATCATAAGGCAGCCTAGATTATTACATTATATTCTATCGCCCCACGGAGTATCATTACGAAAAATTCAAAGTGCACTTTATTATATTGCGGTAAAATTTAAAAATTAAATTCTATATATGAAATATTATCGGTAATTCAGATTGTCCGAAGATGGCCATATCATCTATTTAGAAATGAACATGAAATGGTCGCACAAATAGAATAAGATAGTACAAATTTTTTCCATATATACAGTTTAAACAAAAACAAATAAATCTCTTGTCTGTTCACTTAGCGTTGATTTTATTTTCATAGGGTTTAGAAAATTAGAGCTGTTTTCGTAAAATGGTCCTCAAAAATGGTCAAAATATGTAATTAAACATGCATAAATGTTTTATTTAAATGCTTATTTCAAACGTAAATTTTGATGACGAAAATAATAAGACCAACACAATTTCTCTATAACGAACATTTCTCGAAATATTTAATAACATTATTTAGTGATATTTTCCAACTGGCAACTTTTAATAATGTCATAAGTAGCTAAACTGCGTATATATATATATATATATATATCAGACATACAAGATGAAGATGCACATATTACAGCAGAGGTTTATTATAGACAAAAGTATCAATGACCATTGTTTATAGTCTTAAAGTATGTGATCAAAATTCTTGCCAACCGCAGTTGTGCATGTTTCAGCCAGGATGTGCAGGACCATGGAGGTAGAGATCTCTTTAGTCTTCATGAGAGGACTATCTCAATAAGACCTTTTCTGTAAAATGGGTCGGCCGGGAATCGCATTCAGAATCTGTGGTGCGTACAGAACCCAGGGTTGCCGCCAGGTTGCGCTGACATCGGTCCTTGGCGAAAACCCAAAAAACGCGCCAATGTCATCCTCTTGCCGTAGTTTTTAATTCTTTGATTGCATTGCATTGAGGAAACCAGAAGCGTTGTTGTACGCATTTCGTAACCGATAAATATGTATTTTATAAGAAATCACGGACTTATTAAGTGTTAACATAACTATAATTCTGAAGATATTCATTTTTGACATCCATCATATACCTAACGTTAATAACGAACTATTGCACTTTTAAGGATGAAATAATTATTTACCTTTTAAGTCTTTTGAGAACAGTTGTTTGTGATTATTTGTATTTTATAATCGGAGGATTTACTTTTATTTATATATATTTCCATGTGATGTTCCTTTGCGTTTTCATCATAGCCTCCAAGTGAAACATTCAAATTGAGTTTACTGAAAGTGTGACTATTATTGGGGTGAATTTATGTTCACTGTAATTATATTGCAGTAACGTTTTAGAATATAATTTTATATAAAAAATATTTTCGGCAAATAAGGATAGTAAGTCCAAAAATTGTTTCATACATCTAGAAATGTGCACCTAGATGGTCGCACAAATAGAACAAGATAGTACAAACATTTACCATATACTATACAGTTCAAACAAATAAATCACTTGTAAGTTAACCTGGCGTTGATTCCATTTTTATACGATTCAGAAAAATAGAGCCTGGTGTGTTTTTTTCAAAATCGTCCTCAAAAATAGTCAAAATCTGTAATTAATTAAACACATTTAAAGGTTTTAATTAAATGCTGATTTTAAACATAAATTTTGATGACGAAAATTATAAGACCAACACACTTTATCTGTAACGCACAATTCTCGAAATATTTAATTACTTTCTTAAGTGATTTTTGGCATCATTGTAACAACTTTTATTAATACCACTAGTAGCTAAACTATATATATATATATATATATATATATATATATATATATATATAAGTTCAAGATGCAGATAATGCAGCAGACGTTTATTAGACGTAACGAATACAAGTATCAATGACCATTGTTTATAGTATTAAAGTAGGTGATCGAATTTCTTGCCGTCCGCAGCTGTGCATGTTTCAGCCAAGATGTGCAGAACCATGGAGGTAAAGATCTCTCTAATCTTCATGGGAGGACTATCTCATTAAGACCTTTCCTTTAAGATGGGTCGGCGGGGAAAGACCTGTTAGTGAGCCGTTACAGCCCCCGATTTGTTCCCAATTGATTTGTTCCTGTGGAGTTACCTCAAAAGAATTGTATAGGAGATCCCTGTAACAACTGACGCTGATGTTGTTGCTCGAGTCTTTGAGGCAGCATCAGGTGTCCTCGATCGCGAGCATTCTGACATTTTTGAACGCATTCTGCAATGCATGCGTCAACGTTGCCAGAAATGCACATCTGCGGAAGGCAAGATCTTTGAACACCTACTTTAATACTATGATAAACAATTGTAATTCATACTTGCAATTGTTATGTCTAATAAACCTGAGATGCATTATCTGCATTCCTTTCGCATTGTTTGTTCCTGCATCTACAACTCCCCACGGAGGCGTTTGCATCAACATATATTCCTATGAAAAACGGGCTAGTTTTTTTGTGCCTCACGTATCTTTCAAGTTTGGCTAATATTTTTAGGGCCACCCTGTATATATATATATATAAAAGTTCCCTTATCACACGATTTTGAGAGTAATTGAATAAATACAAGAACTTAGGTTATACAACTGTTAATGCCAGAACATTGTGCATATTAGTTGAAGATTCAACTAGCGAATATTATTTCGAATGCTATTTCACTGCGAGTCGCTTATTCGAGTCGCTCGCAAGGGATACGGGTTGATAACTTTTGTTGGGAATCGGGTCAAATTCGAAAAATGCATGACTCAAATTTTGAGCCACACTCTGACTCGGCCCAAAGCAATTGCGTAGTACGCAATTATATTTTTTATTTAGGTAAGCATCTTTTAAAGTTTCTGAAATATTAACCCTAAAATGAATATTTCGAATTTTTATTGCTGTAACGGGATTAAAATCATACAAAGTATGTTGCAATCATTTCGCTTTTTAACAGAACCCCCTTGCTAATATGAATTTCCATCGATAATAAAGTTCTACTAGTATTCATATTTATACTCAAAATGTTGCTTATATCCTTTTCAAATGGCAGTCATGAAGTATACATCTATGAGCCTTCTTCAGTCATTGAACTTCTCATGGCATATGACATCATTACTATAAGTGTCCCATACATCATAATTAGAAGATCGTTCCTTGATTTAGACACTTGTGAATCGGAAAAATACGCAAATACCTAAGTGATCAATTTATTTACAAATAGAAGGTCATATTCGCAAACAGCAATACTGTAAAATGGTCATTAGTGAGATTTGAGTTTAAACAGCCCAATTATGAAATTTGTGAAGGAAAATGTGGTACTTTATTTATGTTTCAGATTGTCTCTTTTCTTTCAACCCAGACCACTGGACCTACCCGAAGGTATATGTTTGGACGACCCTGACAGTACCACCCAACGTTATACTGGAATCCAGTAGAGACGGCATCTACAAGACACTACCTTCCTTTCCCTACCACTCACGGAAGGATTTTTGGACCCACAGATTATTTTCCACTGGCAGGGACAACCTTGGGGTTTAAGTCCATTTTCTGCCAGGGTTCGGATCCACAGATTTAACTTTCAGGTGCTTAAAGTTAACAAGGAGATTGTTTGGGCCGAACTATACATTGAGCACGGAAGATGGGCCTCCAGGCATTCGAGGGACAATCAGCATTTGCCTAATTTGTCTACGCCGAAGAACATTCCTCGTCCTTGCACTTATTTCCATGTTGGATAAACATATGTATCTAGACAATACTTTTCAGCAGAACGGTTGTCAATGAATTACCAAAGTTTCTCCATAAAAAAATCTTATAAAAGACTTAAATTTGCAATATACCTTATTCTAATCTTATGATATATAAAAAAAATGTGTCTATATAGTTGTGTATTACATAATGTATCTACACTAAGCCAGAAATAATATGTAGGGGGAGGGGGGCAGAACAGGGGATTGAGTCACCTAAAAAGACTCAAATCCCATAATAGGTATAAACTACCTATTAAATCCCCATAATAGGTTAAACTACCCAATGTTAAGTGGGCAGTTTAGGTTTATTAAAGGGCTTGTAAAGAGTTTATAAGGTGATTTTTTGTGATATTTAAAACTATTAAATTGTCTAATATAAATCTTCAACGACAATTCATAATACACAAATTGAAGTGTAATATATTACTGTAAAAACTGGTTTGTTGCATTCAATATAAATTGTTCTTTGTTTGATTCTTTTTTTGCCTGGTATTTTTGAAAATCACACCACACACCACATGCACACACCACATACACATGCACACACCACATACACATGCACACACAACATACATATACAACAACACTCAAATACGGACATATTTTCCAAAAATGTTCATTTGGATTTTAAATGCATTTTCCCTCCAAAATGTCGAATTGATAGAATTCGAGGAAGCAATACTTTCTCTACACATGGACACAAAAATATATCTTATTAAATTCGTCAAATCTTAAAAAGCCCATTTGTCCTCAACTGAAGCACATTAAAAGCAACTTTTACTTAAATTTCATTAGACACAGTAATGAATAAAGAAAATCCACTTTAATTAAACAATATAAGAACCTTTAAATTTTCGAATCAGACTGTTTCTCTTGCTTTTTATATATGTTTCTTTCTCTCTTCTATTGTCAGAAGTTAATCGTAAAAAAAAAGGGCAAAATCATGACTTAAGCAATTACGGTCGATCATTAACCAATTTTGATCATTGGCCAATGGTGTTCTAATCGTTTACAGTAGCATTGTATATTCTTCTAGTGAAATTAGAAAGTACATGGCAGAATGCGGAAGAAATGGGTTTTGAGAGTATGTCTAGAGGACAGAACTTTTCACTTTCTCATACTGAGGCAGTACTGATTTCACGCAAAATTTTGGTTTCGAGATTTTTATGTCAATATATATATACAAGACATATATATATACAAGTCCTCCTGAACACGTTTTGACTACTTTTGGATTGATGTCCGTCTGCGTGTCTGTATGTGTGTAGTCGATTTCTTGTGCTCAGGATAGCAGCTACAAATAAAGAATTTTCACGAAACTTAATATCCTGCTTTGATCCTGTAATGAGACTAAAAACAATAAAGGAGACAAAGAAAAAAATCTGATGTGGGCAGCACATGACCTTCTCTGCAGACACAAAATCCTAAATAAAAGGGTAAGGAGAGTTCTGCGCCAAGTGGAAGTATTTAAGATAACTTTAAGATAACTTTAACAATTAACTTTAAGTATATAAGATAACTTTAACATGGGGGCACCCAGAGGAACGAAATGCAATGAGTTCATCATACAATGAGTTCACGAAAAGTGGAAGTATTCAAGTGCTATACTTTAACATGGGGATCCTCTGAAGCCATAATATAGGTGTGCGGCAGCACAGTTATGGCACCATAGAATATACATAGATAAACGATTTATATCATAGAAGAGAGCGGGGTTGAAAAAAGGATGTTACGTAAGTACTGAGTATTATTTTTAGTAGTATATTAGTACGTATTTTAGAAAAGTAGGTATTTTAGAAAAAGATAATATTTTTAGGGGTTGCCCTCATCACCCTCACCTCATCACCATAAATATATTTTGCGTCAATAGGCAGCAAAGGCCGCCTTGTTCTGGCATACAATGAATAGTTTATGATTTTTGCTATCAATTCTAATCTGTTCTTCCATAGTAGGCCTAACACTCAACAATCACTGTCTGTAATCACTGTGTTGAAGACCCAGACCGTCCGACTCGTCCAAAGGACTAAGAGCAACTATTTGGACGGCCGGTGTAATCACTGTGTTGAAGACCCAGACCGTCCGACTCGTCCAGAGGACTAAGAGCAACTATTTGGACGGCCGAGGTGTAATCACTGTGTGTAATTTTTCGTGAAACTACATGCTTAGAAATACCTGTAGCTCTTTCCTTTTCTCCAGCAGATGATGGAATAGAGTACACCTTAAGTCTAAGTCCTATGAACGCTTGAATAGGGGTTGAATTCAATTCATCTTTAAAGTATCCAATGCGTTTTTTATTTTCATCACTGAAGAGAGGATGGTTGTGGGATTGTCAGAAAAATCATATAGATGCTTATGCTGACTTATATCTTCATAGATATCAGGAGTTTTGGTTTCATAAGCCAATGAATCAATATCAGTGAAGAGAAATGAAACTTTTTTGTCATATTAGCTTTATATTTGCATATAATGGAACTCATACATGAGTTTTGACAGATTCAGGATAGCAAAACCAACGGATATTGTTCGGATCATTAAAATGTAACTCTTTACCCATTCGACACCCACCAGAACTTCACAAAAAATCCTGCTAGCTTCATCAGTAGGGGATACTACCATATTCAGGGCCCATTTTGAAGAAATAACTAACACAATACTTCTCGATTTCGAAGATTTTCCATCGTTTTACCAAACACAGCGTAATTAAGCAATTTAAAGAAATTTTTCTCAAAATTAGTCGCCAACATTCTCTTTTCAGGATTGAATTGAATATATTTCTGCAACCACGGCTTCTGATTAAATATTAAGGCCTTATGAATTTTCATGAGTCTCAAACCTGGTGATGGGTATAGTTGATGGTTGCGATAATGGACAATGTAATGTTTCTTGTCATATAGATTGCGTACCACCATCGTAGCACTAACCAAATGGACATGACGTAAGTCTTGAATCAATAGTTTAGCGTATATGGATCTCTTGCTCGATCTTCACCCTTTCAAGGACCAGGGGATACTCATTATGGTAATTTATGTAAGGATTCGAAATACTTCAGATCCACTTCAAATATATCACCCTCTTCAGTCTTATCCTTTAGACGCATTGTCCAGGATTCATTCAAATGTTCTATAGGTATCCATTCAAACCCTCCATAGGGTAGTGGTTGAGATATAGCCCAACTATATAGATTATTAGCGTCAAGATAGACAATGGGCTTATTAGAGTCATTAGAGTCATAATTTTTCAAATAACAATAATGAGCATCAGGTCTACTCTGACTAATCATACGTATACCAACTCGAATCACACTTTCTATGAACATTAACATATTTTTATCTGTGGAAAGGATGCCTGCCATTCCATTCCTGAGAAAGTCATAAGATGTGCACAGTCAATACAATAATGGGATAGGAATAGTTTTCAAAACATTTCGAATACAGCGGCTAACAGAATTTCAAGTTCAGCGTCAGCAAATCGAGTGATTTCATTGTAGAATAAAAGATAAAAATTAAAAATTGCCGCAAAATCGAACAGATAAAAAGCAGATTTAAAATGGTCACCGCACTCCCACTTACTTAGGGTACAGTACAGAGTCCATTTCGACAATAAGAGCTTGCAGTTTCGTCTTAATAGTTGAACGGTAGAGCATCGGCTGCCAAGTTCGAAGATTCAGGGTTAGATTCTCAGTTAAGGCGGCAAGGTTCCTTACAATGGCGACCGAATAAATGAACCCTGCAGGTTAGTGCAAAGATGTCTGAGGTCTGACTGGTGTGACTAACATGCATTCAGTGGATTCTGGGATATGGAGCGGCGATATCAAATTAGGAGGATAATGGCCACTCAGGAAGCTGACCTGGAGGATAAAAATAGAATCGGGAGGCTAAACTGAGGTAAAAACAGGGTGATGGTCAGTCAGATTGTCATTTGCACAACAATATGATAATATAGAGGGGAGAATGCAGCGTCTACTTCGACAATAAGAGCTTGCAATTTCGCCCCAGTAGATCAACATTACAGTGTCGGCTAGCCAGTTCAAAGATCCAGGGTTCGATTCCCGAATGGGGCAACAATATTCTTTGCAATGGAGCCCGAACAAATCAACGTTGTCCGTTAGTGCACAGATATCTGAAGTCTTAATGTGACACTGATTTGACTAATATGGATTCGGTGGCCTCTGGGATATGAAGCGGCGATATCAAATTAGGAGGATAATGGCCACCCAGGATGCTAACCTGGAGGTTAAAAATAGCATCAGGAGGCTAACCTGGTTTAAAAACAGCAGGAGGTGGTCAGTCAAATTGTCATTTGCTCGCCAATCTGACATTAGAACGTGGAGCATGCAGAGTCGACTTCGACAATAATAGCTTGCAATTTCGTCCTAGTAACTCAACGGTACAACATCGGCTGGTCAGTTTGAAGATCCAGGTTGGGATTCGATGTCGGGGCAGCAAGGCCCTTTTTAACCTCCTTTTACCAAGAGTCGAAAGTGAGTGAAAATTTCATTCACGCACCAAAAGGATAAACTCCTCCACCGCGAAATGAACAACATAGAACTAATAGAGAACACTCACACAGAAAAAGCTTTCGCTCTCCAGCAAAATCCCACTTGCTCCCAATCATCGAATTGCAGTCTTCGTACAAATACTAGCAAGTAAACAACAACTTTTAAACTTCTAATCAAAGCATGTGCACCTGCATGTTGTGGTTTAAACGTGCTCCTGTATATTAAATACATTTTTGCGATTTAAATGTGTTACTTTCATTTTATTGTTTTTCTGCCTTATAATTTGTTTAATTTCATTAATGTAAACGTTTCCTTGTGCTCGCTCGGCTGATAGGTTCTGGATTCGAGTCCCACCTGCGGACATGGATATTGTGCTGTTGGACGTACTGTGTGTTGTCCCCTTACTCGCGCACCGGGGCAACGTAATGAAATGTCTATATGGTTCACGATACTGCAGGTTGATTGGCGAAATATCATTGTGTTAAGTAATACTACTAGAAAAAACTACTAAGGTATACTCTGCGAATTAAAGAAATAAAAAAAAATTATGTGAACAGGACGTGACTTTCCCTACAAACTCGAAGTCTTTTTCTTTTCTTCTTTGCCTAATTATTAAAATGAGTTTAATTGCACAAAATAACACGGATAATTATTTGAACTAACATTGAATTTGCAGTTTTAAATCAATTTTAATTTCCATTCGGCGACTGGGCGCTGTGTTAAAGCCGACGTGGCCGAAATGTGCAAAAAAAATTAAATATCTTAAGAACGGTTAGACTTAGAGTTTTCGTGTTAGTTTTATTTTTTTTTTGTAATCTTCAAAAATTACTTGTAAAACATGAAATTAATTGATGCATTTGATAATAAGTACTTTTTTATTTTAAATTTGGCAATTTTTTTGCGTTATTTCGTAAAATAATGGCATGTTTCTCCTTTCCGAATCGTACCAAAATCCTATCAGGCCACGAGTAAACTGCAAGCGACTTATAGTATACTCAGCATTTTATTTATTTTTTTATTTTTTACTACTAAATTTCATATTATCTGCATTTTTTTGTTTTACTTTACTTTCGCCACACTAGGAGGCGCTTCCATAATTCGTTATATTAGGCAGTGTTTGAAAAGTTATTTTTCCATATGCCGGGCATAAAGAATAGAGAGCCCCTATAGTCCCTCTAGCCTTCATGATGCCCTGTATGTCCAGTTCTCTTTCGGGTGTTCGGGTCCAGATTTGCCGCATTGATTATGAGAACACAATAATATTAGAAAGGTCTGAACAAACTGAACCTTATTTGTTCAGCATTTTACTTTGTGATCTGCGGTCTTGGGAATACAGAAGGACGTATCTCCAGATATGGCGTTTTGTTTTGCCTTCACAAGGCCGGTTAGCTTCATTTTAATGCCTTAATATTATGCTACTTTTGAGGATATATCGAAATTAATAAAGAAGATATTTGAACGTAAAAAATATTCCTATAGCATTATTCTATCTGAGAAAATAAACACTCTTTATTTCATAATGATATTTAGATAATACGTTTCCTTTTGTCGTCACGAGGCAGACAAGTTTATTACATTATACTCTATCACCCAACGGAGTATAGCATCACGAAAAATTCTAATTGCGGTAATTTTATGTGTACTTTTATTATATTGCGGTAAAAGTTTAAAATTATGATATATATAAAATATATTTTCGTTAAATTGTGCACAATCGTGCTATCTGCATATTGCATCTAGAGATGTGTATCATAATGGACGCACAAATAGAATAAGATAGTACAAACATGTTTCATATATGCAGTTACAAAATAAGAAATTGTATTTTAATCTAGCGTTGATTCCATATTCATACGGTTTAGGAAATTAGAGCCTGCTGCTTTTGCAAAAAGGACCTAAAAATGGTCAAAATCTGCAATTAAACATACATAAATGCTTCAATTAAATGCTTATTTTAAACGTAAATATTGATGACGAAAATAATTTTTAGAACGATGACGAAAATAACATTTTAGATGGAAATAGCACATGTTCAGATACATGCCATTATTGTGCATCAATCGTTTTGGCTCACTAAAAAATCCCAAGACGGAAAATTCTCTGCTTTTGACAAAAACCGTTTTTTAACAATTAGCAGTAAAAGATTGTATCTTCCAAATGTTTTACTAAAATTAACCTAAGAGATTTTAATTTTTGAAAACTTTAATGATGGAAATAATTTTTAACACTTTACAACATAGTTGAAAAGTCTTTATGATTTAGTTCATTTTATCTGTCTGTCTGTCTGTTCGAATGATAAGTGCCGTAAAAATGACTTTATCAAACTGAAAACCTGGCGATTTATATTTCAATGACGTTGTTTGAATAAAGTTAATTTTTTTCGATGAAATTTTAAGTTTTCAAATATAATAAATTTACGTAGTATTGTAATAATATTTAAAATATTACCGCTGAATGTATCGTATTTTAGAGATGTTTAAATAAAAATGCATTGCAGTTGGAAAGTGTTTTATAATCAATGCTTTATGCATGAGTGATCTTTATTGTTGATTTAATGCATTATATCATTACAAAATTATAATTTCTATACTACATTGATTTTGTAGTTTGTCATTGAATTTCATCCTTTATATAGTAAACTAGCTCTATTTGAATACCAATTCGCCAAGCATCGTGCCACAATTGAAAAAATGATGGTGTTGAGAACAGTTTATACCAGCATAGCGGGAGAAGTAACATTTTATTTTATTTTGTAGCACTATAACTACTTCACAGAGTACATAGTTTAATAGAACCTTCTAATTTTTTGGATTTTTAAGTACCACTATCATTGTTTGATTTTCTCCAAAACTCAAATCAGCGCTAGAGTAATGCCTAACCAATATGGCTACCAAATTTCAACCAAATGTAGCAAATATCTTTTGAATTACAGGAAATACACTAACTGCCTAGACACTCTCACATTTGGACAATCCGCCAATATAACGTTGATAAAATGAAGTTCATCGAAAACGTTTTTGTTTCATATCTAATTATTTTATTCTAATTAATTTTATAATTACATTAAGAGAATGGAAACATGAAGTTATTTCAAAATTATATTGCCATGTGTTCAAAACTCATTCATTATGTTCATAAAATATTTCTTCCAAAATGTATCAATTCTGATATTTATGAACTAAAATGTCAAATGAGTATATACAAAAGATCCCATATAATAAAAAAATCCTTTTCTAATTAGGATTTCGGGAGTGGGGGCAGACCCCCAAATCTTCCTCCTCCTCGTTTTTCGTCGAGTAAATTCTATGATGGATTCGTACATTGCCATCTATCTGTACATTTTTGATGTAATTTTTTTCGCCAAACAAAATTCCATTGCTTCACATATACTCGGGTCAAATATCAGGTCATTCTGACCAGTAGTTCTTACTTTATAGCGTTTTTAAATCGCAACTTTAATTATAACCACCCTGTGCATTATAGAGTCGAAATGAACTGATAAATTGGTAAGAGTTAAAATTAGGCATTAACATGTATTAAGTTTCAGAATGTTTCTACAAAATATTAACATATTTATTACTAGTTAATGTTTACATTAAAATCAAATTTAATGATTATATATTAATATTGATGTATAGTCAATACATGGATATTAATAACCATCTCTTAGCATGCAAATATAAGTATGCCATTATTTGTTATACTTTATATGAATTGAAATACATATTAGTAACTTTTTGGTTTATAAATGCTAATGATTAATTGTGTTTTCGATGAGCCCCTCCTTTAAGAGTGTTGAGTCCTCTTGAATTTCCCTCCAGCCCCTCTTCAATTTCGTGTGTGGCTACGGCCCTGACAGAAAGTATGCAACCCATCTAGTACAACATGCAAGAAATATTTGATGCTTGTTCCACAAGATTAAGAACTTGTAAAGTCTCTACAAAAATATTTTAAAATCCTGAATGGAACCTTAGAGGGGACTACTACGTATATTTCTATATATAGTATACTCCGCAATTTATTTAATTTTTATTTTTTACCGCTAAATTTCATATTATCTCCATTTTTTTGTTTTACTTTTCTTTCGCCAGACTAGGTGGCGCTTCAATAATTCGTTCTATTCACCTGTGTTTCATGAAGACTAGATAGCCCCTCTAGCCTTCATGATGCCCGGTATGTGTAGACCTCTTTCGGGTGTTCGGGTCCAGTCATGTCCGCATTGATTATGAAAACATAAAAATATTAGAAAGGTAACTCTTCAAACCAATAGCAATATGAGATCTGCTGGCAATCGTCCATAATGGGTTGCTGCATGTAGAGGTCAGAGACGGCGATGCCGACTTGTCTTGGCGAGGTGAAAAAGCACTTTTGAGCTGTGGTTGTACTGAGCTGTGGCTGCAAGAGAAGGAGTGGGCGGGGCCAAGGAAGAGCGGGCCAATGAAAAAGGTCGCTGAGCAGAAGCTCGGAGGAGTACTGTTGAGTACAGGTAAGTTATATAAATAAAGTTAAACAATTAATAAATTAAGAAAAAGTAAATAATTTAAGTTAAATTAATATTTCTAAGTGAAAAATAAAATACTATAACACTATAATACGAGCAGGTCAAATCCTGCGGACAGGGGTATACGTGAACACTTCTTGTTGAAAGAAAAAAGGCCCTTTTCAGGCACACACCGATAAGAAAATTTAGATAAATTTTAAAGCAAAGTCAAAAAGGGCACCAAAGGTGCAGAGACCGGGCTGGCATTAGCGAAACAAATCTGTCACTGAAGGATCGTGCTTTGCTCGTAAAACTTTTCTACCACAACGGTGACTGTGCGTTAACTCCTCTCAGGTGTTTGGACGAACTTAGCTGACGTAAAAGCACGCATTACGCACCACATCTACTGTATCACCTCTAATACACTCCGATCTGTTGTGGAACATGCTGTTTTGCACTTCCAACTCGCAGTCGAGTACGGTGGACATTTCTTGCGTTTTAGGTGATTGTTTCTTGTTTTCATTATGTTTCAAGCAATTATTAAATTAAGTGATGTTGATTAAACTGTCGTTTTCTTTAGTTTACTATTGGTTTCTTTCGGCTAACAACATCCAGTGTTTGGAAAATATAGCGCCATCTATTGGCACATTTTTGTGGTATTTTTTTCCTTCGCCAAACAAAATTCCATTGCTTCATGTATACTCGTGTGAAATTTTGGTCATTCTGACCAGTGGTTCTTACTTTACAGCGTTTTAAAATCGCAACTTTAATTAAAATCACCCTGTATATATATCAGGCATATAAGATCAAGATGCAGATAATGCAGCAGAGTTTTATTAGACACAATGATTGCAAGTATCAATGGCAATTGTTTATGGCATTAAAGTAGGTGATCAAATTTATTGCCATCCGCATCTGTGCATGTTCCAGCCAGGAAGTGCAGGACCACGGAAGTAGAAATATCTCTAATTTTCGTGGGAGGACTATCTCAATAAGATCTTTCCTGCATGATGGGTAGGCCGGGAAGGACCTGCCAATTAGCCGCTACAGTCCCCTGATTTGTCCCTAATGAATTCTTCCTGTTTAGTGACCTCAAAAGTCTTGTTTACGAGATCCCTGTAACATCTGATGCTGATTTTGTTGCTCGAGTCCTTGAGTCAGTTGCAGGTGTCCGCAAACATTCTGTCATTTTTTAAAGCTATCTGCAATCCATGAGTGCACGTTGCCAGACATGCACTTCTGCGGATGGCAAGAAATTTGAACAAATACTTTAATACTGTGATAAACAATTGTAATTGATAGTTGTAATTTTTATGTTTAATAAACGTGTGCTGGATTAACTACATTCCTTGCTATTCGTTTCTTCCTGCATCTGCAACTCCCCACGGATGCGTTTGCATCAACACATATTCCTATGTAAAACGGGTATGTTTTTGTGTGCCTCACCTACCCTTAAATTTTTCTGAGACCGTTAGGGTCACACTGTGTATATATATATATATGTGTGTGTGTGCTTTATATATGTCTTAAAACTGAACTGCAACTTGAATATATGATTTCTAATAAATATTCCTATCATTTAGTGTAAGTAAACTGAATTTAATGGATTATAAAAGAAGTGAATTAAAAGCGAATTTTAGCCCGTAGGGAAAGTTATAGTCTTCCCATTTCAGATATTTTTAGCTAGATCTAGCTATTGTTGGAAATTTATAGTAATATAAATTATCTAGCCACAGAACTTGCAATTAGTAGTGAAATAGCTATATTCTTGCCGTTAATTAGAGAAAAGGCAGATAGCTTTAATTGTTTAACTTCAAACTACAAGACTGATTCATCGATTTGCCGGTCGGGTTTTGCATTATATATTTCAAGTTGTGGGTTGAATTTTATTTATGTGTGAAGCTGTGGGTCTGTCCACAAAAATTACATTTAAGGGATACCTTATCACATGCTTTTGAGAGTAATTGGATAAATGCAAGAACGGAGGTTATACAACAGTTAATGACCGAAAATTGTGCATATCGGTAGGCCTAGGACCAGGCTGAACTTTAGGAAAACTACTTCGGTCCGGGTCAGGTTTTAAAAAATTCTGGTCGGTTCGGCCCGGATAAAAGTAAATAAAATAATCTGAAAATATATCAAAATCTAAACAAATAGAAGAATATGAAATTACGTTTGAAATAAAATTCTCAATAAGCGGATGAAAGCTTCCGTATCCCATATTAAGTTTAAAAAGTTTGCTCCGTACGGAGAACGCAGATGGGTAAATTTGAACCGAGTGCAATAAAATAATATTTTCGGATAGGAAAGCGAAGACTTGTTTATTATTCCGAAATCAAAACAAAACATTGCTATTTTCGCAACATTCACCTGCTGATTTGAATTGTTATATGTAATATGTATAATATAATTAGTGTTTCATTTCTTAAATGGAATATTCTGATCATGATACAAGGCAGTAGTGTGTTAGCTTTAGCCAATCCTCCATATATTTTAATAAAATTGGACTTTGAAAAATTTCAGTTTCGTGTCGGATCAAATCTTAATAATTTTGGGCCAGGCCGCGTAGAAATTTTAAAATTAGTCCCTTGCAGCCCTCTTACTCCATTGAAATTCAGTTCTGAATCCATATCAATCCCATCTAAGCTCTGTCTATATCCAACACTGAAAGATAGATGTTGGAGTGAAAATGTAGATTCTTTAATCCGAACTGACATCTCAAGATCCGGAAATGTAAATTCACAGTGAAACCCATAAAACCACTGGAATTAAATACTGAATCCATATCAAACATTATCTAACATCTATCTAAAGCCGAATCTGAAGGGAAAATGTTTTAAAGAACTTTTTTAATTTGAAGTAGAAAATAATCTGAAGTTACAAACCGTAGTGAATCCCTCAGTCCCATTAGAAACTTGATGCTGATGGAGCCATTAACTAAACTATTAGTCATCAACAAAACTATATCGATAGTCTATTATATATATCAGTCATCATCTAAATTATATATTCTCAGTTACCGACTAAACTGTATCTATATTTTATTATAAGAAGTAGTTTTCAAGGAAAATAAAAATACTTAAACCGGAAATGGAAATCCTTACAGAAACTCCCTATCCCTTCGGAATTCGGTGCTCAATCCATATCACGTGAATTTGTGCACAATCACTAATAACCTCGCTTATAAAGTAAAATATAGTACAAAACAGGATAAATAAGCATACGTAAGTTTCGGAAATCAACTGGATTTCCTTCATCAGTGAAAAAATGTACTAGTTTCAACAGGACTATGTCCGTCCGCATGTTACTAGGATGTTCAAGACATCTGTTCATCACAATATATACAGCTTCTTCTTTGGCTTGCCTGTTCACCGGATATGTCGCCTATTGAACATCTCTGGGATTACGTCGATCGGCATGACGCTCATCCCGTAGCTAATACAGCTGATCTTTGGGTTCAAATAAAAGCTATTTGTAATGCTCTTCCTCAGGTACAAATTCAAAATCTGTTTGATTCGATGCCACGTCGTATAGAAGCACTTACTGCAGAGCGTGGTGACTTCACCAAATTCTGATTTTCGACATGTAATATGGTTTTTCGTTTGCATTGTAAATTTAATTGTTTATTTGTATCAATACAGGTTGTTTGTAGAAAATATTTCATTCCGATCTGATGATTCCTCCACGGTGTTGCACTTTTTAAAAACAGGAGATTAATTTATCACATTATTTTATCGTCCCCACCTTGCGAAACATTACAAGAATCTTATTAAGGAGCCTTCATATTGAGTTGGCGCTGCGTAAATATCTAATTTTCGATGAAACTATTTCAGAATTTTTAATCTTTTTTGATAACTTATTTAGTGCAGGATTTGGCATCTACAAATCTGGAAGAAGAAACTTAGTGAACACCGTCCTAGTGGCCTGCACGGGCTGGGGTTTGGCCCGTGGGTTTAGGGCCAGACCGAATTTTAAGAGAACTACTTCGCACCGGGTCGAGCTCGAGTCAGGTTTAAAAAAATTCTGATCTGCTCGGAACGGATATAAGTAAATAAAAAAGCCAAAAATAGATCAAAATCTAAACTAACAGAAAAATATGAAATTACGTTTGAAACAAAGTTATCATTAATGGGATTAAAGCATCCCTGCCCCATATTAAGTAATAAAGGTTTGCTTTGTAACGAGAACGCAGGTGGGTAAATTAGAACCGGATGCAATAAAATAATATTTTCACATAGGAAATTGAAGATTTGTTTGTTGGACGATATTCCGAAAACAAAATTAAAACATTGCAACTTTCACCTGCTGATTTAAATTGTTGTATGTAATATGTAATATAATTTTTGTTTAATTTCTTAAATGGAAAATTATGATCATGATACTAGGCAGCAGTGTGTTAGCTTTAGACAATCTTCAATGCGTTTTAATAAAATCGGACCGAGCCGCTTAGAGTGCTTTCGGGCCAAGTAGGGCCTGGGAAAATTATTTTGAAACGTTCTCGGTCTCGGGTCAGGTCAAATCTTAATAATTTTGGGCCAGGCCGGATAAAATTTTAAAATTATTCCCGTGCAGCCCTCTTACTCCATTGAATTCAGTTCTGAATCCATATCAATCCCATCTAAGCTCTATCTATATCCAACAATGAAAGATTGATGTTGCAGTGAAAATGTGAATGCTTTAATCCAAACTGCTATCTCAAGAACCGGAAATGGAAATTCTTAGTGAGACCCAGACAGCCACTAGAATTTAATACTGAATCCATATCAAAACCTGCAAAATTTTGTATAATTTAAAACCCATTTAATATCTATTTATAGAAACTCTTGAAACACAGTTGTTTCAAAAATTTTGTAATAAGAACACGGATGACAAATTTAATTGCTTCCAATATATAAAAATGTTTCTGTATTTTAAGTATGTATCGATATTCTTTTAAAAGTATGTTTTATAAAAAGAATAATTTTGCTTAATCATAAAGTGCCCCGGAGTTCTGTTACATAATATACTGAAAGCTGTAAAATTGCAGCAAAAAAGAAATGCGGTTACATAAATTGCCACCAACGTTACTATGGCGTAATTGGCATAACATATTTAAATTTAAGAACAATTCGTCTGCAAGGCAGCACAAGAATAAAATTATGAATCCATATCGAGCATTATCTAACTTCTATATGTAGCTAAATCTGACAGCAAAATATGTTTTAAATGAAAATTTTAACCTGAAGTAGAAGAGAAACGGAAGCTGCAATCCTTAGTGAATCCCCTTAATCCCATCAGAAGCTTGATGCTGAATCAATATCAGTCATCAACTAAACTGTGTCTATAGTCGATTATAAAAACTAGGTGTCAAGGGAAATGGAACTACTTAAACCAGAAATGGAAATCCTTACTGAAGCCACCTAACCCCTTCGAAATAAAGCACGTGAATTTACTCACAATCAATAATAAAGTGGTTTACAACGTAACTTATTGTGCAAAACAAGATAAATAAGCATACGCACGTTTCGGAAATCAACTATTTCATTTATCAGTGAAAAAAAAATTGTATCTAAACACCCAAGTAAGTGCAAGGCAATGCCAGCATACTAAAATGGCTAAACGACATCACAATATAATTGAGAAATCTAACGGCACGAAAGGTTTTATTTCCTTTTCGTGCCATTAGATGGCGAAACTATATTGCGATGTTATTTAAGCATTTCAGTTTGGTCGACATCGCCTTGGACTTATTTGGCCATTTAGTTAAAAGCTCTTTGCACTGATTAAGGAACTCCAGTTGATTCCAGAAACGTACGTAACCTTAATTATCTTGATTTTCGCTACATTTTAAGTTGTAAACCCATTTATTATTTATTTTTAGTAGCTCTTGAAAAATAGTTGTTTTAAAAATTTTGTAATATAAACACAGATGACAAATTCAAATGCGTCCAATAAATTAAAAAGGGTCTGTGTACTTTTAGTATGTATCGGTAATATTTTAATAGTATATTTTATATAATGAATAATTTTAAGTAGTCATGACACATTTTCGTCGTTCAGATTACTATCCAGAAAGCTGTACAAGAAAATTTGCAGCAAAAACAAAATACAAAAGATCAATCATTCATATAAAAGCCTTGATTATGAAACACTTACCAACTCGTTATGAAAAAGCAAATAAATATTTCATTCATATCACTTTTATTCCATACTCCAGAGCTAAATAATTTTGCGGTAAAAAAATTCAGCAATTCTCATACAACTCATCTTACAATCTCATTTTCATTTAAGTTTACATTCATATTTACATTCACGTTTACATTCTGCATCCATCAAAATTGGGTTTCGTTGTTGAAATAATCAAAGTTTCGTGATCATTTAAACTAAATAATATTGTAATTACGTTGGCACAGAATATAGATGCACGAAAAATACGTAAAAATAAAGAGGTATTAGTACCAATGCAGCACTAATTTGTAAATTTAAAAAACTTTAAACTAAACGATATTTGCACTAGGAAAAAAAGATGGATTCCATACTTTATTTTGAAATGGGTCTCGTAATCTCTTCAAAAAATATGTGTGTAATTAATATTTCAATTTTTTTTTAAAAATTACAGAGTATATTTTGTTGAGATTTTTATATATTTTATGTAATAATTTGAATACTTTGTATAATTTTTGAAACAGTTTATAAATTTTAATTCGATTAAAAATGTTTGAAATATTAGGTCCCATAGGGTTCAATGTATTTCACTTTTTCAACCCGGGTTCAATCCAAAACCAATTGTGTGACATTATCCATTTACATTCCCGTATGTCCCACACACCGTCTCAACAACATACTAAAATTTCACTCTGATAAAGTCATTTTACGGTAGTTGTCGTGCGAACGGACAGACAGACAGACAGAAAGAACAAAGTAATAAACACATTTCAATTATTTTGAAAAGTGTTAAAAAAGTGGTTGCGTAAAACGCCACCAATTTTACTATCGTGAATTTACATAAAACCTTTAAAATTTATGAATAATTCGTCTGCAGTGCTGTCTATTTGCATCACGAACAAAGTTTCTCACGCCGCCTGAGTATTAGGTGTGAACCCAGCGCGGTTTTTAATAAAACAAGCATAAATGTTTTAATTTTCTGCAATTCCTAAATAATGTTCTAACAAAACTTAACAATGTTTACGTGTGACACTTAACATCATTACTAACTTAACATCATTACTAATTTATCAGCATCATTACGCGTGAATTTAATCGCAATTCATGTTGTTAAAATATTTGTAAAATTTAATCAAATTTCAGCATTTTATTTAATTTATCTTCTAATCTATATTTAAAATACGTAGAAATTAATCCTGAAGAAAAGGAATGGAATCATGGCATGGGCAATTACGGACGATCAATGGCCATTTTAATGTTCTAATATATTACATAAAGCACTGTATATAATTCTAGTGAAATTAGAAATAATATGGCGGAATTTGTAAGAAAGTTGTTTATGTGAATGAATATAAAATTCAGCTCTTTCTGGTATTTATGAGTATTGTGTATAACGTTTTTGTATGAAGAGCTGCTAAGTATGGAACTGATCCGGAGATAATTGTCCTAAAGTAAATCAAACGACAGCCATAGTAAGGCAGGGGACTACGGGGCACGGGTCCCATTGTAAACGGGACCCTCAAAACTGGTTTATGTGAATAACGAACAATCGTATGGAAGTATTCATGGAAGATAAAGCAATTGTTGTTCAATTTGAGCAATATTTGACGGGAGTAAATTTTTGAATTTATGATGAATGAAAATTTATATACATATATTAGACAAAAATTTTTATAAGTGTCAATTTTACTAATTAAAATACATGATTAATATAAATTGAAAATTCTAATAACTTTTACAACGATATAATTTTTATTCATTGAAATGTCACAGATTATCAATCTCCGACTATGAGTATGGAGAACCTTAATTGTTTATTTGTTCCCCGGGAAAGTTCAGTCGAGCGCTAATGAAAACTAAATACATTTTGTTTATTGCCATTTTGACATGAATAACATCTATGTTCGGTGCATCCGACTGAAATCGGAGCATATCTCCTAACGTAATAGATGAAAATGTAAACAATTCATATAATTATTCATCAATTATATAATTATTCAATTATGTGTGTTACTACAAATTCAACGTTATTTTCTGCACTTAAACTCAATTTGTTTTTATACTAATGATCAATGTACGAACATATTTAATTTAAAAACACTTAAGAACTATGACAATAGTATTTAGGACACTTTTGTATTATTATGGGGTTCACTGTTATACATTATAGATTCAAAATCAACTGAAAAATTCATAAGAGTTAAAATTAAGCATTAACTTGTGTTAACATTCAGAATGTTTTTACATATTATTGACAGCTTCATTACCTGTGAATGTTTACATTAAAATCAATTTTACTGAGTATATATTACTACTGATGTATAGTAGATATATGGATATTGATACTCAGCTCTTAGCTTTCAAATTTAAATATTTGTTATAATTTTTAAGAATTGAAACATATATTAGTAAATATTATGGCTTATAAATGCAAATTATTAATTGTGTTTGGGTCAGTCCCTCCTTTAATATTGTTTAGCCCCTTGAATTTCCCTCCAGCCCCTCTTCAATTTCGTCTGTGGCTATGGCCCTGACAGAAAGTATTGAACCCATCTTAGTTTAAAATGGAAGAAAGTAAATATCATATTCTCTGCATTTTTTGTTTTACTTTTTTTTCGCCACACTAGGTGGCGCTTCTATAATTTGCTCTATTTATCTGTGGTTGAAAAGTAATTTTTCTATATGCCTTAATGAAAACTAGATAGCCCAGTCCCTTTAGCCTTCATGATGCCCGGTATGGCTACATCTCTTTTGGGTGTTCGTGTCCAGGCTTGTCCGCATTGATTATGGGAACACAAAAATATCTGAACGGTTCCTCAAGAACTGAACCTTATTTGCTCAGCATTTTACTTTGTGATCTACGGTCTTGAGAATACAGAAGGACGTATCTCAAGATACGGCGTTTTGTTTTGCCTTCATAAGGCTGGCTAGGTTCCTTTCAATGTCTTAATGCTATGCTATTTTTGAAGATATATCTAAATTAATAAAGAAAGTATTAGAATGTAAAAAAAAAAATATTCCAATAGCATTGTTCTATTTTAAAATATAAACACTATTTTACAATGATATTTTAAAAATACGTTTGTTTTCTGCCATCATAAGGCAGCCTAGATTATTACATTATATTCTATCGACCTAAGGAGTATCATTACGAAAAATTCAAAGTGCACTTTATTATATTGCGATAAAATTTAAAAATTAAATTCTATATATAAAATATTATCGGTAAATTAGCACGTCCGAAGACGGCTATATCATCTATTTAGAAATGTACATGAAATGGTCGCACAAATAGAATAAAATAGTACAAATCTTTTCTATATATACAGTTTAAACAAAAACAAATAAATCACTTGTCTGTTCACTTAGCGTTGATTTTATTTTCATAGGGTTTAGAAAATTAGAGCTGTTTTCGTAAAATGGTCCTCAAAAATGGTCAAAATATGTAATTAAACATGCAGAAATGTTTTATTTAAATGCTTATTTTAAACGTAAATTTTGATGAGCCTTCATATTGAGTTGGCGCTGCGTAAATATCTAATTTTCGATGAAACTATTTCAGAATTTTTAATCTTTTTTGATAACTTATTTAGTGCAGGATTTGGCATCTACAAATCTGGAAGAAGAAACTTAGTGAACACCGTCCTAGTGGCCTGCACGGGCTGGGGTTTGGCCCGTGGGTTTAGGGCCAGACCGAATTTTAAGAGAACTACTTCGCACCGGGTCGAGCTCGAGTCAGGTTTAAAAAAATTCTGATCTGCTCGGAACGGATATAAGTAAATAAAAAAGCCAAAAATAGATCAAAATCTAAACTAACAGAAAAATATGAAATTACGTTTGAAACAAAGTTATCATTAATGGGATTAAAGCATCCCTGCCCCATATTAAGTAATAAAGGTTTGCTTTGTACAGAGAACGCAAGTGGGTAAATTAGAACCGGATGCAATAAAATAATATTTTCACATAGGAAATTGAAGATTTGTTTGTTGGACGATATTCCGAAAACAAAATTAAAACATTGCAACTTTCACCTGCTGATTTAAATTGTTGTATGTAATATGTAATATAATTTTTGTTTAATTTCTTAAATGGAAAATTATGATCATGATACTAGGCAGCAGTGTGTTAGCTTCAGACAATCCTCAATGCGTTTTAATAAAATCGGACCGAGCCGCTTAGAGTGTTTCGGGCCAAGTAGGGCCTGGGAAAATTATTTTGAAACGTTCTCGGTCTCGGGTCAGGTCAAATCTTAATAATTTTGGGCCAGGCCGGATAAAATTTTAAAATTATTCCCGTGCAGCCCTCTTACTCCATTGAATTCAGTTCTGAATCCATATCAATCCCATCTAAGCTCTATCTATATCCAACAATGAAAGATTGATGTTGCAGTGAAAATGTGAATGCTTTAATACAAACTGCTATCTCAAGAACCGGAAATAGAAATTCTTAGTGAGACCCAGACAGCCACTAGAATTTAATACTGAATCCATATCAAAACCTGCAAAATTTTGTATAATTTAAAACCCATTTAATATCTATTTATAGAAACTCTTGAAACACAGTTGTTTCAAAAATTTTGTAATAAGAACACGGATGACAAATTTAATTGCTTCCAATATATAAAAATCTTTCTGTATTTTAAGTATGTATTGATATTCTTTTAAAAGTATGTTTTATAAAAAGAATAATTTTGTTTAATCATAAAGTGCCCCGGAGTTCTGTTACATAATATACTGAAAGCTGTAAAATTGCAGCAAAAAAGAAATGCGGTTACATAAATTGCCACCAACGTTACTATGGCGTAATTGGCATAAAATATTTAAATTTAAGAACAATTCGTCTGCAAGGCAGCACAAGAATAAAATTATGAATCCATATCGAGCATTATCTAACTTCTATATGTAGCTAAATCTGACAGCAAAATATGTTTTAAATGAAAATTTTAACCTGAAGTAGAACAGAAACGGAAGCTGCAATCCTTAGTGAATCCCCTTAATCCCATCAGAAGCTTGATGCTGAATCAATATCAGTCATAAACTAAACTGTGTCTATAGTCGATTATAAAAACTTGGTGTCAAGGGAAATGGAACTACTTAAACCAGAAATGGAAATCCTTACTGAAGCCACCCAACCCCTTCGAAATTCGATGCTCAATCCATATCAGGACCGAAATAAAGCACGTGAATTTACTCACAATCAATAATAAACTGGTTTACAACGTAACTTATTGTGCAAAACAAGATAAATAAGCATACGCACGTTTCGGAAATCAACTATTTCATTTATCAGTAAAAAAAAAATTGTATCTAAACACCCAAGTAAGTGCAAGGCAATGCCAGCATACTAAAATGGCTAAACGACATCACAATATAATTGAGAAATCTAACGGCACGAAAGGTTTTATTTCCTTTTCGTGCCATTAGATGGCGCAAATATATTGTGATGTTATTTAATCATTTCAGTTTGGTCGACATCGCCTTGGACTTATTTGGCCATTTAGTTAAAAGCTCTTTGCACTGATGAAGGAATTCCAATTGATTCTCGAAACGTACATAATCTTATTTATCTTGACTTTCGCTACATTTTAAGTTGTAAACCCATTTATTATTTATTTTTAGTAGCTCTTGAAAAATAGTTGTTTTAAAAATTTTGTAATATAAACACAGATGACAAATTCAAATGCGTCCAATAAATTAAAAAGGGTCTGTGTACTTTTAGTATGTATCGGTAATATTTTAATAGTATATTTTATATAATGAATAATTTTAAGTAGTCATGACACATTTTCGTCGTTCAGATTACTATCCAGAAAGCTGTACAAGAAAATTTGCAGCAAAAACAAAATACAAAAGATCAATCATTCATATAAAAGCCTTGATTATGAAACACTTACCAACTCGTTATGAAAAAGCAAATAAATATTTCATTCATATCACTTTTATTCCATACTCCAGAGCTAAATAATTTTGCGGTAAAAAAATTCAGCAATTCTCATACAACTCATCTTACAATCTCATTTTCATTTAAGTTTACATTCATATTTACATTCACGTTTACATTCTGCATCCATCAAAATTGGGTTTCGTTGTTGAAATAATCAAAGTTTCGTGATCATTTAAACTAAATAATATTGTAATTACGTTGGCACAGAATATAGATGCACGAAAAATACGTAAAAAAAAAGAGGTATTAGTACCAATGCAGCACTAATTTGTAAATTTAAAAAACTTTAAACTAAACGATATTTGCACTAGGAAAAAAAGATGGATTCCATACTTTATTTTGAAATGGGTCTCGTAATCTCTTCAAAAAATATGTGTGTAATTAATATTTCAATTTTTTTTAAAAAATTACAGAGTATATTTTGTTGAGATTTTTATATATTTTATGTAATAATTTGAATACTTTGTATAATTTTTGAAACAGTTTATAAATTTTAATTCGATTAAAAATGTTTGAAATATTAGGTCCCATAGGGTTCAATGTATTTCACTTTTTCAACCCGGGTTCAATCCAAAACCAATTGTGTGACATTATCCATTTACATTCCCGTATGTCCCACACACCGTCTCAACAACATACTAAAATTTCACTCTGATAAAGTCATTTTACGGTAGTTGTCGTGCGAACGGACAGACAGACAGACAGAAAGAACAAAGTAATAAACACATTTCAATTATTTTGAAAAGTGTTAAAAAAGTGGTTGCGTAAAACGCCACCAATTTTACTATCGTGAATTTACATAAAACCTTTAAAATTTATGAATAATTCGTCTGCAGTGCTGTCTATTTGCATCACGAACAAAGTTTCTCACGCCGCCTGAGTATTAGGTGTGAACCCAGCGCGGTTTTTAATAAAACAAGCATAAATGTTTTAATTTTCTGCAATTCCTAAATAATGTTCTAACAAAACTTAACAATGTTTACGTGTGACACTTAACATCATTACTAACTTAACATCATTACTAATTTATCAGCATCATTACGCGTGAATTTAATCGCAATTCATGTTGTTAAAATATTTGTAAAATTTAATCAAATTTCAGCATTTTATTTAATTTATCTTCTAATCTATATTTAAAATACGTAGAAATTAATCCTGAAGAAAAGGAATGGAATCATGGCATGGGCAATTACGGACGATCAATGGCCATTTTAATGTTCTAATATATTACATAAAGCACTGTATATAATTCTAGTGAAATTAGAAATAATATGGCGGAATTTGTAAGAAAGTTGTTTATGTGAATGAATATAAAATTCAGCTCTTTCTGGTATTTATGAGTATTGTGTATAACGTTTTTGTATGAAGAGCTGCTAAGTATGGAACTGATCCGGAGATAATTGTCCTAAAGTAAATCAAACGACAGCCATAGTAAGGCAGGGGACTACGGGGCACGGGTCCCATTGTAAACGGGTCCCTCAAAACTGGTTTATGTGAATAAAGAACAATCGTATGGAAGTATTCATGGAAGATAAAGCAATTTTTGTTCAATTTGAGCAATATTTGACGGGAGTGAATTTTTGAATTTATGATGAATGAAAATTTATATACATATATTAGACAAAAATTTTTATAAGTGTCAATTTTACTAATTAAAATACATGAATAATATAAATTGAAAATTCTAATAACTTTTACAACGATATAATTTTATTTCATTGAAATGTCACAAATTATCAATCTCCGACTATGAGTATGAAGAACCTTAATTGTTTATTTGTACCCCGGGAAAGTTCAGTCGAGCGCTAATGAAAACAAAATACATTTTGTTTATTGTCATTTTGACATGAATAACATCTATGTTCGGGGCATCCGACTGAAATCGGAGCATATCTCCTAACGTAATAGATGAAAATGTAAACAATTCATTCCTTTTCTTTTGTCGGAAACTCGGTATCTCCTATGTATATACAACAAGAAAGGAGAATAATGAATAAAGTGTTGTTAATGAAACAATTTCCAACTGAAAAGCAATTTTATTTAAACATCTTTAATATGTAATACAATCAGCACTAATATATTTGAATTATCACAGTACTACAATAATTCATTATTTGGAAACTTAAAACTTCATCGAAAAAAATGAATTTTATTTAAATGACGTCATCGAAATATAAATCGTCTGGATCTCTATGTAAAAGTAGTGAATATTTTATTCATACGCTTTTATTCCAGACTCCAAAGTAAAATAATTTTGCGTGAAAAAATTCAGTAATTCTTATACAGCTCATCTTACAATCACTTTTTACATTCTGCATTCATTAAAATTAGGCTTCGTTGTAGATATAATTAAAGTTGGATGGCAATTTAAACATAAAAATGTTATAATTGCATTGGCACAGAATATAAATGCACAGAATATAGATGCACGGAATATAGATGCACGGAATAAAGATGCAGATAATATAGATGCACAAAAGAAAAGCGGTTTTAGGACGCGTGCAACAATAAATGTAAATTTAAAAGATTTTTTAAAATCACGATTTTTACATTGGAAAAAAAGATGGAGGTCTTATTTTTTTAAGTTTGTCACGTGATCTCTCCATATTATATGGGTGTAATTATTATTTTAATGTTTGATTAAAAACTACCGCACATATTTTGCTGAATTTTTTAAACATTATATGAGATAATTTGAATATTTCCTAAAATTTTCGAAACAATTTGTGAATTTTAACTTCTCTTAAAAAATGTTTTATTAATTAGGTTCCATAGGGTTCAATCCAAAATTAATTGGGTGATAATATTCATTTACATTCCCATATGTCACACAGACCGTCTCAACAACATACAAAAATTTCATTTTGATGAAGTCATTTTTACGGCAGTTATCTTGCGAAAGGACATATAGACAGACAGAATGAACAAAGTCGTAAAGACTTTTCAACTATGTTATAAAGTGTTAAAAAGTATCTAAATGGATTTTGGTATGAGTAGATCGAGTTGAATATTGAAAGTGTTAAAAAACTTAATATTTTGATAATTCGAACTACTTTTTTTAGAAGAAAAAAAGGTTTTTGCCCGGGTAAATTTTCGCTTCCTTCTCGCTTCATCCATTTATGTATATACACATATAGATCAAGGAGTGTAATATAAAATACCAAGCATATAAAACTAGTAGTAGACAAATTTTTTAATGCATTATTTTAGTAATCCAAATGCATTAAAAAACTGTGCAATTAAAATTACATCTTCTTATTGCGCTAGTGCAGCATAAAAATAACATGAAATTAATAAGTTAAATATTTGAATTAAAGTAGAATATTTGAAGAGAAATTATAAAGCTTCCATAACAAACAAAAGAATTCAATTTATGAAAGAACTCAAAAGAATGCTAGTCATCAATATTAAAAACCTGGAAATAACCCTTACAACTTAAAACGAATATTTTTTAAATGGAGTGAAGAACAAAGGTTTGAAGGTGATGTAATTGTAAAATCGTCAGGGGGTGACTACAATACAGCATGAGTTTCAATTAACACATTTCAATTAACAGTCTTTTTACTATGAACAACAGTCTATTAGACATCCCAATGTGCAATAAATTTAGATATATAGAGAATATTGAAAAACTAAAAAAAAATTGCCTTACACATGTTTAGGTGATCAACCACAAATACCATCTTAACAGGATGAATCACACTAGGTGGCCACACGAGGTGGCGCTTCCATAATTCGTTCTATTCACCTGTATTTAAATAGTTGTTTTTCTATATGCCCGATATGTCTAGATCTCTTTTGAGTGTTCGTGTCCAGGCTTGTCCACATTGATTATGGGAACAAAAAAATATCAGAATATCCTCTTCAAACTAAACCTTATTTGTTCAGTATTTGACTTTGTGATCTACGGTCTTGGGAATTCAGAAGAAAGTATCTCAAGATGCGGCGTTTTGTTTTGTCTTCATAAAGCTGGTTAGCTTTAATGGGTTAATGCTTTACTATTTTTTAAGATATATCTAAATTACTAAAGAAGATATTAGAATGTAAAAAAAATATTCCTATATCATTGTTTTATTTGAAAAAATTAACACTCTTTATTTCATAATGATAATTTGATAATACGTATCTTTTTTGCCATCACAAGTCTGTCTAGATTATTACATTATATTCTAATGCCCCACGGAGTATAACATTACGAAAAATTCCAAATGCACTGCGGTAATTATACTGAAGAAATTTTATGTGCATATTTATTACATTGTAGTAATTTTATGTGCATTTTTATTACATTGTAGTAATTTTATGTGCACTGCTATTATATTGCGGTAAAATTCAAAAATTATATTTTATATAAAAAATATTTTTTATAAATTATCAAACCAGCGAATGTGTGGATATTCCAAATCTAGAAATGTGAACCAATGGGTTGCAAGAATAGAATAAGATAATACAAATAAATAAATCGCATGTATGTTTGCCTAGGGTTTATTCCATTTTCATACGGTTTAGGAAATTAGAGCCGTCCGTTTTTGCAAAATAGTCCTCAAAGATGTTCAAAATCTGCAATTAAACATAGATAAATATTTCAATTAAATGCTTATTTTAAACGTAAATTTTGATGACAAATATAAGACACAATTTCTCTATAACGAACAGATCTCGAAATCTTTAATAACCTTATTTATTCATTTTTGCCACCTGACAACTTTTATTAATACCATAAGTAGATAAACTGTATATATATATATATATATATATATATATATATATATATATATATATATATATATATATATTTATTTATATATATATTATATGTATATATAATATCAAGTAAAAAGCATTACAGCCTTTATATAGGATAGGAAATATTTAAAATATTATTAAATATACAACAGGTAAAGCGCCATGCTGCTATGTACTTGTGTATAACAATACAATCTCCCAAAAAGGACAAGTAACATATTACTCGTAAAGATGTTAAAAGAGTAACAATAAAGATTTGTCCTGGGGGGAGTAGCGACTAACAACTCTCCTATTAAAGTTTTTACTGCCATGGCCAAACGCTCCCTGTAGCCGTTATTTTACATACATAAACCAACATGACATTCACCATAATCACAATAATCAATTTTACAATAAAAATACCCACCAAAATATAAAAAATACCCTTACATAAAAACATTTAAAACTCAAATTCCATCATCATAAAACTACAAATTATAGAAGTTTATGAAATAGTTCCACCTTTTGAAAATATTATTGTATGAAATCATTATTCAAGTAGTTGTTTCATACATAAATTTGAACAGATAAAAACTAATGCATGTAATCATTATCAACGACAAAATGTCAGTCACGACAAAAAGTTTTTTGTCAATTACGGGGCGAATAATAAATAAGACATGGAGGTATCGTGTGGCAGTATTTGCTATTTTCTGCTTTGTGTTTTCAGTTTACACCATATTAATACTGATTTCATGCATTAGTTTTTACCGGTTTTATTTTCAAATTTATGTATAAATCAACCACTTGAATAATGATTTCATACAATAATTTTTTCAAAAGGTGGAATTATTTCATAAACTCCTATAATTTGTAGTTTTAAATGTTCTTATGTAAGGGTTTTTTACTTTCCTTATATACATAATGTATAAGGAAAGTATTGTGACGGGGTCGAAAATTCGAAATCGAGTTTTCGACGGTTGAGCATGTTTCAAGCATCCCTGATCACGAATCAAACATTTTTGAAGTGATGTCTGTCTGTGTGTGTGTGTGTGTGTGTGTTTGTGTCAGTGAGACTGTGGAGACGATAACTGACGAACGAATGGACCGATTCGAACCAAATTTAGTACAAAAATCATAATCCGTAAACACTGGAAGCCTATTGTTTTTATACGTAATCGAATGTTCAGAACCCCCTAAATTTTCGAATAAAATTTTGAAAAAATCGTCAAAAAATCAAAACCACTAATAAAGTTACGCAAATAGACATTTCTTATGTAATTTTTCATTAGAAAACGATTGACATAAATTTTTTAGAACGCTAACATGAACCGTTCTCGAGATATTGCACTTTTTTCAAAAAAATTATTGAAAAGTCATATAAAATGAAAAAAAATATTTCCTATTGAGAAACATGTTCTCTTTTCATATGTAATACCATGCGATAAATTGGATGACATCATTCTCGTGGATCTATCTCGTTCCATTCATGACAAAAGATACTTTGAGTAATACTTTTGTATTTGAACGCTAATAGTCATTTATCTGCTGTAAGAATAACTTATTTCTTCGTCCATAACGCTTGGCGAGATTTTGGCGACGAATTTGGGGGAATGTCGCCAACTTGGCGACTTTTTTAAATGTTGCCAAATTAGCGAAAATCTCGCCAAATGGATAAAAATGACGCTAAATCAATAAAAATGACGCTAAATCAATGAAAATGACGACTAATTGTCGAAAATTCAATATCTTGGAAGGAATATTAGTATCTACTATAAGAAAAACCTATTTTTTTACTGTAAAAGTAGTAAATTCATTACATTATATAAGGAAAGTCATGTGTTGCCCACATCAGAATTTTTATATTTGGGTGGGTACTTTTATTGTAAACTTGATTGTGATTATGGTGAATGTCATGTGTTGGTTTATGCGTGTAGAATATCGGCTACCGGGAGGGATTGACCATGACAGTAAAAGCTTTAACCGGAGAGTTGGAGGTCGATACTTCCTGAGGCCAAATCTTTATGGTTCCTCTTTTAACATCTTTACGAGTAATTTGTCACTTGTCCTGTTTTCCTTTTTGAGAGATTATATATATATATATATATATATAGATAGATATATATATGTATATATATATATATATATATATATATATATATATATATATATATATATATATATATATATATATATATATATATATATATATATATATATATATATATATACACAAACATCTGAAATTCACATACAAAAGTAAATTAATGAGTGTCACAAATTTTACAGCATTTTTCTTTGAAATATTTTTAGATCGAATTGCCGTTTGAATTTTATATGCCGCAAGACGTAAGAAAACATGCGTCATCTGAATAGGTCCTTCTGATTGGCTGGTATTTTCTTATGCGTTGTAACTTATGAAATGTGCTTCCAAGATAGTGTTTATCGACATCGTGACATTTTTTTTTAGTAACATTCAAATTTCCGAGGTAAGAAACTTTAGAATGAGTTAAGTTCGTTTGAAATAGAAGTAGTTTATTCGAATATGGATATTTAGTTTATTAAAAGGTATTCGTTGCACAAATTAGATGTTGCTTTTGATGTCAGATCAGTAAACTCTATATAGGGGGATGGAATATATGGAAGCAGCATGCATATGGGGGAGTTGCTAAGATTCAGCCTTCTATGTCAAAGCTGAGGCTTCTGGAAAATCTGAAAGTAGTTTTAATTTCTCTTCTCCCATTTTTTCCAACGTTGGAGCGAGCCTAAATCTAAAGTCCGTCTTTGGGTTCTGTACCGTAGTCGGTACTATATATTTGCTAAGATTCAGCCTTCAAAGTCAAAGCTAGGGCTTCTGGGATATCTGAACGTACTTTCAATCTCCTTTCTCCCATTTTTTCCAATGTTGGAGCGTAAATCTAAAGTCCGGCTGTTTTGAGCTCTGTACCATAGAAGGTACTACATGTTTGCTAAGATTCACCCTTCTAAGTCAAAGGTGTTGAAGACCCAGACCGTCCGACTCGTCCAGAGGACTTAGAGTAACTAGTTGGACGGCCGGGAAGTAAGTCAAAGGTGTGGCTTTCGGGAAATCTGAAAGCATTTTTGATCTCCCTCCCCCATTTTTCTAACCTTGAAGTGTAAATCTAAAGTTTGTGTCCTGTACCGTAGTCTGTACTATATGCTTGCTAAGATTCAGCCTTCTAAGTCAAAGGTGTGGCTCCTGGAAAAAATCTGAAAGCACTTTTGACCTCCCTCCCTCATTTTTTCCAACTTTGAAGTGTAAATCTAAAGCCTGACTCCGTTGTGTCCTGTACTGCAGTCGGTACTATATGTTTGCTAAGATTCAGACTTCTGAGTCGAAGCTGGGACTTCTGGAAAGTCTGAAAGTACTTTCATTCTCCCTTCTACCATTTTGCTCCAGCGTTGGAGCGTAAATCTAAAGTCCGGCTTCTTTTGGTTCTGTTCCATAATGTCTGTTAAGATTCAGCATTCTAAGTCAAAGGTAGGACTTCTGGGAAATCTGAAAGCACTTTTAATCTCCCTCCGCCATTTTTCCCAGCCTTGAAGTGTAAATCTAAATTCCGGCTCCTTTGTGTCCTGTACTGCAGTCGGTACTATATGTTTGCTAAGATTCAGCCTTCTAAGTCAAAACTGTAGCTTCTGGAAAATCTGAAAGTACTTTCAATCTCCCTTCTTCCATTTTTTCCAACGTTGGAGCGTAAATCTAAAGTCCGGCTTCTTTTGGTTCTGTACCGTAGTCGGTACTATATGTTTGTTAAGATTCAGCCTTCTAAGTCAAAACTGGGGCTTCTGGAAAATCTGAAAGTAATTTCAATCTCCCTTTTCCCATTTTTCCAACATTGGAACGTAAATTTAAAGTCCGCCTTTGGGTTCTGCACCGTAGTCGGTACTATATGTTTGCTAAATTTCAGCCTTCTTAGGCAAAGCTCTGAAAGTAATTTCAATCTCCCTTCTCCCATATTTTCCAGCGTTGGAGCGTAAATCTAAAGTCCGGCTTTGTGTTCTGTACCGAAATAGGTACTATATGTTTGCTAAGATTCAGCCTTCTATGTCGAAGTTGGGGCTTCTGGAAAATCTGAAAGTAATTTCAATCTCTCTTCTCCTATTTTTTCCAACGTTGGAGCGTAAATCTAAAGTCCGGCTTTGGATTCTGTACCGTAGTCGGTACTATATGTGTGCTAAGATTCGGACTTCTAAGTCAAAGATGGAGCTTCTAGAAAATCTAAAAGTACGTTTATTCTCCCCCCCCCCATTTTTTCCGACACCGGGGGAGGGGGGTATCTAAAGTCCATTACGTACTGTGCGGTTATCGATATTATAAGAGTGCGGATATTCAGCCTTCTAGGTCACCAGCGGGGCTTCGGAACGGTATTGAAAGACAAAAGCATTTTATAATAAATAATAAAATTTATATGTATGTATATATCTATTCTTAATACATCTTTTGAAATATGTATTAAAACGACAAATTCAAATTATGTCATATGTGTAGCCAGGAATTCGTAAAGGGGAATGGTCGAGTGCTGAATTTAATTTTTCTAATATGAGCCACTTTCTCGAATTATTGCAAATGTTTCACCATCAGGTGAGAGAGCGGAGTTACAATGTCACCCTTGCCTACGCCCCTGAATTTTATACATTTTCCGTGATTTAAAATATTTCTAATAACATAACTATTTTTTCTTTTTTTAAATTGAAATATTTATTTTACAATAATCTTTGTGATTAAACATTCTAAGGTAACTTAATTTACTACCGCCTTCATTTTATTTTCATCAGAAAGTTTAGAAGAACTCCACAATAGATGGGACCCAAGGTCAGGGAGGGTCAGAGATTAAAAAACCGGAATACCGCTGTTGACAGGTATTCCAGAGAGTGGACGTTATCGCCGTTCGTGACGTCACTGGTTTAGAAGGAGAAGTGCAGTTTCTCCGACTAATATTTAATTCTATAGGAAAACATAGACTGTGTCAGTCGTTGTTTTAATATAATTTGTAATTCTATCGTAAAAGTGAAGTTTAAGTGTAAATTTGTGTATTATAGATGTATATATATTAGTATTTTCACTTATATAAAGTATAATTTTGTTTAATCGTTGTATATAAATTGTGTTTTGTGAGCGCAAATATGCCTGGTTGCTGCGCGGTTGCTTTGTGTTCAAATTATTATAAGAAGTCAATGGGATCTATCAGTTTTCATAGATTTCCAAAAGATCCTACACTCCAAAAATTACGTATCGTGAAGTGCAAAAGAGAGGATAAAATAACCATTGCTAACATAACTGTCTGTTCGAGTCACTTTTCTGGTGAAGATTTTGAAGAAGATTTTCGGGCTAAATTTTTGAATTTGAAGACGGTCAAGCAATTAAAACAAGGAGCCAACGGCACAAAAATCTCACATACCATTAATACCGCAGTTAAAAACATTTTTAATATAGCAGTATAAAAAGTACTTATGATTGACATGTTTCATTGCTACGTAAAATAGGTGGTCCTCTAAGAAATCTAAAAAACAAAATTAATAAAATAAAATCGACTTCATATGCAGTATCTAAAATATATAAAAATAATTATATTTCTGATACTAGCAATTATGGAGTTTTCTTTCTATTTTTGGAAGAGGGGAGGGGGGGAGATATTAACATTTTGTAAGCTAATTTACACAGTTTAGTTTATTACAAAATGTATGTAAAGTTAATTTTAAATGCTTTAAACACACATTTTACTTTGTTATTAATATACATAATCATAAAACGCAATTCTTTACTAATCATAATATTGACATTATATTCACATCATCTCAAGTTATGGGACATTTCGTTTCGATATGTAAAAAGCTTAGAATACAAAACTAAAAGTTGAAATATATAAAATGCATAAAAAATTTATTTACATTAAAATTAAAATTCAACGCCAAATTTTTCAGAAGAAATAAAAAAGTGGAGTATGCCTTCTTAGAAATGCTTGGCGCATATATATCAAAAGCGAAATGCGTCATTAAGAACTTGCAGTCAAAGTTAGCAAACATTTCACCTTTTATACCACTAAAAGCCATAACTTTGTTTTCACGAACCAGGACATTCATTCGCATTAAACACTTAAATAAGACTTTCATGCAACAATTAGTAGAGGAAAAAAAGAAAAGAAAAGCCTCTAACTGGTGTAAAAACAGTATCATGGCATAAAAATGGTATGTATTGATTTATTATTTATGATCCATGTGAACATTGCTTTAAAATTTTAAAACTGTACATAGTTCATATATTTAAAACTCTATAAAGTTTAATAACATCAATTTTGCATGCTTAAAATATCTTTGTGAAAACTGACAGATCCAGTGATTTAGCCAAGAGTCATAATATTCTACTAGCTCACAAAATGCATCGTCTTTTTGTTGAGTAAATAAAATGAATCTACTGCCCTTGACCATCCATTCGACCGTCAACTCCCCCCTTTTCCCAAGATCCGATCTACGCTTTTAAATATAATATATAGTTATGTAACTACTAGATTGATGATATTTCAAAGTCATCAATATATGTTATATGTATGTGGGATTTTTTACGCAATTATAGAATAACGTAATTTTTGAAATACATATTTATATTACATGTAGAAAGTATTATCAATGTTTAAGATAATGGATACTATATTTTTAAAAATCCTATGATTAGATATTTATTCATATCTGTATTGAAACACTTGAAATGCAATTTTTATATTTACTACACTTTTCAAGATATATTTCAGCTTTTATTATAAATAATATATGTATTATAATACTTTAATGATAGCCCTATGCATGTATGAGTAGAATCATTTAATTTCATTCTACTAAAATTTTATTACGAATGACCTTATCTCCTTTTCGAATTATAAACTCGAACTTGCTAAACTTTATAACGTATCTCTATGTCCCCTATTCTTGACTTGTAAGTCAGTGACGTCACGCTTCAAGTTGCTCTCCCATCGAAATGCAACCCCCTCTCCCTGACCTACCTTATGTTTAAAGTACCTTGCTCCAGGTCACCTTTCCATTCCACACCCTGCCCCATCCCCAGCAGTGCTTCACGCCTTCCCCATATAATAAGAGGAACAGGACTCAAATACGGAACGTGACTCTATTCACTATAAACAAGAAATAACTAGTTCGCAGCGTAAACTCGAGAAATCATATTTTAAATTATTTCTGAAAATGAAGCTATAAAGATCTTCAATTAGCAGGAAACATAACTAAATATTTTAGGAGGGTCAAACAATGAAATTTAATTTTATGCTGTAACATATTTAAATATTGTATAATATTATATAATCTATAATTAATTCGATTATACTGAAATGCTAATTCATCACATACTTCTATTTTATATAAATATTTACAAAATACAACAAACAGATAACAAAAGGTACTCTCTAAATTTTTCATTAACCGCACTATAGCCCTTAAGCTTAAAGCGAGATGTATAAAGTTTTATTAGAAACAATAATATGTTAAAAGAAATCGAAGTTTGTTTTGCAATCCTTTACCAAATTCCATATTTAAAAAATAGACCTTTCACAAAATTCTGAATTTAAAAATGAGAGCATAGACAACATTAAAAGGAATGGATTTTCCATAAAAAGCATTGTTTCTAAAATAAAAACATTATTGTAAATACATGATAAAACAACACATGCACTTCGGAGCGTAATATCAAGACTGTGGAAATGGTAGAATGCCATCTAGGGATTAAATTTGAAGAAAGTTGCATGATATTCAAATAAAAAATGACGTTTTGTATTATGCGCATTTCAAATAGCCAATTCTCTTAAGATTTATAGATTTTGTTGAAATACGTTTAAAATAAACTTACTCTTTTCAAGCTACTACTTCCCTGCCAGGATATAGAAAGTAATCTTGGAAGACTACACTATGAGCCGAGCATAACGGCGTAACAAAGTAGTTAAGCCTTGCTTCCTATTAATATCAGATAATCGATAGACCAATAATGATTAAACTCACTGTTTAAATAGTGTTTTTGCATGAGTACTGCCATTTTTTAAGACCATTTTTGAAGCATTTTACGGTTGAAGTCATAGATATTTAAATTATAAATATGCACATTACCTAATACACATTTGATCTCGAGTAGACAGACGTAAACCGCCATATTGATTAATGCTCATACCGATTGAATTTTTCACGAAATTTTAGTGTCTGAATTTCAGTGAAATTCTCTGTGTTAAACGTTTGTTTTATTTGTCTATGAACCATTTTCACACGTGACAGCGCATATAATAAACGTATTTCACTAAACATTTCTGTTTAAAAGGATGTTTCAATTACATTAAATGTTAAATTTCAGTTATTTGTATTTATTGTGTATATATATATATATATATATATATATATATATATCAGACAAACAAGATCAAGATGCAGATAATACAGCAGATATTTTTTAGACATAACGATTACAAGTATCAATGACAATTGTTTATAATATTAAAGTAGGTGTTTAGACCCACAGATTTAACTTGCCAGTACTTAAAGTTAACATGGAGATAGTTTTTGCAAAGCTATACATTGAGCACGGAAGATGGGCCACCAGGCTGTCCAGGGACAAACAGCAATTGACTACTGTGTGTACGCTAATATACAGCCCTCGTTCTTGCACTTGTATCAATATTGTATAAACCTATGAATCTAGACAATACGTTTCAGCAGTACAGGAATTACGATAGTTTATCCATAAAAAAAACATTATAAGAGTGTAAAATTTGTAGTAGGTTGTACTCTACTCGCATGAATTATAAAAAAAAATATATCTGTATAGTTATTTTTTACATAACGTTCTACACCAAGCCCGAAATCATATGGGGGGGGGGGGCAGCGCAGGGGTTTGAAGTCGCATAAAATTACTCAAATCCCCATAATCGGTTTAAACTAGGCAATGTTAAGTGGGTAGTTTAAGTTTATTAGGGGGATAGTAAAGTGTTTGCAAGTTGATTTTTTTTTATACTTATATAGAACAAACTATTAATTTGTCTAATATAAAATCTTCAACGAAAGTCCATAATACACAACTTGAAGTGGAATATATTACTATAATAACTGGTTTGCTGCATTCAATATCATATATTCTCTGTTTGGTTATTTCTGTCTGGTATTTTTGAAAATCAAACCATTAGCATATGCAGATACCACATACACATGCACACACCAGATACACATGCACACACCACATACATATATAGAAACACTCAAAGACAGACACTTTTTACAAAAAGGTTCATCTGGATTTTAAAAGCATTTCTTCTCCAAAATGTTGAAATGAAAGAATTCGAGAAATCAATAACTCTATACACTGACAGAAACACATATCTTATTAAAGTCGGCAAATCTTAACATGCACATTCGTCTTTAACCGATGCACGTTAAAATCAACTTTTGCTTTAATTTCATTAGACACAGTAATAAATAAAGAAAATCTCATTTCATTAAACAATGTAACAAACTTTAAATTTTCGAATCAGACTGTTCCTCTTGCTTTTTACATATGTTTCTTTCTCTCTTCTATTGTTAGAAGTTAATCCTAAAGAAAAAGAACAAAATCATGATATGAGTAATTACGGTCGATCATTAGGCAATTTGGACCATTGACCAATGGTGTTCTAATCTATAGAAGAATATACAGTGGCACTGTATATTCTTCTAGTGAAATTAGAAATTATATTGCAAAACGCGTAAGAAATGATTTTTGTAAGTATGTATAGAGGACAGAACTTTTCACTCTCTCATAGTGAGCCAGTATTGAAAGCACGCAAAATTTGATTTCGGGATTTTGATACCAATATATATACAAGACCTATATATAAGACCTTCTGAACACGTTTTAACTACTTTTGGATTGATGACCGTCTGCCTGTCTGTATGTATATTGTCGATTTTTTGTGGTCAGTATAGCAGCTACAAATATTAATGAATTTTCACGAAACTTTATAGCCTGCTTTGATATAAAAACTTTTACAAATGGATATAATTCCTTTTAATTCGAGGGAAAACTTCGAAATGTATTCGAAATTTGATATTTCTTTAACATGGCAGCATAAGACACAATTTGACATAATCATGCATGAAAGGATTTATTTATGACTCGTTATCACGATACTTTACAGTTTCAATCGTTTTGTATGAAAAATTGCCGCGATACAGTTTTTTTGTTCGTGACGTCATTAGCCCCCCTTGTGCAGCAAGTTACTCCCCGGTTGTACATTGTCAAGTATGTTATCAATCAAAAGATTTTTTCAATCCCTTTAAAGTGAAGGGTAACATGCCATTGTTGTAGTCATTTGTCTCTTGACTCCGATTTTTCAAACTTTTTTTTTGTAAAATTTGAAAGAAAAGTGAATTTGGGTATGAGAAAGTCGAGTTGAGCATCAGTCCAATTAATATATATTTAAAATTGTTCCATATTATAAAGTTTTCACAGGTAGAGTTTTCAACTATAGTTTAGCACTGAACAGAGATAATTGTCCTAATGAAATTCAAACGACAACGAAATGCATTTCCTTTATTGAGACTTCAACCTGAATAACCTCTGTGTTCAGGATGCCCTGCTAAAATCGGAGCATTACGAGAGATATAAGCAACTGGTATGCTTATATCTCCGAACCTAATAGATGGACATATAAACAATTTATATTTGTTTTGTCGAAAATCCTGTACCATTTATGAATATAAAAAGCAGTTACAATAATTTAAACTATTTTTCAAAAAAAAAATATATTTTTTCTACTGGATTGAAATTTGCTTCACTTTACTTACCTTCACTCGAAATATTTTCCAAACTATAAAAGTTAGATATAAGTAATCAGAAAGGAATGTTTATATCTCCGAACCTAATAGATTTAAATATAAACAATGTATATCAGTTTTGTCGAAAATCCAGTACCATTTCTCAATATACAATATTCCAAATATAATTCCAAGAAGTAAAAGAGTGGTATAAAAAAAAATTAGAAACAAATAAGTTCTGTTGGAAATGCAGTTTCTTGATAAAATAATTGTTTGCACAAAATCTTTATACTTTTCGAATAATTGTCAAGTTGATAAGACTATTAAAGACTTTCCATTTTTTAAATATGTAACGCCAGTATCACAAAAACTACAAGTGCTATATATGAATAGTAATTTATAATGAAGAGCAATTTTTAGACCTTTAAAAATTCTACATTGAAATATAAGTGGATTTTGGATAGGGATGTAATGATTATTACAATAGCGAAGGACTTCATTTATCCTAATAGGCCCATTCAATTTTGTTATTTGTGCTCATATACGTTGCTATAGTTTTTCTCATCATTTTTACAATATTTTACTTATTAAGACCCATTTTATTAGTCAGAGATTTTAACGTCGACATAAAGAAAACAAAATATTAATAAAATCATTAGAATTTATGCGGACGATGTTTGACTTAAAACTCGTATCGCACCGAGTAAAATATACTTCCGCTGTAAAATTTGAATGCGCTAGTATATAAGATATATAATTGATTCAATTATGCATCTTACTACAGACCCTAGTTATCTGCTTTAATGAGACTAAAAACAACAAAGGAGCCTAAGAAAATAATCTGATGTGGGCAGCACATGACTTTCCCTGCAGACTCGAACTCACGAGTACAAATGTAAGGAGAGTTCTACGTCAAGTGGAAGTATTAAAGCGTTACACTTTAACATGGGAACGCTCAGAGGCCATATAATGAGTTCTCCAACAGTGGAAGTCTTCAAGTGCTATACTTTATCATGGGGATCCTCAGAAGCCACAATATAGGTGAGAGAAGGCACAGTTACGTCTCCATAGAATATACATGGAAAGACGGATTATGTCATAGAAGAGGACGGAGTTAAAAAGGGATGTTACGTATGTAGAGAGTATTGTTTTTTACTCAATAGTAGTCTATTAATTATATGTAAGTATTTCAGTAAAAGATAATATTTTTAATGGCTTCCCCCCACTACAATCCGATACGCATGCGCACGGCGAAAACCTCGAAGATATTATTAATTTCTGTATTATAATATTAGTTACAAAAATAATTTTGGTATCCTACTTTCCCTAAAACACTTACTAAAATTAAAGTATCAAACACCATTTTTGCAAAATATTTACCACTTTAATAACACTCTTTCATATTTATAGGTATTTCAATATCGAGTTGTGAAAGTTTTATAAAATCACTTTCTGGTTTATTAAATATTTTTGTTATGCAGATTATTTAATATTCGTATTTTCCCATTCAAACATATCTGCTTCATTAAAAAACAATCAACACCTTTGAAAAAATTCACTCTGTATTCATAAATTCCCTCGTATCATGAAATTTAAGACTCCTGTAACATATTCCAAAATTCACTGAACATTCCCTAAAATTTATATATTAAAACATCATTTTTATGAAATATATATATCATTTTTAATAACCCTCTTTTATATTTATAGGTAAATTAATCCCTTCCACCATTCATGATAGCGAAAAACACTCCCCCATTTAAACTAGTAATAAAGATATTCATAGTTACACATCTATCAATATAAATAACTATATATCTTAACATTAGCTATATATCTTAAAGATATTCATAGTTACACATATTCATAGTTACACATCTTTCCCGAATGGCTTCGAGCGTCATGTTAGCAATCAACTGATTGCGGGTTCGAGCGTCTGCCCGTATTCAGAAAATAGATCCTTTTAAATTCAAAACTTAAAAAAGCCCTATAGATGGAGCACCTCCAAATCTGCAGTACTCACCCAAACTTCCGCTAGGGGGCGGTACCTCCGAAACTTCACTTAAAGGACGTCACGACTGATAAATATTGTCAGTATGTCATAGACCGCCGAGTGAGAAGGTTCAAGCGGTTCTGTTATCAGTTGAAGACCTAGACCGTTTGACTCATTCGAAGACATAGAGCAGTAAATTGGACGGCCGGGAGATGTTGCATCATCGTGTCAAAGTTCAAAGTTACCTCATGACGTCATCGTCCAAAAGTCCATCTCCCCATGAGATGCCCGTTCAAAGTTCAAATTGCGTTATCGGTTCAAAGAATTTCCTCATTCGGTAAAGAATTCACTTCACTCCCGGTGGAAAGAATTCACTTCACTCCCGGAACGTCCCGTTGTCATGACGTCATCTGAATCTAGCCCTCAACTTGCATTTCTAACCTACTTTTAATATGATACATTTGATCTTACGGAGTCAAGTTTAGATTAAAGGTTTTTGCTGGTCATTTCGTATAAAAAGGCAATTTTTTTATCTCGAATGAAACCAAAATTTTATCAGATCCAGGGTCACTTACAAATGACTTATCTACCAAATTTTGTTAAATGTGGGCAATTAGTTTTTCAGTTAGTGTGGATACATGTTATTCAGGTATTTCGGATGTATGAATGCCTAAAAAAAATACAGGTTACACATATCGACGTTTAAATATTAATTATTTCTTTTCTAAAACTTTTCCGCACTTTATTCGTATACTCTACATCTTATTTATTTTTTCCTTGTTTGTTTCTGAAATTCATATTGTCTGTATTTTTCATTTATCACTTCCCTTGCAATACACGGTAATGTATATAGAGAAAGTGTTGGAATTATGCCGAATTTTGCTACTCGAGTTTTCGACTGATCTACACGTTTTTGGACCTCTAGATCACGAAAAGCCTATTTTTAGCGTTACGTCTGTGTATGTGTCTGTCTGTGCAATATATGTATCCACTCTAACTCAAAACTTAATTGATCGAATATCACACAATTTTATAGGTAAGCCACATGTATGTGACTCTGGTGCTGATTAGATTTTGGTACGATTCGAGGTAAAAGGATCCTCATTTTTTTTGCGAAATCTCATGTATCCACTCTAGCTAAAAAACTAATTGACCAAATTTCTCAAAATTACAAAATTAGGTAGATAAGTCACTTATAGGATGCCCTGCTGTTGATTAAATTTTGGTACGATTAAGGACCTGTCTTTTTTTTACGAAATGGCTTGAAGAATAGACATAATCTAAAATAAAAGACTAGGTATGTCCAAATGTATCAATTAAATGCATGTTTTATATGTAATATTTTACGAGGAAAAGAATAAGATCAACCCCATTTTCCTAAGACTAACCGTTCTCGAGATATTTGATTTTTTCGCATTTTTTTACGCCATCTTTGAAAAAATGTCCAATTACGAAAATAAATAAAATTGAAATAAAAGGGCACATTCAGTGTTATTTTGTGCACTTAAACTCAACTTGTGATTATACTAATGATTAATGTATTTACATATTTAATTTAAAAATGATTTCGAAAGTATTTAGGATACCTTTGTATTATTGTGGGGTTCACTCTTATACATTATAGAGTCAAAATCAACTGATAAATTGGTAAGAGTTAAAATTAAGCATTAACATGTATTAACTTTCAGAATATTTCTACAATTATTATTAACAGCTTTATTACTAGTTAATGCTTACATTAAAATCAATTTCATTTATTGTATATTAATATTGATGTATAGTAGATATATAGATATTAATAATGAGCTCTTAACTTGTAAATATAAATATGCAATTATTTGTTAAAAATTTTATCAATTGAAATATATATTAGTAACTATTATGGTTTATAAATGCAAATGATTAATTGTGTTTTTGGTGAGCCCCTCCTTTAACACTCTTTTGCCCCCTTGAATTTCCCTTCAGCACCTCTTCAATTTCGTCTGTGGCTATGACGCTAGCATAAACTATTCAACTCATCTTAGTACGAAATACAAGAAAGTATTTGATGCATCTGCAGTAAGAGTAAGAACTTTCAAAGACTCGAAGTACAAAAGTATTTTACCCATTAAATTCCATATTCTCTGCATTTTTTTGTTTTACTTGTCTTTCGCCGCACTAGGTGGTGCTTCCATAATTCGTTCTATTCACCTGTGTTTAAAAAGTCATTTTTCTATATGCCCGGCATGAAGACTAAATAACCCCTATAGTCCCTCTAGCCTTCATGATGGCCGGTATATCTAGATCTCTTTCGGGTGTTCGGGTCTAGACTTGTCCGCTTTGATTTTGGGAACACAAAAATATCAGAAAGATACCCCTTCAAACTGAACCTTATTTGCTCAGAATTTTACTTTGTGATCTACGGTCTTGGGAATACAGAAGGACGCATCTCAAGATACGGCGTTTTGTTTTGCTGGTTTGCTTCCTTTTAATGGGTTAATGGTATGCAATTTTTGAAGATATATCGAAATTAATAAGAAATATATTTGAATGTAAAAAAAAATATTTCTATTGCATTGTTCTATTTGAAAAAAAACACTTTTTATTTCATAATGATAATTTGATAATACGTTTCTTTTTTACCATCGCAAGGCAGAGTTAATACAATATATTCTATCGCCCCACGGAGTATAACATTCCGAAAAATTCCAAGTGCAGTTTATTATATTGCGGTAATTTTAAGTTCACTGTTGATATATTGCAGTATAATTTTAAAATAAATTTTATATAAAAAATATTTTCGGCAAAAAGGATGCCACAATTCGGGCATACTACATGAATCTAGAAATGTGCACCAAATGGTCGCACACATAGAATAGGATAGTACAAACATTTTCCATATATTGTACAGTTCAAGCAAATGAATCACTTATAAGTTAACCGGATGTTGATTCCATTTTTATACGGTTTAGAAAAATGGAGCCTGCTGTTTTTGCGAAATGGTTTTCAAAAATGGTCAAAATCTGTAATTAAACATACATAAATGTTTTAATTAAATGCTGATTTTAAACGTAAAGTTTGATGACGAAAATGATAAGAAATTCCTCTATAACGAACAATTCTCGAAATATATAATAACTTCCTTAAGTGATTTTTGGCACCATTTTGGCAACTTCTATTAATGCCATTAGTAGATAAACTGTATATATAAATATATATATATATATATATATATACCAGGCATATAAGATCGGGATGCAGATAATACAGCAGAAGTTTATTAGACATGACGATTACAGGTATCAATGACCATTGTTTATAGTATTAAAGTAGGTGATCAAATTTCTTGCCATCCGCAGCTGTGCATGTTTCAACCAGGATGTCCATGGAGGTAGAGATCTCTCTAATCTTCATGGGAGGACTATCTCAATAACACCTTTGCTGTAAGATGGGTCGGTCGGGAGGGACCTACCTCTCAGTTAGTCACTACAGTCCCTCGATTTGTCCCCATCGATTTCTTAGAGTCGTTGAGGCAGCATCGAGTGTCCGCAAGCATTCAAGCATTTTTGAACACTTTCTGCAATCCGTGCTTCTACGTTACGAGACATACACATTATATATATATATATAAATAAAAATTGAAAGATTTTAATCAAAAATTATGCATAAACTACTGTATGTACAAAATAAAAACCATCTTGAGCATATCTGTTACAAATGAGTAACTATAGACCAAGACTTAGGATAAAGATGGAAGGTAACATATCACTACAATTGAAAAGGGGATGAGAAGAATATTAGGATACAAAATTCACAATTAAAAGTATATCTACCTTTTGATTTATATATATATATATATATATATATTAGAAATACGTAATAATAAGAAAAAAAAATTCAAGTAATATTAACATCACCAAAGAAGCAAATTCACGACCATAATGCCGATAAGAGAAGAGAACAGCACCAGCCCAAATTTGATGATTAACCCAAATTTGATGAGTTAAATTCCTCCTCAGGTCTGAGTATTTAATTCTAACTAACCCAAACACATGCCGGTTCCAGATAGAGCAATAGTACATTACTATAAATACTCCAACCCAGACTACAGGCATCAAAAAATGAAAATAGGATACATTAACAAAATGTATTACCATGCGGCATGAACCCTTCTTCTTCCACCACGTGTATACACGATCAACCTCAACAGCTTAATTATCTAGAAGTACCGAAATGAACAAGTCGAAATTCTACCAGGGAGGCAGTACGAACGTCCACAGTAATACTCCCAGACCCGTCCAGTGAATCTAAGCTGGAGACCAAACAAGCAATTAAGAATATGAACATCCCATATATGCAATCCTGAATATGAACATGAATCAAAGATGAAAATTCTTACTAAACAAGTAATTCATAGGAAAACTGGATAAACGAGAATGCCACTATACACCATTATAAGGGCGCTCAAATCGTAGTTTCAATGCAGGCAAAAGTTACAATTTTTTTGCGAAAATAAAATTCAAAACATTAATGTTAATGCATCTTATTTTCCAATTTTTTGATTTTTCTAATTTTTTTGACTTAGTAGTTTATATATATATATATATATATATATATATATATATGTATATATTCTTATATATATATGTGTGTGTGTGTGTTTTGAAACTGTAATTTGAATGTATGATTTCTGATAAATATTCCTATCATTTAGAAACTCAATTTAATGGATTATAAAAGAAGTTAATTAAAATGAATTTCAGCACGTAGGGAAAGTCATAGACTTCCCACTTTAAATTTTTATAGCTAGATCGAGCTTTTGTTGGAAATATTTAGGAAAATAAATTATTTAGCCACAAATCTTGCAATTGACAGTTGCGTATTAGTCATTTTCTAGCCTTTAATAAGAGAAAAAACAGATAATTTTGGTTATTTAACCTTAAACTAGAACACGGATTAACCGATTTGCGGGTCGTGTTTTCTTTATATTTCACGATGCAATTCGAATTTTATTTACGTTTCAAGCTGTGGGTCTATCCGCAAAATTATACTTATGTGACCTTATCACATGATTTTTAGTGTAATTGAAATATGAAAGAAAGAAGGTTTTAAAACTGTTAATGATATAAAATTGTGCATATGCTTTGGAGATTTAATGACTGTTGAATATAATATTGAAATACTATTTCAATGCGGTCACTTATTCGAATCACGCGCAGCGGGTACCGGTTCAAAATGTTCTTTGCTGCAGTTCGATAATTTTTCAGCTGTTGGGGATCGGGTCAAACCCGAAACATGCATGGCTCCACAACACTCTATCTGACCAATGAAATTATAGACAGCGCAATTATATTCTTTATTTAGATAAACCTTTTATAAAATTTCTGTAATATAAGTGATAAAATTAATATATTGAATTTTTATTGAGGTAACGGGATTAAAATCATCCAAGGCCTATTGCATGGTCTAAGTGTTTTAATAGTACCCCATGTCATTATGAATTTCCATTGAGAACAGAGTTCTACTAGGATTAATTTATACTCAACATGTTACTCATATCCTCTTCAAGTGGCTCGCATGAAGTATGCTTCTTTCTATGAACCTTCTTCAACCTTTGAACTTCATATAGCATATGACATCACGTACTGCAAGTGTCCCATACATCATAATTGGATGATCGCCTCTTCATTTCGGACACTTATGGGTCGGAAAAATACGCAAATACCTAAGTGATGAATTTATTCACAAATAGGAAGCCATATTCCCAAACAGCAATATCGTAAAATGATCATTGTTGAGATTTGAGTTTTAGCAGTCCATTTATGAAATTTGCGAAAGACAGAGTGGCATTTTATTTAAGTTTAGGATTTTCTTTCTTTCTTTCTTTCGACCCAGATCACCCGACCTACCCGAAGGAGTAAGGCATATGTTTGGACGACCGGGACAATGCCACCCAGTTTAGACTGTAATCCAGTAGAGGCGGCATCCACAGGTCAATACTTTCCTTTCCCTACCACCAATCTAACTTAAGAATTTTCGGACTCACACATTAATTTTCACTGGCAGGGGCAACGGGGGCGGGGATCGACCTTGTTCTGTCAGGGTTCAGACCCACATATTTAACTTGTCGGTGCTTAAAATTAATAAATTAATACAGAGATAGTTTTTGCAGAGTTATACATTGAGCACGGAAGATGGGCCTCCAGGCCTTTCAGCAGCCTACTTTGCAGCATTTGCCTACTTTGCCTATGCTCTAAAACAAACCGCTTACTTTCACTTGTATATCCTAAGAATAAACTTATGTATCTAGACAATACTTTTCAGCTGTACCTTTGACCCGCGAATTATCATAGTTTCTCCATAAAAAAAATCTTATAAAAGCCTTAAATTTGCAATAATTTGTATTCTAATCGCAGGAATTATAAAAGACATGTATCCACATAGTTGTTTTTTGCATAATGTATCTATACCAAGCCCAAAATCATATGGGAGGGAGGGCAGAGCAGGAGGTTGAGTTACCTAAAAAGACTCAAATCCCCATAATAGGTTTAAACTACCCAATGTTAAGTGGGTACTTTAAGCTTATTGGGGAGGTTGTAAAGGTGGTCATTTGCGATATTTAAATTGAACAAACTATTAAAATGCGTACTATAAATCTTCACTGAAGATTCATTATACAAAACTTGACGTGGAATATATTACTGTAAAGACGGGTTTATTGCATTCAATATAATTTTTTTGTTTGATTATTTGTTTCTGGTATTCATGAAAATCACCTCACAGACATATACACATACACCATATACATTCAAACACGGACATTTTTCACAAAATTGTTTGACATTCGTCTGGATTTTAAATGCACTTTCCCTATAAAATATCGAAATGAAAGAATTCCAGAAAGCAATACCTTCTCTACACGCTGACATGTATATATTATTAAATTCAGCAAATCTTAACAAGCCCATTCGTCCTCTACTGAAGCACATTAAAATCAACTTTCACTTAAATTTCATTAGACACAGTAACAAATAAAGAAAATCTAATTAAATAAAGCAATATAACAGCCTTTAGTTCTTCGAATCAGATTGTTGCATTTGCTTTTTGTATATGTTTCTTTTTCTCTTCTAATGTTAGAAGTTAATCCTAAAGAAAAGGAACAAAATCATGACGTGGGCAATTACGGTCGATCATTAAGCAATTTGGATCATTGTTCAATGGATCATTGTTCACTCGTTTACAGTAGCACTGTATATTCTTCTAGTGAAATTAGAAATTATATAACAGAATGCGTAAGAAATGGCTTTTGTGAGTATGTATAGAGAGCATGGCCACAGAACGTCACGCGAACAATTTTGCCCTTACGTTTCGTGGTACATATTCTGAAACAAAATACGAGTTTGCTTAGCAGTATGGAAATTTTCATTATTTGTGTATTAAAAACGGTTACTTTAGAAACTTACAATCGTTTAACCTCTAATTTTACTAAATTTATCCTGTAGTTTTTTTTTTAAAGACATATCATCACGTACGTTTTCCTTCACGTTCGCCTTATATTGCAGAATTTGCTTGTCAATGTTTCGAACGCTAGTGAGTGACTACGATATACACGAGTAGTAGTGTATATCCACTTAAAGTGCACTTGAGCGAACGAAATCTTTAAAATCTTCTCTTGTTCTTATTCAAGTATTCTGAATAACTTATTTTCATTACAAAGAGAAATTTCGATGTTTAATGGGTTTATTTTCAATTTTTATTGGCCGTCATAGTCCGTTTACCATTACACTCTATGGTAAAAATAATGTCCTTTTGCCCTCACGTTTCTGGGCATTCTACCACGCAGTTTGTTTATTTGCACTCGTGCTCATGCTCTATAGAGGACAGAACACTTCACGCTCTCATACGTAGAATTGAGAAAGTATTGATTTCAGGCAAACATTTCGATTTCAAGATTTTAATGCCAATATACATTTTAAGACCTCCTGAATGCGATTTGAGTATTTTCGGTGTGATGTCCCTCGTTAGATGCCTGTATACACGACAGCAGCCACAAATATTAATGTATTTTCAAGAAACTTTATATCCTGCTTTAATGTCAAAAAATTTTGAACTAGATATAACTTCTTTTAATTCGAGGGAAAATTTCGAAATGCATTCAAAATTTTATATTCCTTTAACATGAGAGTATAAGACCAAATTTGACAAAAAGGGTTTAATTAGGACTCAATGATCGCGAGACTTTACAGTTTCAATCATTTGTTATGAAAAATAGCCGCGATACAATTTTTTTGCTCGTGACGTCATCAGCCCCTCTTCGGCAGCAAGTTAACCCGCCCTCCAGGTGTACATTGTCACGTATGGTATCACTCGAAAGATTTTTTCAAGCCCTATGAAGTGAAGGGTAACACGCTATTATTGTGATCAAGTGGACCTACAACTCCCGTTTTTCAAAAATTTTGTAAAATTTGAAAGAAAAATGAATTTGGTATGACCAAGTCGAGATGAGCCACACTCCAATTAACATGTATTCAAAATTGCTCCATATTAGAAAGTTTTCACATGAAGAGTTTCCAATTATAGTTTAGCACTGAACAGAGATAATTGTTCTAAGGAAATTCAAAAAACAACGAAATTCATTTACTTTAATCACACTTTGACCTGAATAACCTGTATGTTCAGGATGTCCTGCTGAAATCGGAGCATTACGATAGATGTAAACAACTGGAACACTTATATCTCCGCACCCAATAGATGGATATATAAACAATTTATATTTGTTTTATCGAAAATCCAGTACCATTTATGAATATGCAAAACAAATACAATAATTTAATATTTTAAACTTGAAAAAAAAATATTTCACTTTTTAAAAAAATATTTTCTACAAGAGTGAAATTTCTTCACTTTACTTATCTTTACTCGGAATATTTTCTAAATTATAAAAGATTGAGATAAATATTACGAAACAAATATGATCTGTAGGAATTTCAGTTTTTTGATAAAAAATTTATTCTTGCAAAACCTTTATACTTTTCTAAGAATTGTCAAGTTCATAAGATTATTACAGACATTCCATTTTCAAAATATGCAATGTTTTTATCAAGAAAAATACAAGTGCTATCGAAATTGCAATTTATTATCAACAGTAATTTGTAGCCTTTTAAAAACTCTATATGGAATTATAAGTGGATTTCAGATAGGGTTCTCAGTTTAAGAAATATACTTTTTACAATAGAGAAGAGCTTCAGTTATCCGTATAGGTCCTTTCCATTTTGTTATTTGAACTCATATATTTTGCTCAAATTTTCCTCATCCATTGCACAAAGTGTGTTTTACTTATTGAAGCCCATTTTATTTCTTAGATATTTTAATGTAGATATAAAGAAAACAAAACGTTAATAAATTGAATTGACTTTATGCAGACGATGTTTGACTTAACATTTGTATCGGATCGTGTAAAATATGCTTCGCGTTGTAAAACTTGTAAAGACTAGTATATACGATATATAATTGATTCAATGATGCATATTACATCAATTACCACACACCCATGTTATCTGCTGTAATGAGACTAAAAACAACAAAGGAGACTAGAAACAACTAATGAAACGAATAGCAACAAATGAAACTAAAAACAACAAATAAAACTAAAATTAATGAATTTTATTAAAGTTTCACTTCAACCGTTTCACCTCCTTCAAACTACAGTCATCGGCGACTTTTTAAAAATTAAAACTCACAAAATTTAAATTATGTCCATAACAAATAAACAACATTTTCTTTATTAATAAATAATGAAGAAAATATGAATTATTTCGTCGCACTAGGATACAAAACTTATCTCAAACGCTACATTACATCACGAAAAAAGAAATATTTTTTTCTTATAGTTATATTTTTGTTGTCAAAGTACTGTTTTTTCAAGGTTATTTTATTGAGTGAGGAAACATCGAACCCCCATAGTTCAATTTATTCAAATGGATAATTACGCTCTAACTAATTGGTATTCGCAATTAATTTCTGTCATCTATCCATACCAACTTCAATAAGGGAAAAATGCAGTCCACAAAGGCGTTACATAGAGGAATATGCCGTTGCAACAATCTTTTTAATTTCTAAAATATCAAGCGTTTATTTGAAAATATGAAAACAAATATTTCTGCATGATTCATCTTTTTTAACATAAAAATTATAGAGTTCTAAACCATTAAATTTACAGAGTTCTAAATATGTATGTGCCTTTTTCGTAAACCATATCAACTAAAGTAAAAAAATCATATTCCAATTCCCGATATTAACATTAAATACTAAATTTGGGACAATTTAATAAAGGAGTCTTTTCTTTTTAAATGCGCATGAGCATATTCTAATCGAAACAGTCACATTTCCCAGATAATTGTGAATAAAAGATTCTATATATGTAAGACTCTATTTTAAAATCAATTTAGTTATTAAATTCGACTAAAACTTATCACAGATATTTAAATTCGAGTACAGGCAGTAACATATGAATAAAGAAAATATTGTAGAATTAATCTCTATTTGAGTATTTCTTTTAAATCACATCTTTCACGATTTTTCTACAATTTTCTCTCTTTAGTATTAGCTGTTAATTCCGAATAAAAAAGATGGATTCATAACCATTCGGAACATAATGTGATGTAAAAGATGGATTCATAAATGATGGTTCCGAATAAAAATGATAGATTTATGTAAAACATTTGCACGTAGCTAAATATTTTAGACATGAAGCTGGAATTTTCATGAACGCCTGTAATTGCTGGTTTTCTGAGACTTTGCTGAAATTATCAACGAAATAACTGAAAAAAAGACAAGCAAATGTTGCATAATATTTTACAGTGTAAAGGGTATGACAGTCGTAAATAAGACATAAATACGTCTTCAACAGATATTGATGGTGCTCTGCATTTTATAACATAAAATAAGATAATTTTCTGATTTTGGAATTAGTTAAGAAAAATAAGACATAGGAAGCGTTTGAAAAGCCTCCGTGGTTATGATCGGTGGTCACTGGTCATGACAAAAGCGTTTGAAAACTAGATAATCGCTCGGTTATAATTGCTCGGTTATAACTGCTGCCGTTTCGATCACGGTCCGGTTACAATTCAAATGACCGAGATTTTCTGCCCGGTCATCACAATTTTCTTGTCACTTGATGCGCAGAAGTCTTGTTTTGCTGGAACGCGTCTGAAACGCGTGGAATAGCCATTAATAACCAAGCTGAGTTTTTTTTCTTCTGCTGAGTAACCAGATAACCGACAAACAACGATGACGTATCTAATCATAACCAAGATGTCCAGTTGGTTGAGTTTTCAAGCGGGTCCATATTATGCGATTCGCTAATTAATTACTCTTTTCAGACTCTGCCCGGCGAATCCCTTAAAATATACTCACCCTCCAAAAAAAAAAAAAACCCCTGAAGTTGAAGTTGCTACTGAGGCAAAAAATTATATACATTCCACCGAAAATTTAACTGAAACCGAAACTCATAAAAAATTTGAATCCACATTTGCTAACATTACCAGCCGAAAAAGACATAGACCTCCCACCGACTGGAAATTACAGAGCCTAAAATGATTTCATACAATTATTCAATGGGATTAAAAATGTCTTCGCAGGCATCCAAATAGACAAAATCATTGAATTCACCAAATATCTGAAAATTAACTTGAGCAAAGGGCCCCATGTATTGCCTATCTATGATATTCATTGACATAGTTTTTCTACTAAGAAAAGCCCCTACATTGATCTTAACCCTTCCCAGTTTATTGAAATTATTTTTCCAACTACCACTTTCACCTTTAATAACTTGATCGTCGACCCCCCCCCTTTATAGGGTTCTCAAAATACCGCACTATCTTAATGCACTCAACCTGTTTAAACATCATATAATGCTAGCGCATGCTCTATCCATGGCTTAAAAAACGATTATAAGCCCAACAACTCGGAGATGAAGTACATTGTTTACTAGGTGCTCCAATAACCGTGGACATATACAAATGGTCACGCTTCTTTAATCAAAGTTTTGCTGGAAGTCACCGGTCTGATTTTTGTTCTGTCTCCATTACTTAGATGTGCTCTTCAAAGCTTTGTATATCGATAAAAATTCTGGTCATCTGGTGATTGTTTTCTGAATGACATCCTATTTCTCAGATGTTGGTGTTGTTGTTGAAACCCAGACCGTCCGACCTACCAGAAAGGTGTAAGGTAACTGTTTGGACGGTCGGGAAGTGCCACCCAATTTAGACCGGAACCCAGTGGGGGAGGCATCCACAGGGACCGTACCCTCCTTCCCCTACCACCAACCTCTCGGAAGGACTTTCGGACCCACATGTTTAACGTGATCGTACTCCGCATGAACACGGCTCAGATGTTGGTGTGAATAACCGCGTTTAATTATTTGTTATTCCGCCTCGCCGCCCTACTTCACTCACTTACTGCATTTATTCACTGACTCACTGCATTTATTTTTGCTTGCTTACTTCTCAAATTCATACTCTCTGCATTTTCTTATTTTTAATCCTTTTACTTTTTTCTCGTCCTGCCTCTTATTTTACTATAAAGTTCTAAATACTGCTCTTGATTGTCCCATTTTACTTTCTTACCTGGAATTCCACTAACCGGTTGATAATACTAGAAAAAAACATTATTACACAATACGACTTTTAAATAAAATTACATTAAAAGTTTATCGATCCGGTGGTCCTGCGGTCAGGGGCATGCGTTTCCGTCTGATCGTCGGGTTGCCGGGGGTTAGAATTCCGCCATCGGGCTATCCTGGGGGGTCTTGTGCACGTGGTGTGTATGCACTCCTTCACCACGGGGGAAATAGTAACGAACGAACATTAAAAGTTTTTCTATCTATGAATTTGTTGATCTCTATAATACCTAATATACCGATATTGGTATTTTTAATTTGACTCCTCCCCATTTAAAAAAAGCCTATTTTAATGCACTTGACATGTATACACCACGTAGTTTTTGTATTTTATGCTGTGTCCTTTTTGTGTTTGTGTAGTTACTGTAGCAGAATATCATCTGGAGCTCTCATAAATTGAATAAATAAATAAATAAATAACAAATTTGGTTCTATCGTCTAGACATTTATCGGTTTGCCTGGCAAAAACCAGCTCCCCTTTGAGTGCCCTGATCCAAGCTCGTTCGCACTGATCATTATTTAAATCCAAAGATTTCGAAATATAAGTATTTAATTAAAATTTTTGCTCAGCATCCTGTCTTATAATCTAGTTTATTGCATTATTTAAACACCCCATTTCGCAAAATATTACAAGAAATTTGTGAAAGAGCCATCATATAGTGGCAAGTGATGTGTGCACTTCATTTTCGACGGAACGACCACGAATTTCATTCTCTTTTGCTCATCATCTTGCTATTTTGCACCATCACATTTACAGAACCGGGAGTGGAAATCCTTAGTCCCCCTTCGAAATTCAATGGTGAATCCATACCACTCATCGTCTAAGCTCTAACTATATCCAAATCTGAGAAATAGATGTTGTAATGAAGATGTAATTTTTTTAATCTGAACTGGTACCTCCAGAACCGAATGCTGAAATCCTTTGTAACATCCTTACTCCAACAAGAATTCAATATTTAATCCATATCAATCTTAATCTGAGCTCTATTAACAGTCGATTATGAAGGAAAACATGTCGATTATCGAGGAAATAAGTTAACCGGGAATAGTAAATAAACGGAAATTGAAATCCTTAGTGAATCCCCAACCCTCTCAAAAACTTGATGCTAAATTAATATCAATTATCACCTAAGTTATCTCTACAACCAATTCTGAGAAATTGATTTCGAGGAAAATGACAATTTTTGAACGGGAATTTATACAATACAGGATATTGAAATCCTTAGTAAACCCTTTGACCCATTCCGAAATTTGATGTTTATTAAGTATTAATCATAATCTGAACTCTAACAATAGCCAATTCTAAGAAATACATGTTTCAATATAAATTTTTAGACAAAAACTGTGATAAAACTAGAATTAGAAATCCTTGGTGTCCTTTAAAATATACCGCTGCATCCATATCACTCATTATAAAAGATCTATTTATAGCAAATCCTAAAGAATGGATGCTTAAAAAAATTCAAGCAAATTATTGATTATAAATTTGTTTGCCAACAATAAGAGAAATTTTTTTGTGTATTATTAACTGTCATCAGTAATATTTTATAATCATATTATACATAAAAAATATTTAAAAGTTACTTAAGGGGTCTGCAATGTGATTTGTAGTAAATCCAGAAAGCTGCATAAAATGCTGTAGCAGCCGATAAAGAAATAAGTAAAACATGCATACTTTGTCAATCACCAACTCCTTCAGACAAGCGTGGATGACTATGGAGTAACGGGTTGTATTGACTGTTATAAATTTTTGTATACTTTATATATAACTGCATGTAATGGCTGTTCAATTCTTGAAAGCGAGCCTAATATACAACCTATCGCGATATTTAATTGTGAAATGTCAGGCCAATATGTATGATGCATTTGGCCGCATGCATTTTTGTTTGACTGCACCCATTTTCCCCTTTCGCAGGCATTGAAAGCATTAATTTCTTCCAACTTCGGATCTTGCTTTGCGAGCTATACGTTTTCCGCTAAGTCTCGACAATCCTGTAATTTGATTCGCGAGTTGGAAGGCTTCACCTCCTACACGCTGGTGCTCATTTCTGGAAGTCTTGCGTTCTGCCTGAAACGCAGGCGTAATACGACCTTTAAAGCATTCGCTAACACTCGCCAATCCTATTAACCCTAGAGCTATTTCATTCCGGTCGGTGCAAAGGATTTCCATTGTCCATTGCTTGCTAACTCGCAGGATTTGGTGGATCGGCCTTATATTGTATGCTTCCCAATAATCGCATGCTTTCGCTTCGCCAGCTCTTTTGTTACACCATCTACGCAGATATTGGAGATTCGCCACTAGTTCGTTGACACTCACCAATCTCCGGAGCTCACTTCTTGGGCTCTTCTTCACCTCTAGGCCTACATGACAACAATTCGCTAACTCTTACAGTTTGGGGGTTTCGTTCCACGTTCGCTACCACTCACTAACAGCTATTTTTTACACGCCTGCTATGCAGGTATATTAATTTGTTTTTGGACACCGCCTGCTGTTCTCTGAAGATCTGTAACTTCAGATCTCGCTTCGCGAACTCTTTAAACTCGCTCACGCTCGCCACCAACCGGTGTTCGAGGGATTCGCTTCCTTATTTGCTGCATCTCAATAAACGCCGGAACTCCCATAGTGAGTTATTTTTTTCCCGCTTGCTACGCAGGTGTAATACGCCCGTTGGACTCAATTTCTTATTCACTGAAGCTCTGCAATCCCCGGATCTTGCTTAACGAACTCTTTTAACCCACGTGGAAAGTATGAGTATTTGTAAAGTCAATAAGGCATATCATTAAAAATAAACTTGTTCCAAGTGTACTAACTAGCTTTGTAGTCTACCGTATTCTAATGTAGACTTGAAGATTTTGTGATAAACCATTCACAAAGAAATTGAGATTTAGATCGACCAATGAAATCTTAGCTAATGATGGGAATAAAAAATTTTATTAATTAGCATTCAATTGGCCCAAAACAAAATTTTAAGCCCAACATGCACAATTACGGGCTCATATGAAATATATCAGAACTATACGTTTTACTACTTGTTCATAATTTTGTCCTGGATCCCTTGTTTATATTATTTTTAATAATGACTAGAAGCATACCCGTTCTTCGTACGGAGTCTTCTTAAATAATAAAAGGCAATGTCTGTGTGTGTGTGTGTGTGTCTGTCTGTCTGTCTGTCTGTCTGTCTGTCTTATACACTATACGTTTCGCGACCGCGCGTCGGAGAGCTACGAAATTTGGCAATCGGAGACCCGGGGGGGAGGGAAGGGGACACGTGAAAACCGATTTTCAAAATTCTAATTATTTTTTTATTTATTTAATGTTTTATGCGATTTCGACCTTTTTTTGCCCTTTTTGCCCTTTTTTCTCCACGATCCAGACGTCGTAGAAAAAAACAACTCACACCATCGGAAAGAGCAGACAATTGCGAGTAAAAATATATCAATTTCAAATCTGAATTTCGATTTCTAATATTTTTTAAAGATTTTAAAACAAAAGTCACTTTTTGCTCAAGAAAACGATTTTTGGTTTTTAAATTCTCGCATCGTGAAAAGTACTCATAATTTCGACTAATAATTTACATTTTCAGAAAGGTCAAACATCTGGCATTCTTACAAGTCCAATCTGGTCAGGAAATATTCCGTATTGCCCACAGGATCGGGATTTTAAAAGTTTCCGAATTTCGATTTCTCGGCGTTCCGCTCGGCGTGCCGCTTCATTTCTCCACCGCTGAAGGAAGGAAGGTGGTGGGTGGGGTCAAGGTGGAGGTGACGTCACGGTTCTGTATATGCATAGCGATGGGTGGGACAATAAGAAACCGAATTAGTTTTTACTTTCCGTTTCCCGCGCTTCCGATTTTAAATGAAATAAGAGCTTAACATATGCACTGTAGAAATTATTATATTTATATTTTAAATGATGGAACGATATGGATTTTTTAAATGGATATTTTAATTTTATGGATATTTTAAATGATGGAACGATGGATATTTTAAATGATGGAACGATGGATATTTAAATTTTATGGATATTTTAAATGATGGAACAATGGAATGAGGATGATGGAATTAAGAGCTTAGAGAGCATATGGTCATTTTAAATTGTAAATTAGCGCGCGGGAAGTTAGCGGTAGGCCCGGGTACGATTCCCGCCACTGCCAAAACTGCCGAAGTGTTCACGCGGAATACGATCACGTTAAACATGTGGGCCCGTAAGTCCTTCCGAGAGGTTGGTGGTAGCGGAAGGAGGGTACGGCCTAAATTGGGTGAATAAAAAGAAAGTTATGGAGATTGTCGCGGAGGGCGAAGTAGCCCAGTGGTTAGCGCGCGGGAATTGCACGCGGTAGGCCCGGGTTCGATTTCCAAAATTGCCGCCGTGTTCACGCGGAGTACGATCACGCGGAATAAACATGTGTGTCTGTAAGTCCTTTCGAGAGGTTGGTGGTTGGGGAAGGAGGGTACGGTCCCCGTGGGTGCCTCTCCCACTGGGTTCCGGTCTAAATTCGGTGAATAAAAAGAAAGTTATGGAAAATGTCGCGGAGGGCGAAGTACACCAGTGGTTAGCGCGCGGGAATTTCACTGGGTAGGCCCGGGTTCGATTCCCGCCACTGCCAAAACTGCAGCCGCGTTCACGCGGAGTACGATCACGTTAAGCATGCGGGATCGTAAGTCCTTCCGAAAGGTTGGTGGTAGGGGAAGGAGGGTACGTTCCCTGTGGATGTCTCCCCCACTGAGTTCCGGTCTAAATTGGGTGGCACTTCCTGGCCGTCCAAACAGTTACCTTACACCTTCTGGTAAGGTCGCGCCAGCGAGTGTGCCACGGTTACAATTTGCCACGGTCAGAATTTTCAAGGGTAGCGAACAGGCTGGTCGCCAAAGGCGGCTAGTAAATAATAAAAGGCAATGTCTGTCTGTGCGTCTGTCTGTCTGTCTGTCTGTCTGTCTGTCTTATACACTATACGTTCCGCGACCGCGCGTCGGAGAGCTACGAAATTTTGCAATCGGAGACCCTGGGGGGTGAGAAGGGGACACGTGAAAACCGATTTTTAAAATTTTAATTATTTTTTTTGTTATTTAATGTTTTATGCGATTTCGACCGTTTTTTGACCTTTTTGCTCTTTTTTCTCCACGATCCGGACATCGTAGAAAAAAACAAATCACACCATCGGAAAGAGCAGAGAATTTCGAGTAAAAATATATCAATTTCAAATCTCAGGGACAAATTCTAATATTTTTTTATGATTTTAAAACAAAAGTCACTTTTGACTCAAAAAAACGATTTTTGGTTTTTAAATTCTCGCATAGTAAAAAGTACTCATAATTTCGACTAATAATTTACATTTTTAGAAAGGTCAAACATCTGGCATTCTTACAAGTCCAATCTGGTCAGGAAATATTCCGTATTGCCCACAGGATCGGGATTTTAAAAGTTTCCGAATTTCAATTTCTCGGCGTTCCGCTCGGCGTGTCGCTTCGTTTCTCCCCCGCTGAAGGAGGGAAGGTGGTGGGTGGGGACGTCAAGGTGGAGGTGACGTCACGGTTCTGAATAGAGCTCCTTTGCTCTATATAAATTATTATATTTATATTTTAAATGATGGGACGATATGGATTTTTTAAATGTATATTTTAACTTTTGGATATTTTAAATGGATATTTTAATTTTATGGATATTTTAAATGATGGAACAATGAAACAATGGAATGAGGATGATGGAATTAAGCATATGGTCATTTTAAATTGCAAATTAGCGCGCGGGAAGTTAGCGGTAGGCCCGGGTTCGATACCCGCCACTGCCAAAACTGTCGCCGTGTTTACGTGGAATACGATCACGTTAAATATGTGGGTCCGTAAGTTCTTCCGAGAGGTTGGTGGTAAGGGAAGGAGGATACGGCCCCTGTGGATCCCTCCCCCACTGGGTTCCCGTCTAAATTGGATGAATATATAGAAAGTTATGGAGATTGTCGCGGAGGGCGCGGCAGCCCAGTGGTTAGCGCGCGGGAATTGCACTCAGTAGGTCCGGGTTCGATTCCCGCCACTGCCAAAACTTACGCCACGTTCACGCAGAGTACGATCACGTTAAACATGTGGGTTCGTGAGTCCTTCTGAGAGGTTGGTGGTAGGGGAAGGAGGGTACGGCCTAAATTGGGTGAATAAAAAGAAAGTTATAGAGATTGTCGCGGAGGGCGAAGTAGCCCAGTGGTTAGCGCGCGGGAATTGCACGCGGTAGGCCCGGGTTCGATTTCCAAAATTGCCGCCGTGTTCACGCGGAGTACGATCACGCGGAATAAACATGTGTGTCTGTAAGTCCTTTCGAGAGGTTGGTGGTTGGGGAAGGAGGGTACGGTCCCCGTGGGTGCCTCTCCCACTGGGTTCCGGTCTAAATTCGGTGAATAAAAAGAAAGTTATGGAAAATGTCGCGGAGGGCGAAGTACACCAGTGGTTAGCGCGCGGGAATTTCACTGGGTAGGCCCGGGTTCGATTCCCGCCACTGCCAAAACTGCAGCCGCGTTCACGCGGAGTACGATCACGTTAAACATGTGGGATCGTAAGTCCTTCCGAAAGGTTGGTGGTAGGGGAAGGAGGGTACGGTCCCTGTGGATGTCTCCCCCACTGAGTTCCGGTCTAAATTGGGTGGCACTTCCTGGCCGTCCAAACAGTTACCTTACACCTTCTGGGAAGGTCGCGCCAGCGAGTGTGCCACGGTTACAATTTGCCACGGTCAGAATTTTCAAGGGTAGCGAACAGGCTGGTCGCCAAAGGCGGCTAGTATATAATATAAAGCAACTTATAATTCACAATCATGTGCACATTATGTTAAAATATTAAATTTATTGCTCCTAAAGAGAAGTTCAAGAATATCTGTTCTCATTATGTAAAATTATCTTCACGGGCAGATCTGAGGAATAAAACATCCCGGCCCCTTTTGAAAGCAAATATACAAAAAATGTGAAATTGCATCAATATATACAAAATAAAAGCTCTAAATTTGTATGGGCCCGTGCAACTTATATACTCAAATATTAGAATAAATAATCTATATTAGTAGATTACATGTATAAATTGAAAATATCAATAAACCCGTAATTGATTCCAATATATGCCAAAATGAAAGCACTAAAATTATATGCGAATAGATATGTATATATATATATTTATATATAATATATGCCTGTGTGTTAGTAGAAGATTACCCGTATTACAATATGAGTCTGAAAAATATTTGCCAAAATAAAACAGATGACATAATAAATTGAAAATATCAATAATCCCCATAAACTTAATACCAGAAGGTCGTAATTGATTCCAATATATGCCTGTATATATCAAAATATATGTCAATATACCTGAACTACTTATATTCTCGTAGCTTAGAAGATATACCCATGCATTTGTAGAAGATTTGTCATACAACGTACAATATATAAGTTTAAACAATTTTTGTCGTAATAAAACAATGGCATAATAATTTTAAAATATCAATAATCCCTGAATCAATAATCCCCGAAAATATCAATAATAATAATATGCAACCTGAAGACCGTAATTGATATTATCCAGTCAAAAATGCAATGTCGATGAAATTTGTTTTATATACATATCTTTATTATTCAAATCGGAAAAGATTTAAGGAAAATCGTATGCCGCATAACACATTGGATTTACATCCATTGCTAAACGACATGATATCATTTGCTTCAAATAAATTGATGGAAATCGTATTGTCTAAATAATGCTATCTTCATGGAAGGTTTGGCGACATTTTCTTCAATTTAGCGATAATTTAAAAAATCACCAAATTTATCGCCAAGTGGGACTATAAAACTGATAGTCCCATTTTGTGACAAATTGACGAAACATCATCACAATACTATCCCCTAACAAAACACAATTAATTTCATTTATTAAGGGCAATTTTATCAATTGTGTGATATTTTTATGGATTTACAAACATTTTCATCAATTTTGGTGCGTTTTAAAAATTCACTGATTGCGTTGTTTAAGTAGGATGGATGGACTGGCCAGTAAATGCTACCGAAACATCATTTCAGCACTCTCTTCTAAAAAAACGAATTTAATTTCATTGATTTGCGTCGTTTTTTTTTTCAATTTGGTGACATATCAGTCAATTTGGCAAAGTTTAAGAAAAATTGCCAAGTTAGCGATATTCCGCCAAATTCGTAGCTTTGAATTTGCAGATCTGAAGAATAAAACATTCTAATCCCGTTTGTATATACTAAATGCAAGCACTAAAATTGTATAAGAAGATATACCCGTTCTACTCTTTTTCTGATTCAACAATCGGATAAACGAATTTATTGGTAAACACAATATATGAGTTTATTAGCTAAACACAATATTAAAGCTTGATAACTGTTTGTCAAAATAAAGGAAAGTGATGCACGCAGTCTGCAATTAATATGACAAAAAGGAAAACCAAACCGTTCTTTTCTAAAAAATATATTTATATCCATTTATTTATTATTCAAATCAAAAAAATAATAATTAAAATTAACATACAGATTTAATTGTTTGCGTTTCTGAGGAACGTGGTATAAGATAGAATCTTCCTCATAAGCTCCGAAATTAAATAACCATTTTGATTTCCTTAGACTTTTCATTGTGGAATAAAAGCTTGTAAAAAATAAATCATGGAGGTAGATTTTCCATTTAAATTCATGTTTCAAACAATTCATGTTTTCAGAAAGTGACTAATTAGCGCAAAAAATCGCCCACCAAGCTCAGAGATAAAGTTTTAATTCATTTTCAAACGATGTTCAATCTTTCGTTTGGATAAACCACGGAGTTAGAAGGTAGAAATCCTAGGGAAAAGTTTCGTTTTTCATTAATATCTCGACAGCCCCTGTTCTTAGATACTCAAAACTTGGACTAAATTTATGGAGGGCTATTTCAAGGCTATTCACAAAATTTTTTCGAATTCGGCCTGCCGTTCTCTCGTGATGATGAGACTAACGAAAATTTCGTTTTTTACTAATATCTCGAGAACTACTGATCGTAGAAACTCCAAACATGAACTAAATTTTAAGTTGGGCTATTTCCAGGCTACCCACAAAATTGCAACAAATTCGGTTCTGCCGTTCTCCCGTGATGGTGGGACAGACAGACAGACAGACATATTTTCAATTTTATTTATATAGACTAGCAGCATACCCGTTCTTCGTACGGAGTATATAATATAAAGAAACTTGAAATTCATAATCATGCCCAAATTCTTATAGTATACTAAATGACATGTTTAATCAAAATATTCTGTTAAAATATTTAATATAATGCTCCTAAAAAGAAGTTTAAGAATCTCTGTTCTCGCTATATAAAATTATCTTCATGGACATATCTGAAGAATAAAACATCTTGGACCCCTTATGTAAGCAAATATAAAAAAAAATATGAAATTGAATCAATATATGCAAAATAAAAGCGTTAAAATTGTATGGGACCCGTACTAATTATATACGCGAATATTAGAAAATATAACCTGTATTAGTAGATTACATGTATAAATTGAAAATACCAATAAACCCGTAATCTTTAAATCTGAAGACAGTCATTTATTCCAATATATGTCAAAATTAAAGTGCTAAAATTATATGGGAAGATATACACGTACTACTTATAATGTCCGATTATTAGTAGAAGATTACCCACATATTGCAATATGAGTCTCAAATGTTTTTTGGGAAAATACAACAGACGACGTAATAAATTGAATATATAATTAATCCCCTTAATCTTCATACCAGAAGACTGTACTTGATTCCAATATATATGCCAATATATGTCAAAATATATGCCAATATACCTGTACTACTTATATTCTCGTAGGTTAGAAGATATACCCGTGCATTCCTAGAAGATTACTCGTACAACTTACAATATGCGTGTGTCAGCAATTTTTGCCGCAATAAAACAATGGCGTAATAACTTAAAAATATCAATAATCCCTGAATCAATAATTCCGGAAAATATCAATAATAATAATGTTTAAACCTGAAGAGTATAATTGATATTATCCAGTTCAAAATGAAATGGCAATGAAATTTATTTTATATACATATCTTCATTATTCAAATCGGAAAGGATTTAATAAAAATCGTCTGCCGCATAAACACATTGGATTTAAATCCGTTGCTAAGCGACATGATATCATTTGCTTCAAATAAATTGGTAGAAAAAATATCGTCTAAATAGTTATATTTCTATGGAACATTTGGCGACAGTTTCGTCAAATTAGCGACATTTTAAAAAATCGCCAAATTTATCGCCAAGTGGGACTGTAGAACTGACAGTTCCACTTTGCGACAAATTGACGAAATATCATCACAATACTATCCCCTAACAAAAAACAATTAATATCATTTATGTAGCGCAATTTTATCAATTTCAAGATATTTTTATAGATTTGAAAACATTTTTGTCAATTTGGTGACATTTTAAAAATTCGCTAAATGTATTACTAAGTAGGATGGTTGGTCTGACAGATAAATGCTAACCAAACATCATTTCAGTACTCTCTTCTAACAAAACAAAAAAAAATTTCATTGATATGTAGAAGACCCAAGCCACACGACCAACCCGAAGGTTTATGGCAGCTGTTTGTGTGTCGTTTATATCAATTTGGCGACATTTCCGTCAATTTGGCAAAGTTTAAGAAAAGTTGTCAAATTAGCGATATCCCTCCAAAATCGTAGCTTTGAATTTGCAGATCTGAATGAAACATTCTTATCCCGTTTCAATATACTAAATGAAAACACTACAATTGTATTAGAAGATATACCCGCTCTACTCTTTTTCTGTTTCAACAATCGGCTATATGAATTTATTGGCTAAACACAATATATGAGTTTAGTAGCTAAATACGATATAAGCTTGATAACTCTTTGCCAAAATAAATGAAATTGATGTACGCAGTCAGCAATTAATATAATTAAAAGAAAAATCAAACCGTCCATTCATAAGATATACTTTTATATCCATTTATCCATTTATTTATTATTTAAATCGAAAAAAAATAATAAAAACATTAACAAACACATTTAATTTAATTGTGATGCCGAGCAACATGATATATCCTCCTAAAATGTTAAAATTTATTAACCACTAACAGCACACCCGTTATTCGTACGGAGTGTATAATTTAAAGAAACTTAAAGTTCGCAATCATGTGCAAATTCTGTTAAAATATTAAATTTATTGCTCCTAAAGAGAAGTTTAAGAATATATGTTCTCACTATGCAAAATTATATTCACGATCAGATCTGAAGAATAAAACATCCTGCCCCCTTTTGTAAGCAAATTTACAGAAGAAAAAATAGGAATTGAATGAATATATGCAACCCCGTACTAATTATATTGTCGCAGATCAGAAAATATGCCAATGTGTTACTAGAAGATTACCCGTATTACAATATGCGTCTCAAAAATATTTGCCAAAATAAAAGAGATGACGTAATAAACTGAAAACATCAATAAATAATTAATAAAAGGATTTAATAAAAATCGTCTGCCGCATAAACACATTGGATTTAAATCCGTTGCTAAGCGACATGATATCATTTGCTTCAAATAAATTGGTAGAAAAAATATCGTCTAAATAGTTATATTTCTATGGAACATTTGGCGACAGTTTCGTCAAATTAGCGACATTTTAAAAAATCGCCAAATTTATCGCCAAGTGGGACTGTAGAACTGACAGTTCCACTTTGCGACAAATTGACGAAATATCATCACAATACTATCCCCTAACAAAAAACAATTAATATCATTTATGTAGCGCAATTTTATCAATTTCAAGATATTTTTATAGATTTGAAAACATTTTTGTCAATTTGGTGACATTTTAAAAATTCGCTAAATGTATTACTAAGTAGGATGGTTGGTCTGACAGATAAATGCTAACCAAACATCATTTCAGTACTCTCTTCTAACAAAACAAAAAAAAATTTCATTGATATGTAGAAGACCCAAGCCACACGACCAACCCGAAGGTTTATGGCAGCTGTTTGTGTGTCGTTTATATCAATTTGGCGACATTTCCGTCAATTTGGCAAAGTTTAAGAAAAGTTGTCAAATTAGCGATATCCCTCCAAAATCGTAGCTTTGAATTTGCAGATCTGAATGAAACATTCTTATCCCGTTTCAATATACTAAATGAAAACACTACAATTGTATTAGAAGATATACCCGCTCTACTCTTTTTCTGTTTCAACAATCGGCTATATGAATTTATTGGCTAAACACAATATATGAGTTTAGTAGCTAAATACGATATAAGCTTGATAACTCTTTGCCAAAATAAATGAAATTGATGTACGCAGTCAGCAATTAATATAATTAAAAGAAAAATCAAACCGTCCATTCATAAGATATACTTTTATATCCATTTATCCATTTATTTATTATTTAAATCGAAAAAAAATAATAAAAACATTAACAAACACATTTAATTTAATTGTGATGCCGAGCAACATGATATATCCTCCTAAAATGTTAAAATTTATTAACCACTAACAGCACACCCGTTATTCGTACGGAGTGTATAATTTAAAGAAACTTAAAGTTCGCAATCATGTGCAAATTCTGTTAAAATATTAAATTTATTGCTCCTAAAGAGAAGTTTAAGAATATATGTTCTCACTATGCAAAATTATCTTCACGATCAGATCTGAAGAATAAAACATCCTGCCCCCTTTTGTAAGCAAATTTACAGAAGAAAAAATAGGAATTGAATGAATATATGCAACCCCGTACTAATTATATTGTCGCAGATCAGAAAATATGCCAATGTGTTACTAGAAGATTACCCGTATTACAATATGCGTCTCAAAAATATTTGCCAAAATAAAAGAGATGACGTAATAAACTGAAAACATCAATAAATAATTAATAAAAGGATTTAATAAAAATCGTCTGCCGCATAAACACATTGGATTTAAATCCGTTGCTAAGCGACATGATATCATTTGCTTCAAATAAATTGGTAGAAAAAATATCGTCTAAATAGTTATATTTCTATGGAACATTTGGCGACAGTTTCGTCAAATTAGCGACATTTTAAAAAATCGCCAAATTTATCGCCAAGTGGGACTGTAGAACTGACAGTTCCACTTTGCGACAAATTGACGAAATATCATCACAATACTATCCCCTAACAAAAAACAATTAATATCATTTATGTAGCGCAATTTTATCAATTTCAAGATATTTTTATAGATTTGAAAACATTTTTGTCAATTTGGTGACATTTTAAAAATTCGCTAAATGTATTACTAAGTAGGATGGTTGGTCTGACAGATAAATGCTAACCAAACATCATTTCAGTACTCTCTTCTAACAAAACAAAAAAAAATTTCATTGATATGTAGAAGACCCAAGCCACACGACCAACCCGAAGGTTTATGGCAGCTGTTTGTGTGTCGTTTATATCAATTTGGCGACATTTCCGTCAATTTGGCAAAGTTTAAGAAAAGTTGTCAAATTAGCGATATCCCTCCAAAATCGTAGCTTTGAATTTGCAGATCTGAATGAAACATTCTTATCCCGTTTCAATATACTAAATGAAAACACTACAATTGTATTAGAAGATATACCCGCTCTACTCTTTTTCTGTTTCAACAATCGGCTATATGAATTTATTGGCTAAACACAATATATGAGTTTAGTAGCTAAATACGATATAAGCTTGATAACTCTTTGCCAAAATAAATGAAATTGATGTACGCAGTCAGCAATTAATATAATTAAAAGAAAAATCAAACCGTCCATTCATAAGATATACTTTTATATCCATTTATCCATTTATTTATTATTTAAATCGAAAAAAAATAATAAAAACATTAACAAACACATTTAATTTAATTGTGATGCCGAGCAACATGATATATCCTCCTAAAATGTTAAAATTTATTAACCACTAACAGCACACCCGTTATTCGTACGGAGTGTATAATTTAAAGAAACTTAAAGTTCGCAATCATGTGCAAATTCTGTTAAAATATTAAATTTATTGCTCCTAAAGAGAAGTTTAAGAATATATGTTCTCACTATGCAAAATTATCTTCACGATCAGATCTGAAGAATAAAACATCCTGCCCCCTTTTGTAAGCAAATTTACAGAAGAAAAAATAGGAATTGAATGAATATATGCAACCCCGTACTAATTATATTGTCGCAGATCAGAAAATATGCCAATGTGTTACTAGAAGATTACCCGTATTACAATATGCGTCTCAAAAATATTTGCCAAAATAAAAGAGATGACGTTATAAACTGAAAACATCAATAATATCCGTACTCTTTATACCAGAAGGTCGTAATTGATTCCAATATATGCCAATATATATCAAAACATATGTCAATATACCTGTACTACTTATATTCTCGTAGATTAAAAGATATACACGTGTATTTGTAGAAGATTCGTACAACATACAATATATGAGTTTAAACAATTTTTGTCATAATAAAATAATTGCATAATAACTTGAAAATATCAATAATCCTTGAATCAATAATCCCCGAAAATATAAATAATAATAATTTTTAAACCTGAAGACCGTAATTGATATTATCCAGTCAAAAATGCTATAAGAAAAATCAAATCGTTCTTTTCTAAAATATATTTTTATATCCATTTATTTATTATTCAAATCGAAAAAATAATTATTAAAATTAACAGACAGATTTAATTTAATTGCGTTTCTGAGTAACATGATATAAGATAGAATCTTATAACATGTTAAATATGTCATGTCTTATAACATAAACTGCGAAATTAAATAACGATTTTGATTTCTCTATACTTCTCATTGTTCCGTAAAAGCTTGTTTTAAATAAACCATGAACCATGGAGATAGATTTCCCCTTTAAATCATGTTTCAAACAATTCATGTTTTCAGAAAGTGACTAATTAACTCAAAAAATCTCCCATCAAACTCAGAGATTAAATTTTAATTCACTTTCAAACGATTTTCAAGCTTTTCGTTTGGATAAACCACGGAGTTAGGGAGTAGAACTCCTAGGAAAAAGTTCCGTTTTTCATTAATATCTCGACAACCCCAGGTCTTAGAAACTCGAAACTTGGACAAAATTTATGGGGGGATATTTCAAGGCTATTCACCAAATTTCATTAAATTCGGTTCAGCCGTTTTTCCGTGACGATGAGACAAACGAAAATTTCGTTTTTTACTAATATCTCGAGAACCACTGGTCGTAGAAACTCAAAACACGGATATAATTTTAAGTGGGGCTATTTCTGGGCTACCCACAAAATTTCATCAAATTCGGTTCAGCCGTTCTCCCGTGATGGTGCGACAAACAGACAGACAGACAGACAGACAGATTTTCATTTTTATTTATATAGATTTGCCAAATTGTTTAAAAAATTATTTGTTGTATTTGGATGATTTGAAAATTGTCTGTCCAATATTTGATGCTGATTCCTGCGTAAATGTTCAGACTGAGTCGAACGTTCTTTCTAATTGGTGTGTCAGAAATCGTCTGTGTCGCAATGTTGATAAATGTAGTGTTATATCCTTTTACTCGTCGGTAAGTTCCTATTTTTTTCTGTTATTATATTGGCTATTCTGTTTTATCCAGAATGTTTTCTGTTGCTAATTTAGAAGTAATTTATACCTACGATTTTTTTTTCTACTCACATCTCGGGCGTTTGTACCAGAGCTTACAGAAAACTGGGTTATATCAAGAGAATTACGTGGTATATTACTAATATGGATACCATCATCATTCTTTTTCATGCCGCGGTCAGATCTGGGCTTGAGTATGCATGGGTGGTTTGGATGCTTTTTCAAACTGTGCATGCTAATAAGATTGAAATTGTACAAAATAAATTTTTAAGATATCTCTATATGAAGGGCCCAGTCATCGCCCCCTCACCCCAAAACACCATTCAGTTGTAAACTCCATCCTTCAAGTAACTCCTTATCTGAGTCTTTTCCTTTTCGCTAGAAGTTTAAAGATAGGATCCTCGTCCTTGAGATCTCGAGAAGATATCTCTATTACAAGAAATCTGGTGTGTTCTGTAACTCCCTGTCTGCTAGTTTGCTTCGTGAGATGTTTGCTGTGAATAGCTTATGTGATAGAAGGGATTTTATTTTATTTTCTTTTTTTAGGGACCTCCCCAGTGGTAGAGTTGACTGCTCATCTCTTCTGGGTGGGATTGATATTCGTATTCCTAATTTTAATTCTAGGGATATAACTTTGTTTGCTGAGAGGATTTTTAGAACTAGTGTTGTTAAATCAATGTGCAGTTAAAAATTTCTATAGGCTCTACAATAGCATGCCTGATGACTTAGATACATTTTTTTCTTCTTTAACAATTTTTAAAAATTACCTAGTGTACTTTTTTTGTCTCAGGGTTTTACTCTGTGTATTATTTTGTCTGCTGTCAACCTGTAGCATGCTTCCAGTAGCATACTTTTTATAACTAAATAAATAATATAGCACAAAGTCGTATTACACACATTCGCCCAGTGTTCTCTAATGCTTTCCAACCACCGGAATCGTAAGACGTATGACAGTCATTAGCCCTGAATAGATATTGATGGTGCTCTGCATTCTATTACAGAAAATAATGCAATATTCTGTTGGTGGAGTTAAGAATACTACGACATAGAGCACGTTTAAAAAGTCTTCGCGGTTATGACCGGTTATCACCGGTTACGAGCAGAGCGTTTGAAAACTAGATACTAGTAGATCATCGCGGGTTTGTTGTCAGTTCATACGCAGAAGACTTGTTTTACTGAAAATGATGTCTGGAATGCGAAAATAACCGTTGATAACCACGCCGTATTTTTTTCCCCTACAGAATAAACAGACAACAGAGTGAATTTTCAGTGCGTGATTATAGTGATTTATGTTAGTTAATTTAACGTTAGCTAAGTAGTGATGTTAGCATATTTACTCTGACTTTTCCTTTATAAAATCACTTCAGAAAGTAATTTCCTGTAGCTTTTATTGCAGTTGCCTTGACCAACCACGTTTAATTATTTGTTTTTCCGTTTCGTCCCTTAACTGCACTTTAAATTCATTTAAGGCATATAATTGGGTTGGAGGGAAAGTTCTGTCGCATTTTAAAGAAAATATTTGAATTCATTTATAAAAAATATGTGTTTAATATTAATCAATTATATATGCTCCGTTATTTGTTACAACCTGTTGCCATCTTTCAGGTAACCTGTGAATTCCTGTTTTGTAGAAGTTCTCATCCTTGGAGTTAAAATAGTCAGCAACTGCCTTAGAAACACTTTCAAAAGACGTGAATTTTTTCCCTGTTAGATAATTTTGCAGAGATCTGAAAAGGTAATAATCAAATGGTGCAATGTCAGGTGAATACGGTGGGTGACTAAGGACTTCTCATCCTAACGCATTCAGTTTTTGTTGTGTCACCATTGCAGTATGCGGGCGAGCATTATCTGGACGCTTTTCTGGACGCTAATGCTGGCCTTTTTCCTTTGATAGCTGCATTCAATTTATCCAGCTGATTGCAGTTACAGATCCGCGTTGATGGTTTTCCCCTGTTTCAGCAACTCGTAGTACACTGGACCTTTCTTTTCCCACCACAAACAAAGCAGTACTTTTCGTTGATGGATACTTGGTTTTGGAACTGTTGCTGATGATGTTCCTGGTTGGCAATAAGATTTTTTTCTCTTAATATTCTCGTAAAGAATCCACTTTTCATCTCCAGTAACCAGCCTGTCCAAAAACGGCTCCACATTGTGTCTAATCAATTGCGATGAACACATTCTTACACGATCAGACAAATTCTTTTCCGTTAATTCATGTGGAACCCAAAAACTTTGCTTTAACACAAACCCAAGAGATTTAATGTGATCTCCAACAGTTGTATGATGAATGCCAAACTCTTCTGCAATTTCTCGACTTGTTACAGATGTTCTTTTTATTTACAAGAAAAATCACCTGCCTATTTAAAATACGACATAACTTTCCCTCCAACCCAATATTTATTTTTCCCCATTTGCTTCTCAAGTTCATACTCTCTGCAGTTTCATATGTTTTCGCGTTTAGCTTTTCTTTAGTCGCATTAGTTCGCAATTCCAAATTCGATTTTATAGACTAATCATTTTTTGGTTTGCCTTGCACAGTCCACCTCTCCTTTCAGTTTTCTGGTTCAACCTTGTTCTTACTGATCATTATTTAAATACGAGGATTTCGAACTCTACGTCTATACATTAAACCTTTTGGCTCAGTATTTTACGTTATAATTCTGTTTATTGCATTATTTTGACAGCCCACATCGAAAAAAATTATAAAGAATATGTGACAAAGCTATCATATAGTGGAAAGTGATGTGTATACTTCATTTTACACGGAACTATTACAAATTGTCATTCTCTTTTCCTCGCGCAATTCGTACACTCACATTTACAGAACCGGTAGTGAAAAACCTTTGAGATCACCTCCGAAATTTACAGCGATTTTAAAACAGAATTACAGCGATTTTAAAACGCTGTAAAGTAAGAACTACTGACCAGAATGACCTGAAATTTTACCTGAGTATACGTAAAGCAATGGAATTTCGTTTGGCGAAAAAAAAATTGCTTCAAAAATGTACCAAAAAAGGGCAATCTATGAATCTAACATTGAATTTGCCTGACGAAGAACGAAAAAATTAGCCGCTAGGTGCGTGTGGAAGCACACCTTTAATTTGCGAGTATGCTAATTAGACTAGGCATGCGCACCGAACATTACAGTTGTGATAACAACGAGGAGCACATGCAATTCTCATTGAGTGTTTTGTCATGACTCTGTCACTGAAGGATCGTGCTTTGTTCGTAAAACTTTTCTACCAGAACAGTGACTGTGCGTTAACTGCTCTCAGGAGGTTCGATGAACTTAGCTGACGTGAAAGCACGCATTACGCATCACATCTACAGCATCACCTCTGATACACTCCGATCTGTTGTGGAACATGCTGTTTTGCGCTTCCAACTCCCAGTCGAGTACGGTGGACATTTCATCGAGTATTGAACATTTCTTGCGTATTATGTGATTGTTTCTTGTTTTCATGATGTTTCAATCAATTGTTAAATTAAGTGATGTTGATTAAACTGTCGTTTCCTTTAGCTGACTATTGGCTTCTTTCGTCTAACAACATCCCGTGTTTGGAAAAATACAGCGCCGTCTATCGGTACATTTTTGTAGTACTTTTTTCCTTCGCCAAACAAAATTCCATTGCTTCATGTATACTCATGTCAAATTTTAGGTGATTCTGACCAGTGGTTCTTACTTTACAGCGTTTTAAAATCGCAACTTTAATTATAATCACCCTGTATATATATCAGACATATAAGAGCAAGATGCAGATAATACAGCAGAGGTTTATTAGACATAATGATTACAAATATCAATGACCATTGTTTATAGTATTAAAGTAGTTGATAAAATTTCTTGCCATCCCCAGCTGTGCATGTTTCAGCCAGGAAGTGCAGGACCACGGAGGTAGAAATCTCTCAATTTTCATGGGAGGACTATCTCAATAAGATCTTTCCTGTATGATGGGTCGGCCGGGAAGAACCTGCCAGTGAGCCGCTACAGTCCCCTGATTTGTCCCAATTGATTTCTTCCTGTTTAGTGACCTCAAAATTTTGTTTACGAGATCCCTGTAACATCTGATGCTGATTTTGTTGCTCGAGTCCTTGAGACAGTTGCAGGTGTCCGCAAACATTCTGTCATTTTTTAAAGCTATCTGCAATCCATGAGTGCACGCTGCCAGACATGCACTTCTGCGGATGACAAGAAATTTGAACAAATACTTTAATACTATGATAAACAATTGTAATTGATACTTGTAATTGTTATGTTTAATAAACGTGTGCTGTATTAACTGCATTCCTTGCTATTCGTTTCTTCCTGCATCTGCAACTCCTCACGGATGCGTTTGCATCAACACATATTCCTATGAAAAACGGGTTTGTTTTTGTGTGCCTCACCCTACCCTTAAATTTTTCAAAGACCGTTAGGGCGACAATGTATATATATATATATATATATATATATATATATATATGTGTGTGTGTGTGTGCTTTATATATATTTTAAAACTGAACTGCAACTTGAATATATGATTTCTAATAAATATTCCTATCATTTAGTGAAAGCGAACTGAATTTAAAGGATTATAAAAGAAGTAAATTAAAAGTGAATTTTAGCCCGTAGGGAAAGTCATTGTCTTCCCACTTCAGATATTTTTAGCTAGATCTAGCTATGGTTGGAAATTTATAGTAATAGAAATTATCTAGCCACAGAACTTGCAATTAGTAGTGAAATAGCTATATTCTAGCCGTTAATTAGAGAAAAGGCAGATAGCTTTAATTGTTTAACCTCCAACTACAAGACTGATTCATCGATTTGCCGGTCGGGTTCTGCATTATATATTTCAAGTTGTGGGTTGAATTTTATTTACGTGTCAAGCTGTGGGTCTGTCCACAAAAATTACATTTAAGGTATACCTTATCACATGCTTTTGAGAGTAATTGGATAAATGCAAGAACGGAGGTCATACAACAGTTAATGACCGAAAATTGTGCATATCGTTTGAAGATTTAGCAACTAGTGAATATTATTTTGAAGTGGTTCCATTGCGAGTCGATTATTCTAGTTACGCGCAACAGGTAAATTTCTATAATTTTGTTTTTGTTGGGAATCCGGTCATGCGTGACTGCACTTTTGACCAACACTCCTGCTCAGACCAAAAAAAACAATTATTCAATTATATTTTTCATTTAGATAAACCTCTTATAAAATTTCTGGAATATAAGCCATAAAATAAATATATCGAATTTTTATTGAGGTAACGAGATTGAAATCATCCAAGGTCTATTATATGGACTACGCTTTTTAATAGAATCCCATGTCAATATGAATTTCCATTGAGAATAGAGTTCTACTAGCATTCATTTTTATACTCGACATGTTGCTCATATCTATTTCAAGTGGCGCGCATGAAGTACACATAAGCCTTCTTCGGCCATTGAACTTCTCATAGCATATGATATCATTTCTATAAGTGTCCCATACATCATAATTGGCTGATCGTCTCTTCATTTGGGACACTTGCGGGTTGGAAAAATACGCAAATACGTAAGTGATTAATTTATTCACAAATATGAGATCATATTCAGAAACAGCAATATCGTAAAATAGTCATTGTTGAGATTTGAGTTTAGACAGCCCATTTATGAAATTTGTGTAGGACAAAGTGGTATTTTATTTATGTTTCGGATTTTGTTTCTGTCTTCCGACCCACACAACCCCCCCTATACGATAGTGTGATTCATATGTTTGAACGACCCAAACAGTGCCACCCAATTTATACTAGAATCGAGTAAATACGGCATCTACAGGACACTACCTTCCTTTTCGTACCACCAACTTCACGAAAAGATTTTCGGACCCGCAGATTAATTTCCACTGGCAGTGGCGAGCTTTGGGTTGAGGCCCATGTTCTGCCAGGGTTTGAACCCGCAGATTTAACTTGTCGATGCTTAAAGTTAACACGGAGATAGTTTGGGCACAGTTATACATTGAGCACGAAAGATGGGACTCCAGGCTTTTGAGGGACAATCAACAATTGCCTACATTGTCTATGCTAAAGAACAGCCCTCGTCCTAGCACTTGTATCCATGTTGTGATTGAATCCTATGAATCTAGAGAATACTTTTCAGCTGTACCTGCGTCCGGGAATTACCTTAGTTTCTGCATAAAAAATTTTTATAAAAGTCTGAAATTTGTAATAACTCATATCATAATCGCCTGATTACACATCTTATTGAATTCCGCAAATCTTAACAACCCCATTCGTCCTCAACCGAAGCATATTAAAATCAACTTTTACTTAAATTTTATTAAGCACATTAATTAATAAAGAAAATCTCATTAAATTAAGCAATTTAACAGCCTTTAGATTTTCGAATCAGACTATTTCTCTTGCTTTTTATATATGTTTCTTTCTCTCTTCTAATGTTAGAAGTTAATCCTAAAGAAAAAGAACAAAATCATGACATGAGTAATTACGGTCGATCATTATGCAATTTGGACCATTGTTCAATGGTGTTCTATTCGTTTACAGTAGCACTGTATATTTTTCTAGTGAAATTAGAAATTATATAACAGAAATTTTCACTTTCTATTTCAGACTCCATATTAAAATCAATTTAGTTACTAATTCCGATTAAATCTAATCACAGATATTTAAATTCTATTACAGGCAGTAACATATAAATAAAGAAAATATTGTAGAATTAATCATTATTTGAGTATTTCTTTTAAATCACATCTCTCGCGATTTTCCCACAATTTTCTCTCTCTAGTATTATTAGCTGTTAATTCCGAATAAAAATGACGGAATCGAACACTGTAAATCATTTGCACTTTTGTTGCTGAGAGTATCATGGAAATCCATCTGCCCGTAATGGGGAGTAAGGTTCCTGATAGATATGATAATATAAATAAAAAATAACGCTTCTGAAGACAATAATCAGCTAAATGTTTTAGATATCAAGCTGGAATTTTCATGAACGCCTGTAATTGCTGGTTGTCTGATAGTTTGCCGAAATTATCAACGAAATAACAGAAAAAAAAACGAGCGAAATTTGCATAATGTTTTACAGTTTAAAGAGTATGACAGTCATAAATAAGACATAAATAAGCCTTCAATAGAAATTTATGGTGCTCTGTATTCTATAACCTAAAATAAGGTAATTTTCTGATTTGGGATTTAGTTAAGAAAAGGACGACAAAGGAAGCGTTTGAAAAGACTCCGTGGTTCTGACCGGTGGCCACCGATCAAGACAAGAGTGTTTGAAAACTAGATCATAATCTCTCAGTTATGACTGCTGCCGTTTAAAAGCTCGTTTCGATCACGGTTCGGTTATAATCAAAATGACCGAGATTTTCCTGCTGGTCATCGCGGTTTTGTTGTTATGTGATACGCAGAAACTGGTTTTGCTGGAACGCGTCTGAAACGCGCTGAATAATATTATTAATAACCACGCTAAGTTTATTTTCTTTTGCTGAGTAACCGATACACCGATCAATAACTATGACGTATCTAATCATAACCGAGATGACCAGTCGGTTGACTTTTCAAACGCGTCCATAATATATGATTCGCTAAATAACAAGCCTTATCAGACTCTGCCCGGCGAATCTCCAAAATAGACCCGCCGTCCGAAAAAAGAAAAAAAAACACGAACTGAATTTAAGCTAAAATCTGCCTGCCTCCTCCCCCCCCCATAACCGAACCGAAGATGCTACTGAGGCTGTAAATGATATAAATTCAACCGAAAATTTAACTGAAACAGAAACTCACACAAATTTGAACCCACATTTGCCAACATTTCCAGCTGAAAAAACATAGACCCCTCACCGTCCCCGCGGCTACCACCTACTGGAACATGCAGGGCCTAAATGATTTCATACAATTATTCAATGGGATTAAAAATGTCTTCGCAGGCATCCAAATAGACAAAATCATTGAATTCACCAAATATCTGTAAATTAATCAGGGCTCATGGCCCCATGGATTGCTATCTATGATATTTAATGCCATACATAAGTTTTTTACTTAGTATAGCCCCTGTATTGCTCTTAACCCTCCCAGTATATTGAGATCCCTTTTCCAACTACCACCTTTACCCATTTGATCATTGATCCCCCCCTTTTATAGGGTTCTCAAAATGTAGCACTCTCTTAATGCACACAACCAGTTTACACATCATATAATGCTAGCGCATCTTCTATCCATGGCTTAAAAATGATTAAAGGCATAGCAACTCGGAGATGAAGCACATTGTTTTCTAGGTGCTTCAATAACTGCGTACATACACAAATGGTCACACTTCTTTAAGCTAATTACTGATGGAAGTCACCGGTTTGACTTTTCTTCTGTCTCCATTAATTAGACGTGCTCTTCAAAGCTTTTTATATCAATAAAAATTTCAGTTATCTGGTAATTGATTTGTAAATGACATCCTACTGCTCCGAGGTTGGTGTGAATAACTGCGTCTAATTATTTGTTATTCCGCCTCGCCGCTCTACTTCACTATCATTTCCCTCACTGCATTTATTTATTTTTGCTTGTTTGCTCCTCAAATTCATATTTTCTGCATTTTCTTATTGTTAATCGTTTTACTTTTTTTTCGTCCTGCCTCTTATTTTACTATAAAGTTCTAAATACTACTATTGATTGTCCCATTTCACTTTCTTACCTGGATGTCCACATACCTGCTGATAATACAAGAAAAATAAAAAAATAATATTTTACAATATGACTGTTAAATACAATTACATTAAGAATTTTTCTGTCTATAAATTTGTTGATCTCCATAATACCTATTATACCGATATTGATATTTAAAGCCTATTTTAATGCACTTGACATGTATACGTTATGGCTAAAGTTAAAAATCCGGTTTGTATTAATAATAAACGGCTATTATCAATAATGATCACGTGTTTTGGTAAATGTGATAAATATTGCATATTAAACATATTTACCGGTTAATGTTAATAATTACCAATGAAGTTGGTCATTGTGATTAATTAAGCATAATTTATTGAAATCCCATCTCAACCGTAATTTTTATGTCATGCGATAGGAAGTGTATGATGTTACATACAATAACAATTTAGTTAGCAATGAAATTTTGTCAATGTAAAAAATATTTTATAATAATGATCACTGTTATTTATAAGATACATTCATTATTTATTACAACAAACATATTACATTACACACAAACACATTAAGGCGACAAAAAATTGCATACAAATTACATTACTAATACAATAAATGGAAATCTCAAGCTAAGCGCCTTGAAAATTATTTGGTCAAACGAAATTTCAATTGACCAAACTCCATTAGTAATTTTGATTAACAACCGGTTCATGGGATAAATGATCATATATTATTCACTTTAACTGGTTTATTTGGTTAGTATTACTAATAGACGGTTATTACTAATAACAACCGATTAATCGCATTGACCGTAACATATACACCACTTAGTATTGTATTTTATGCTGTGTTCTTTTTGAGTTTGTGTGGTTACTCCATACGTATTTTATTAAAACTTTTTGCTCAGCATCCCATGATATTATCTAGTTTGTTGCATTATTTAACCGTCCCATATCGCAAAACATTATGAGAAATTTGTGAAAGTGCCATCATGTGTTAAGTGATGTGTACACTTCACTTTCGACGGATCAACTACGAATTTTCATTCTCTTTTGCTCACGTATTTTGCACCGTCACATTTACAGAACCGGTAGTGAAAATCCTTAAGGAACCCCTTCGAAATTCAATGCTGAATCCATACCACTCATCGTCTAAGCTCTAACTATATCCAATTCTGTGAAATAGATTTTGCAATGAAGATGTAATTATTTTAATCAGAACTGGTATCTCCAGAACCGAATGTTGAAATCCTTTGTAACATCCTTACTCCCTCTAGAATTCAATATTTAATCTATATCAATTTTAATCTGAGCTCTATTAATAGTCGATTATGAAGAAAGAGATATATCAAGGAAATAATTTAACCGGAAGTAGTAAAGAAACGAAATTTGAAATCCGTAGTGAATCCCCAAATATCTCATAAACTTGTTGCTAAATTAATATGAATTATCATCTAAGTTCTATCTACAACCAATTCTGAGAAACACCCAATTCTATCTACAACCAATTTTTAGATTTTCAAGGAAAATCACAAATTTTTAACCGGAATTTCTACAATACCGGATATTGAAATCCTTAGTAAACCCCTCAACCCATTCGAAAATTCGATGTTGATTAAGTATTAATCATCGACTGAACTCTTCTAAGAAAACAATTATCAAATCTAAGAAGCCAATTCTAAGAAATACATGTTTCACTATAAATTTTTGAACAAAAACTGTAATAAAACCAGAATTAGAAATCCTTTGTGTCCTTTAAAATATACTGCTGCATCCATATCACTCCTTATACAAGCTCTATCTATAGCAGATCCTAAGGCATGAATGCTTAAAGAAATTCAAGTAAAATATTGATTATAAATTTGTTTGCCATCAATAAGTGAATTTTTTTTGTGTATTATTAACAGTCACCAGTAATATTTTAGAATCATGTTGTACATAAAAAATATTTAAAAGTTATCAAAGGATCTCGAACATTTCCCTGGGATTAAATCCAGAAGGCTGCATAAAGTACTATAGCAGCCGAGAAGAAATAAGTAAAACATACATCCTTTGTCAATCACAAATTTCTTCAGATAAGCGTGGATGACTTTTGGCACTGCATTTAGAAAGCTGCATAAAATATAGCAGCCGAAAAGACATTAGTAAAACATGCAGCCTTTGTCAATCACCAACTTCTTCAGACAAGCGTGGATAACTATGGAGAAATGGGTTGTACTCACTGCCATAAATTTTTGCATACCTTATATACAACTGTATGTAATGGCTGTCCAATTCTTGAAAACGAGCCTAATATAAAAGCTATCACAATATTTAATTGTGAAATGTCAGGCCAATATGTATGATGTATTTGACGTTGGCCACGCCCACATTTGACTGTACCTATTTTCCCCTTTCGGAGGCATTGAAATAGCATTAATTTACAATACTAGAGGAAGCCTCCCCGTGCTCGCTGACGCTCACCAAAGCCCGTAATTCGTTAGGGCGTTTAGTATTCGCTAATACTCACCAACATCGAATCTTGCTTCGTGAGCTACGTTTTGCGCTAACTTTCGATAAACCTGTAACTTGATTCGCGAGTTAGAAGGCTTCATCTCCTACTCGCTGGTGCTTGTTTCTCGAGGTCTTAGGTTCTGCCTGCTACTCAGGTGTAATACGGCCTTTGAAGCATTCGCTAACACTCACCATCCTATTTTCCTCGAAGCTATTTTTTCCCGGTCGGTGCACAGGACTTCCTTTGTATCCATTGCTTGCTAACTGTCAGGATTTGGTGGCTCGGCCTTATGCTTCCCAATAACAGCATGCGTTCTCCTCGCCAGCTCTTATGTTACGCCATCTACGCAGATATTAGAGATTCGCCACTAGTTCATTGACACTCACTAATCCTCGGAGCTCTCACTTCGTGGACTCTTTTACCCCTCTAGGTTTACATTACACCAACTCGCGCGGGGTCTCTTACGTGATTTGGATTTGCGATGATCATAGTCATGCTGATTGAATACTAGTTCATTTGGAACAGATGGCAGATTTTTATAGAACTTAAGCGCTAGCTTTTTAATTTGGGCTCTAACACTTTTTATTTTGAAGTCTTTCCTAATTACCGAGTTTCTTAAGTATCTAGGGGCTTTCCTTATAATCCTTAGGGTTTTGTTCTGTTTTGTCTCTAGTAAGTCTATAGTAGTTTTACAGTCATATCCCCATACGGGTGCTGCGGCCGGATTCCCGGGCGGATGACTGATTTATAAATTAGGAGTTTATTTTGATAACTTAGAGTTCCGTTTCCTATCATTGGGTATAAGGCTCCTGTTTCCATATACGCTTTTTTGTTTAAGTTCGTTACGTGCTGTTTCCAGGTTAGGTGGGAATCTATCGTTACACCTAGGTATTTAGTAGATTTTTCCGCTTTTAGGGCATGGTTGTTTATGTACAGAGGCGGCGGAGGATTACGTTTTCTAGAGAAATAAATCCAATGACATTTATTTTGGTTTAATTTTATTCGCCTTTTTTCCAGCCATGTTTGGAGTATGTCTAAGTGTTGTTGTAGGTGTCTGTGTATTATTGAGACGTAAGGGTGTTTTGCAAGTATCGCACTGTCGTCTGCATAGAGTGCCAACTTCGTGTTTGGGGTCCTGGGGATGTCATTTAGATATATGTTAAAGAGTGTCGGGCCCAGGATGGATCCTTGCGGTTCACTACTTTTAATGAGCTTGGATGTAGACAGGTTATCTATTACTCTAACTGAGAGGTTATCTATTACTCTAACTGAGAGGTTATCTATTACTCTAACTCTGAGATTAAAAGTTTGACAAGTGCGTCAGGGACTTTTAGAGTGATCAATTTGTATGCTAATCAACAGTGCCACATTTTATCAAATGCTTTTTGTATGTCAAAAAAATCGCAGCTGTAGGTGTCTTACTATTAAGTCCAGAAGATATGTACTCTACCATTCTCAGCAATTGATGAGTGGTGGAGTGTTTTGACCGAAATCCAAACTGCTCCGGAATGATAATATCATTCTCACTAAGGTGTGTGTATAGTCTATTAAGAATTATTTTCTCAGTAATTTTACTAAGTGTCGGTAGTAAGCTGACTGGTCTATAGTTGGCTGGAATTGTGGCATCCTCACCAGGCTTATGGATCGCTATAATTATCACTTCCTTCCATTCTTTGGGGAAATAATTTAGTTTTATTATTTTGTTTATTAGGGTGGTCAAGTAAAATATTATATTTAGGGGTAGGTTTTTCACCGCGATATTCCTGATTTTGTCGTGCTCTGGGTTTTTACGGTTTTTAAGGTTTTTGATGATATCAGTTACCTCTTGCGGGGTGGCTGGTTTAATCTCAGCCGTGACCGGGGAGTTCCTGAATTGTTTAGAGTTTGCCTAACCATTCTTAGGGTGTCCTGATACATTAGATCGTGGTTTGGTTCAAATTGGTTTTCGTAATGCTTAACAAGCGCCTCTGCTTTTTCTTCGTCTTAGTACGCGATTATAACGCCATCTATTAGTGGCGGGAGTTTAATTTGAGGTTTTCTAAGTATTTTAGCGAATTGCTAGAGCGATACGTCTTCCGGGCTAAGGGATTCAATTAACTCTTTGTACTGTTCCTGCTTTTCTGCGACAATTCTATCCCTGACTTTCCATGTGAGTCTGCTAAGCTCCCTTTTGACGGTAGGGTCTCTATTAGCCTGCCATGTCTTACGCATTCTGGTCCTTTACCTAACTAATTGTTTGACATGGTGGGAAAGTGTGGGCATTTTTGGTGACTCACGGTGTGTTGTGGAAGAGGCAATAGCTCTCTTGATTTCTGTTGTAAGTGTGTGTTTGTCAGAGTCAATATCCGCCGTGCTCATAATGTTGGGTACTGCCAAGTGCCCTTTTTTCAAAAAGTGCTCTTTTGAAAACGTTCTAGTTCACCCTCTCTTGTCCCAGCGGTAGATGATCCGAGTCGAATTCATCCAGGGTATCGATAGTGTGAACGTATTCTATGTTTCTCGTTAGGACAAAGTCTATGAATGAGCCGTTGGCACCTGAGAAGCAGGTTGGTCTCGACGGTGCAATGATGTTGGTGTTTGTTGTGCTCAGTAATCTGTGTACCGCGTATGTTGGCTCTCCTGCTGCCCCACGCTCGGTGGTGTGCATTGAAGTCGCTCGCGAGTATTGTGTTTGGATATCGCGAGAGAAGCAGTTCCATCTGCGCAGCTATATTTATACCACTCATGTTTTAGACATATATTGAACTTAGAATAAATGGGTTTACATTATTTATTTTAATTTTTATGCTAGTATTTTCTATACCTTGAAGATTTATGTTGTTTATTTCCTCGTGGGGAATATTTCTTTTAATACATATTGCTGTTCCTCCATGGGGGTTTCTAGCAGTTGTATTTGAGCTAAGTTTGTGATAGCCAATATAGTTTGCTATATTTAGTTTTTTATTTTCTCTAAATACCCCGATGCCTTTCCTCTGTTCCACGGGTTCTTCGGGCATTGCCGGAAGTTCGCTGGGTGGTCTCCATTGCAATTTGCATACGTAGTCTTCTCAGACCTAGGTCTCTGGCTGTCCCGTGTGAAGTGTTCTTCAGCACACTTAAGGCACTTAGGTGGCATACTGCAGTTCTCCGAGGAGTGTTTGAACTGTTGGCACTGGTAGCAGATTTTGAAGCCCCGTGCTCTGAAGGCCTCTACCTTCACAGCCAAGTAACCTAATGTTGTTAGTCTGTAGATCCTCTTCCAGTCTTCCGTAGGCCTAAGGCTGACTAAGAAGATCGGCAGGGGTAATCTTGTTTTAGTGTTTCTCAGTTGAGAAACCCGGACTTCATCTAATCCTTCGGATGTTAAAGTGATTTTCATTTCCACCATGTTATAATTTGTTGGTAGCCCCTTCAGAACTACCTTTTTTGGCCTTTCCCTCTTTAGGTTTAAGCTGTGGAAGGGGATTTTCTCACTACTTAAATGGCGCTGTACAACCATGTAGGTGTCAGAGTTACTTGGAATCAGTTTTAGCATGTCTCCTGTGAGCTTGCCAGATACTTTATTTCCTGATATATCATTTAGTTTTTTAAGGAGAACTTTGTAATTATCATTGAACTTGACAAAAAAAATTCAGCTTTTGGGTCTTTTTTCTCAACCTCAACTGTTTTTAGCCTGCCACTATTTTCGACCGTTTTAGGTTTAGGTGCAATTTTAAGCACAACTGGTTGCGCGGCAATCTCAGCGTAAGACTTAGTTTTAACATAATCATTGTCAGTTACATTTACAACATTATAAGCTATTTCATTACAGTCCATGTTATCTTGGACATTTAAGTTTTCTTCTACAATCTGGCTTTTAGTAGGAGCATCCTTAGTGGATTGCCCCTCCAGCTTTCTTTTTTTATTTGGATTCTTAACCGTTTTAAGTTTATCTTCATCTTTAATTTCCTTAATTAATCCTAGCTCTATCATTTTACATTTGATTTTAACACTAGAATTACATCCCTCACATTTAGAAATCTCATAAATATCACAATCAATAAACCTATCCAATTTCTAGGCAAACAAAAAAGAGTTCACAGAAAGTAACAAACCTAGAATCTTGGAGACTTGGTCCTCTTCCTGTCCCAGTAGTCCGTTCATCAGCAGCTCCCTGATGTGAAGAGTCATCACGTAGACTGCCAGGGTGCAGAAGTTGACGGCGCTCTTGACTTCATCCTTCAGTCCAGTCATTAGTCCATCATCAGGTAGAGTTTCGCAGTAATTCATCATGGCACCCTTGAGAGGCCCGAATTCTTCCTTGTCCAGCTCACCAGCAAGTTCGCGAGTAGCTGCCACGTCGCCTCGTTCCAAATCCATATCGTCAGGGTAGAGAAGTTCCAAAAAAATAGCACTACCACGTGGTAACAACACATGTGGCACTCCAAAATGAAAAGCACAAAATCCAAAATGGCGAAACGTCTGTACACAATAAGCTGTAGAATTTCTTTTCCCGACGTGCTCTATTGTAACTAGATATACCACGCCCAAGCGGAAGCAAAAAGAACATGTTAGCAATTCCTTTATGTTGGCATATATATGGGATTGTTGAGGCGTTTAGCTCCGAAGAGGGTGCTGGTTGGATGGTTGTTTGATACTGGTTTTCTATTGGCTGAAGATATCTTGGACGGTCATCAGCCTGCAAGTCGGGGAAAAAGGAGGAAAGGGAAAAGAAGGGGCAGGAAAAAAAACCGTAAACGTAGTTACATTTAAAGTTAAAGGAGGGCAAGGGCGTCTCAATACAAGGATAAATTCAGATTTTAAAGTTAGTAGTTAAAATTTACATTTAAGTTCCGGAGAACAGGAATTAACATGAAAACTTGATTTGAGATTACAGTTTAGGTTTGCCGAGTGCAGAACGAAAAATGGGCACAAGTCAGAGTCACTCACGAAAAAAAAAAGGAGGCACAATTCAAAGACACATATTTGATTTACATTTAAATTACGTTTAAGAAAACGTGGATTTAATCAAAAATTCGTAACTCCACGTAGATACTGTCAAAATCCCGATGCAGGCAGAATTCAGGACTCAAACAGAAACTTAGGAACACCACCCCAGTTACTACCCCATAAAACTGCTATATCAACCCGTTTTTGCTGTCAACTTCTAAAATGTAGTGCCAATGGTCACTCCTTATTAAAAGCTACAACAAAATTCACTGATGACTTCGCGTTTCCTCAAAGGCAGCAAACAAGTTTGTATCCCTTTATTTTATTATTATCAAGCCTATGAACAATCAGGACTACTTTTAGACCACTTCTAGCCAATTATGTGGGACCTCAGTAAAGCGCTAGCTTAACACATACTGAGTAGAAAGGGTCGTAAAATACAGAAAACTCTATCGAACACGCAGAAGGGCCTTGCGCCTAGCCGCTATGGGTCCTTTTCATCCCACTATGCTCTGCGATTTGGTCCAAGAGAGATCTACAAGTTCCAGGCTCCATGATTAGGAAACTGCTGTGAATTCAGGATAAAGGGATTCCTAATTCTAGATTGTTATGGATGCATTTTTACACTGCTTATGACGGCCCCACATGCGTACATTTGATACGGAAAATATAGGACTGTTTTCATCTTCAACTGAGTTTGGTTTCATTCGACTAGAAATAACAGATCCTACAACATAATGTTAGCTCATAACACTTATAAACCTGACGACTCTTATGCCGGAAACCAGTGGCTTGTTACAAACTTACTGGATACAGTTACCTGCCAAATAGAAAGCAAAACATTGACTGTAACGAATAAATCCTCTTGAATTAAAAATGAGCAACTTCAGTGAGAGGTTTAGACCTTAATAAACCCGTACTCCAAACCGAGTGGAGGGCCAACTGTCATAACATCATCACGTACAATCTGAATTAATGACTATAAAATAAATATTGAACTTATGAACGACAAGCCTCTATACCAATACCCTCAGAGAGTGACGCTAACAAATTCTGGATACGACAAACTAGCACGTAAGTGAAATTAATTACCTAAATTTATTGAATGTTTAAAAAAGGTATGAAAACAAACTCTAGTCCTCAAGTTTAAGCTTACGAAAACAGAGAAAATTATGAACTTTGCACAAATATTGCTTAATGAAATTACATTAAGAATAGAATTATTTTTTGTCATAAATCATGTGTCTAATCACTTTGATGAATTTTGATTAATCATAAAAAATTAAGTCATCCCTCTTTGAGCTGGGAAGGATAGATTATGTGCACATTTTTATACTATGTCAACACAGATATAAATAACTAAAGAAAAAAAAAATTTGATATAATATTATTATAGAATGTTAAACATGAATATGATAAGAAATATGATGTTAACATTTCAATGTCAATGTAAATTTGTGTTCCTTTGATTCATTAGAACAATGAATAATGAATTCTAATGAATTACATAAAATATATAAATAAGCAACTTTTCTGTATACAAACATATCGTTTTAACTGCCTTAATGTTTTGGACTGATTATGATATTAATTATGATATTAATTATAATTTTAATAATAGCAGATGATGTCTGACAGTATGTCCTCAATTATTAATTTCGAACCTCTATAATATTTTATTGAGTTACAGACCTTGGATAATTGTAAAGGATATCTTAATTAAGAATGAGTAGTCCTCTTTGGTCTATACATTCATTTTTTAGAAGTATGATGGCATTAATGTTAGGTTCAATATTTATTTTCTTACTTAATTAATAATTTCTTTGTTTTGTTTGTTCCTTATACAAATCTACAGTATTTCATGAATTTTTGTGTAAATAATATCTATGATCGGGGTATATCTGGGTTAATCCCCGGTATCCCAGTAGTATATCCTTAGGATATCCTTGTGTAGATCCCTGCAGCTCAAGGACAGAGCGTCTGCAGGCCGGTTCGAAGATACGTGGTTTGATTTCTGGTTAGTGCAGCAAAAAACTTCACAATGGTTCCCGAATAAAGACTAAATTCTGTAGCTTAGTGCAAAAATGCCGGAGTAAAAATGACCTCAGTACGATTAGCAGAGATTCAGTGGAATCTGCATATTAATCTCCGATTTCATATCGGAAGGATAACAACCACACCAGAAAATTTTCTGGAGTATGGAAATAAAATCAGGAGGTTGAGTTAGATTGAGAGTTGCAGGTAGAGCGTGTTTTCGTGTCGAGAATACAGAGTCCATTTCAACGATTAGAGTCTCAGTAGCTCAACGGTAGAATGCCGACTGGGCAGTACCTTGGTTACCTTGGTTGTGTCAGCGGGTATGCTTTACTATTAGAAGTTAAACTTTTATTTTCCAGGCCTTGACTTGATGTTTTAACTTCAAGTCTTGGCGTCAGCCGGTATGCTTTACTATTAGGAGTTAAATTTTATTTCCGAGGAATCGACTTGATGTTTTTAAATGCAAATCTTGGCATCAGCTGGTGTAGTTACTGTCAGTAGTAGTTAGCATTTTATTGCACAGCTCTCGAATTGATGTTTGCTTCTTTAGCACAGCATCCAAATGTGAACTATTCTAGCTGTCACCGTCTATTCTAGCTGTCACCGTCTCAGTATGGAGTTTTAACTGCTCAACTTTACCTCCATGGATAATATAATACAGATGTTAATGTTTATACAGGATGTTTGAGAAAGATTTTCGCTTCAAAAAGATTGGTCATCATTGAGAAAAAATTGCTCTGGAACAGTTGGAGGTAGACCTATGGTTTCAATTCAGGAAATGCTTTAATTGAAGTAGCTATATTAGTAAACAAAATTTGATTATGTGACACTTTTTATTTTAAAAATAAATATCTGATGTGGGCAGCACAAGAATTTTCCTGCAGACTTAAGACCTATATCCACGTTACCCTTATTTTAATTAAATTTAATTCATTTTTTATTCAATTTTCGTTCACATTTGGTAACTGGACTTACTTTCAAATGTGGCGTAGAGAATGTACGAAAAAACTAATTTATCTCGAGAACGGCTAGTTCTAATGTAATGGGGTTGGTCTTATTCTTTTCTTCGTTAAAAATTAAGTATAAAACAAGCATTTATTGGATATATTTGAGCACACGTAGTTTTTTATTTTAAATTTTGACAAATTTTGAGGACCATTTTGCAAAAAATGCAGGTGAATTTTCGTTCGAATCGTACCAAATTCCAATCAGTACCAAGGTGATCCAAAAGCGACTTATCAATCGAATTTTGTGAAATTCGGTTCATTAGTTTTTCAGCTAGAGTGGATATAGGCTTTTGTGGGCTATTTCGCAAAAAAAACGGGTTCTTTTTTTATCCCGAATCGTGCCCAAAACTAATCAGCACCAGATTCGCCCACAAGTGACTTACTAAATTTTATGAAATTCGGTCCATTAGTTTTTTAGTTAGAGTGGATACAAAATCTGCACAGACAGACACACTGATGTCACGCTAAAAATTGTTTTATAGCATTCTAGAGGTTCCGAAACGTGTAGTTCCTTCGAAATCTGGAGTTGCGATATTCAGCATTATTCCAATACTTTGGCAATACATAACCATGTATTGCAGGGAAAGTAAAAATCCGATGTGGACAGTACATGACTTTCCCTGCAGACTTATATTCACGTTCTCTTTATTTTAATTAGATTTAATTCACTTTTAATTCAATTTTCATTCTCATTTGATAACTGTACTTATTTTCAAAGATGGCGTAGAGAAAATACGAAAAAACTAAAATATCTCGAGAACGACTAGTCCTAGTGTAATCGGGTTGGTCATATACTTTCCTTCGTTCAAAATTACGTATTAAACGAGCATTTAATGGATATATTTGAGCATACGTAGTTCTTTATTTTAAATTTTGGCGATTTTTGCGGGCCATTTTGCAAAAAAAACGGCAGGTTGTATTTTTCCGAATCGTACCAAAATCAAATCAGCATCAGCGTTACCCACAAGCAACTTAACTACCAACTTTTGTGAAATTCGGTCCATTAGATTTTGAGCTAGTGTGGATACAAGCCTTTGCGGGCCATTTCACAAAAAAAAAGCGGGTTCTTTTATACCGAATCGCACCCAAAACTAATCAGCACTAGATTCGCCCACAAGTGACATACCTACCTAATTTTATGAAATTCGGTCAATTAGTTTTTCAGTTTGAGTGGATACAAAACCTGCACAGACAGACAGACAGACACACAGACACACGCACAAACGTCACGCTAAAATATTTTTTTCGTATTCTAGAGGTCTCGAAACGTATAGATCCGTCGAAAACTTGTTTTGCGATTTTCGGCATGATTCCAATACTTTCCCTATACATTACCATGTATTGCAGGCAAAGTAAAAATCTGATGTGGGCAGCACATGACTTTCCCTGCAGACTTATATCCACGTTCTCTTTATTTTAATTAAATTTAACTCACTTTTAATTCAATTTTCGTTCTCATTTGATAACTGGACTTATTTTCAAAGGTGGCGTAGATACGAGAAAACCAAAATATCTCGAGAACGGCTAGACCTAGTGTAAAGGGTTTGATCTTATTCTTTTCTTCGTTAAAATTTACGTATTAAACAATCATTTAATGGATAAATTTGATTATACGTAGTTTTTTATTTTAAATTTTGGCGATTTTTGCGGGCCATTTTGCAAAAGAACGCAGATTATTTTTTTTCTGAATCCTACCAAAATCTAATCAGCACCAGGGTGACCCATAAGTGACTTATCTACCTAATTTTGAGAAATTCAGTCCATTAGTTTTTCAGCTAGAATGCATACAAGCTTGTGCGGGCCTTTTCGCAAAAAAAGGCGAGTTCTTTTATCCCGAATCGTATCCAAAACTAATCAGCACCAGACTAGCACACAAGTGACTTACCTACCAAATTTTATGAAATTCGGTTGATTAGTTTTTTAATTAGATTGGATACAATATCTGCTCAGACAGACACACAGACACACAGACAGACGTTACGCTAAAAACGGTTATTTCGTCTTCTAAAGGTCTTGAAACGTGTAGATCCGTCGAAAACTCGAGTTGCAATTTTCGGCAGGCATGATTCCAATACTTTCCCTTTACATTACCATGTATTGCAGGGAAAGTAAAAATGTAACGTTTTGTATTAGTCTCCTTAAAAGTTCCTTTCAATTATAAATTATTTTCCATAGCCCAATTAGTCGCGCAAAAAAGTTCCTTTCTTAAACCAACGCTGCACTGGATCACTCCGCTTCGCAAATAACCGAACAGCAGGTTGGGGAAATCTAGTTCAACCTTGATATAGTTCATTCAGAAATGATATTTAAAACAGACCATAAAATCAAAATAAATAACATCATTCGTATTTAAATAAAAGTCTCCTATTAAATACCTACTTTCGTAATATTTTTATACGTCTTTGGGTTTTTATAATATTTATTCGATTTTCTAATATAAATGTTCAAAACTTTATTGCTTTCTGCTTGATTCGTTTCCTCCGAAAATTAATTGGTCTTAATAGTTGTTCCATTTTTGATCAAACCATAAAATATCTCAAGAACGGTGAATATCGGCCTCTTGTAAATGATGGCATTCATGTTAAAAAGCTGACATAATATATACATACACTGGCGGGAAATAAAATCCCAACACCAAGATGGAGTTGTGCTAGATAAACCAAATTTGGGAAGCTCGTTTGCACATATGAAACATGATCACTATTCAAATTTCGAGCTAGCCGAATAAGAGTGGCGCCAGTAGCGCCACTATGATCATGCAAATCACGTGTGCTTTAAATACTTGGTGTAAACTTTGTGAGCGGTATTTATCTTCCAGACTGGGCGTTGTGAGCTAGGTTTGAGTCAAGAATGCATTTAAGGAGACGAATAAGGCAGTATCAGCAGCTTAGTGAGTTTGAACGAGGCCGTATAATAGGGCTACGAGTAGGTGGATTTTCTTTCTGCGATGTTTCAGAAAGACTTGGCAGGCGATGATTGTAGTATGCTCATGATTGTTGGCAGCAGTGGTCACTGGAAGGCACTGTCTCAAGAAGACCGGGGTCCGGCTGCACACGGGACACTACTGAGAGGAAAGACCTCCGTATTCGCCGCATGGCTGTGGCGGTTCGTACTGCATCTGCAGCAGCAATTAGAGCTTCTGTTGGCCCCAGAGTGACACAGCGAACTGCAAGAAATTCATAACTTGAGGGACAGCTCCGAACCAGACGGCCTATAGAGTTCATACCACTAACTCCGAATCACTGCTATCTGCGACGTCAGTGGTATCAATCTAGAGCTCATTGGAGGGCATAGTGGAGATCTCTTGTATTCTCAGATGAGAGCCGTTTCTGTCTTGGTGCCAGTGATGGTCGTATGTTGGTGAGAAGGAGTCCAGGTGAGCGCTTGGTACCAAGCTGTCTGCAGGGTAGACACTCTGGGCCTACACCAGGAGTAATGGTCTGGGGAGCCATTTTCTATGACAGCAGGAGCACTCTCGTCGTTATCCCAAGCACATGGGCAGCAAATTTATATGTCGGTATGAGTAGAACTACCTATATTTTATATGTGTATTCCATTGATAATTTATATTTTTATATTTCCAGTGATATTTTATATGTGTATTCCACAAACTAACCAATAAAGTACTTTTTTGACAAGCGAATATGAAAAAACCGCTTACATTTCACACAAGCACATTCTCCTGATAGTTTAGAGTGCTTGTCTCGATATCAAGAGGCTGGGGGTTCTAAATCTTTATAGTCGGTACAAGACTTCATACAGACCCCTGCAATGTGTCAACCCATCACCTCTAGGATATACTTTTCGGACCTATAGATTCGTTAATTGCTAATGAATAATTTATTTTGATATCATTCATTAATGCTTTCGAATATTTTTAAGGGTTACTTATTTCCAACAAAATAAGTATAACACATACTTTCATCTATTAGGTTTGGAGATATGAACGTCCAAAATTTACAGTTTTCGTAAAACCCCGATTTTAGTCGATATACCGACCATAGATGTTAGACGGTTACAACATTATTTATTTAATCAGAAATGTCCGTGCACTATGTACTTTGCTCTGATCCAAATACAACACAGCAGAGAAACAGGAATCGGCTCCCGCCAGCCCTCCCGTCCCCTTTGAATCTGAATATCCTTCTTCTTTTAACTAGCTGCGCTCTTTATTGAGTGTAGCGTTCTTGAGAATAATTCTATTGCACCTGATTTCTGATTAAACGAAAACATTTTTTATATAAAATATAGCAATAAAATATTATTGGTACATATTAACTGTATGCATATATATTTTATTTTATATTTTCAGCAATCTCGTTCTCTATAGGGTGATAACTCTAATCTACTTAGGCCTTACAGAATGACTATCCAAATTACTAGAAGAAAAGTTATTTCAACTTTCGAAATTTTCCCTCGTCAAGTTTTTATTTGATTTCATTCCTAGTCCCTATTTCAACATCTAATTAAAATGTTACACACGTTCGATTCCAGCCACTGCCAAAAACTGCCGCCGTGTTCACGCGGAGTACGATCACGTTAAACATGTGGGACCGAAAGTCCTTCCGAGAGGTTGGTGGTAGGGGAAGGAGGGTACGGTCCCTGTGGATGCCTTCCCCACTGGGTTCCGGTCTAAATTGGGTGGCACTTCCCGACCGTCCAAACAGTTACCTTACACCTTTCTGGTAGGTCGGGCGGTCTGGGTTTCAACAACAACACTTTCATATTTATGGAAAGTAAACACTATTTCAAGAACGAGAACTCCGGATCGGAAAAAATGGGCGTGGCCATATAAACTAATGATGCATGTTGGCTCGACTTTTTACAGTTAAATCTTGCCGATATTTTTTAAAAAGTTTGCTGTACGCAGCACATGACTTTCGCTACACAATGCAAGAACTTTGTTCAATGCGAAATAATGATGGACAAAATCGACGCCACAGTGATGTTAAAATTAAATACCACACTGACATTGGACACTTTTCTGGACGACAGTGTGCGTTATTATTTAGAAATATCAAATTAACATTTCGCGCAAATCTAACTTGACAATTGAAAATACTGCCAACGTCTGAGAAGAAATACACTTTGATGTTTTAAAATGTGCTAACTATTAATTCATTAAATAAACATCATTTTTGTAACTTTATTTCTTCATTATTGATATTTATTTCGCCAATTTTGGTACTTTCCGTAATATATGCCCTACATTAAAAATGCTCAAGTTTGCGATTTTTCACCAACTTAGTAGCAAAAGTCGAAAAATTAATCGACGAGTGTTACGTATTTGATGAAATTTACTACTGTTCAACATACCGTAAACATTTAGATACATTTATTTGAAAAAGTGCAATATCTCGAAAAAGGTTCAAGCTAGCGTTCTAAAATTTGTGTCAGTCGTTTTAGAATACATATTACGCATTGTGACTATTTATTTAACAATTTATTTAACATTATTATATTTATTTAACATTGATATATTATATTTAACACTAACATACATATAAATAATTAATTAACATTATTATTGCGTGTCCTAATCTTTTACGATAAATTATTCCAGCAATCAACAGGGCTATAGTATTTATGGGTCCTAATAATCGCGCCAAATTACTTTTAAAGTGCTCCATTCGTTCGTGAAATATCGGATCGACACATAGACACACACACTGGGACGTAAGTGGACAATCTTAGCTGGGGGTGGGGGGGTAGAAGGAAATTTTTCCGACTAATGTGGGAAATTTCCGTCTGAACAAACAAGTGAGTTAACTTTTGTTTTTGAGTGAGTGCATTGCTGTTCTAATGATCTTTGTGCAGTTCAAAATGTACTCTGCAATTATTTCTTTCAATTTTCGAATGTTTTGTGTATATGTCCAAATCGTACCCTAATTAAAAAAAAATCTCAACCAAATATTTGGTTTTGAGACTGTTTTTGAGGTTCTTTTTTTATAAATAATTGTGCATTTTTTTATCTGTCCGATGTGTTGAGCAAATGCACAGATTTGTAGCTGCCAATTAAAAGAAGGCAAAAATTAGCAGAATATTAAATATATTTCAAAAAGTATTAAATTTCGTACGTTTTAGGATTTTATTCGAATGCACATGACACGTTTCCAGATGATTGTCTAGCACTTATAAACCCGCGAGTTTCTATGCCAGGAATTGGCTGTGTAAATTGCGGAACATGCATCTTTCTTTTGCTAAATTTAGGTGTTTTATTAGGTTTTTGTAACTAATTAAAACTTTATTAAATTTTTCTAATCTTCGAATGCACTTTACTCTTAAAAAATTTCCTCAAAAAAGAAGAAATACACGCGTTTCTACGCCAAGAATTAGCTTTGTAAAACACGGGATGTTCATAATAGCATACATATATTGTCCAAAGGAAATTAATGTGATATGATTTATAGTCGTAGCCGTTTTTCCATTTACTCGCTATTTATTTTAAAAAATCATTTAGGCATGGACGTAAAAAAAATTTGCAAATGATCCACCATAAAATCTACCTGCACACATATTCTTAAATACAACTGAATTGCATTTTTTAGGTTATCTGATATTTATTTCGCCGCATCCAAAACAGGAAGCTTAGCTCAATTCTACAGTTTGAATTCTATAGAAAGCTGTATGTATCTTCTCAAAAAGGCATCGAAGCAACAAATACATCTCACTTAATAGATTGCGGAGGACTGCACTTTCATCCCGGTGGATTGTGCATTTCTGAGCTCTCTCCTAGTGAAAGGATCGTTTATGTTCCTTATTTTTTTTAAAGTTTTTAGATCGCATCGGTATAAATTTGTTTCAAACTAACATTGAGCTACACAGCGTTTTTCAACGTGTGTTATAGTTTCGTGTAAATTCACAAAAAATTAAAGAATTTTGATGCACAATTTGGACCACAAAAGTTTACTTTTTCTCATTTAGGGGTTTTGGTATTACATTAAATTTCCAAAAAGGGTTCCGAGACCAAATCCCTTCGTAAGACAGTGAGCTATAATATACAACTAGAGAGAGTACATATCACACTTTAACATTGTTCGGCCGCGGTTACTTTCGGAGTTGGCGAAAATCATCAGCGGTTGAAGATGAGATTCTTCATTATTCAAGTAGTATAGCGGGCGCTTATCTAAGACCTAAATATGTGGGTTACGGGAGGTTAGTGGTAGGAGGAAGGTACGGTACCTGTGTTTGTGTCCCCCACTGCATTCTTGTCTAAATTGAATGGGAATTTCCCGGCTATCCAAACAGATACCTTACACTTTCGGATAGGTCGTACGGTCTGGGTCGAGAGAGGAAAGTTCGTCTCCAGTTGTTGCAAGCCAATCTGACGACTCGCTTGTACGTCGACGATAATCTGCAGCCGATTGTTCTGCCTATGCCGTCAAGTCGCCCAGGTTTCATTTACCAACACGACAAAACTCGAACATATACTGCACAAATTTCTCAACAATGTCTTCAAGGATTTAATACACTCCTATGGTCATCCATGTCCCCATATCTATCACCAATAGAGAACGTCTCGGATATGCTGTGACAGCAATTGCTGCTTTCTCTGAATACCACTGAATTAGCTGATCAGTTGCAACATGTGTGGCAGAATCTTCCGTAGAGGGACATAAACAACCTAACTGATCCTATGCGGCACCGAATATCGGTTTTTATAGCCGATTACCACTTACTAAAATGCTCAGTTTTCTGTCGTCGCCACTTCTTAATAAAACGTTTTTAAATGATCCCAAATTCTAATCATTTGCCAAATTTCCTCAAACGACACATACATGCCGAGCTTCGCGGCTGTAGGCTCCATTTATTATGGGTGCATATAACTTGTTGCAACTGAGTGTATATAGCTTCAATGTTTTTTCAACAGTGATTTGAACGAATTTTTAATCACCTTTCTAAAAGTTCACTCATGTTTACTAATTCTACCCTGCTGAATCCAAATCTGAAAGTCTTTTTCCAAATTAATCCTAAGATCTGGGAAAATTGCATCTGAATGTTTGGCCTTCTTTGCTATTTTTGTGTTTATAATTTCAGGTCGAAGGTTTTGTCCAACATGGTGCAATTGCATGGTTGTAGGAACTCAATTCTTGAAGAAATAGAAGGAAAACTGTATTCACCTCATGGAGTTGAAGGTGCGACCACCTCCGTGATTTTGCTGACTAGGAAAGTAATTTTGAGAGGCCATCCCAAATTAAAAATTCAGAATATGAATATCTAAGCCATGAAGTTAGAGATACATGTTTTCTGCTTTACCTTTAAAATCACCTTGCAAACAATGCAATTATGCAAACTTTTTTGTAGATAGAATGGTTGGAGCTGAATTATATGGGCCATAAATTGAGTGTCTTTTCTTCCATGGTATAGCCAGACCAATTAAAAACTTGAGCTGAAAATAATTAAAGTGGTATCACGTCTACTTCAAAATTTAAGCATAAATTAAAGATACAAATCATAGATAAAAAGGTCATTTAATCATAAAATATCACCCTATAACACGTACAAATATTTAAAGTCCAGAGCGCCCAGGCATCACCATACCCTTTATTAGCTCACTCGAATATTACTACCTTATTCAATCGCATTCGTACGGATAAGTTTAGGGATAGAGATAACTTTAAAAACTATGCTGGGGTGTATGTTGTACCCCTTTTAACTCCTGATAATGACTGCAAGTTTTATATTGGTAGTAATAAACGTACTGTTCTTATCCGTTTTGCTGAATATGCTCGTGATGTCAAGAATGTTAAACTTTCTACGGCTCTTGCCCAATGTGTTATTAATCATAATTTTCAACCTTTTTTTGAAAAAAACTTTCCTTTTAATTCGTTGCAATAACCCTCTTAATATTTTTCTTTATGAATCAATGTTTATTTATATGTATCGTGATTCCATTTGTAATTTTGATCCTGTGCAAATTGTAAGTTAAGCTTCGTGACTCGTTCTTGACCCTATGCTTGTTAAACTTCTACACAGTTATGTGACGTTTCTTTTTAATGTTATTTATGCTTGGCTGAAATTTGGGCATGCTTCATTGTCTTTTCATTTGCGTTTATATTTAATACTCGTTTAAATTTTAAATCTCCCGTCTATAACACTTTTTATTGTAATTTTGTAATTGTTTAATCCTTGATAGCTTGTTTATAATACCATTTAATTGTCATTATTCCGTAACTGATTTATGCAAATTTTGTCTGCCAATTTGGTCTATATATAGGCTTGTTTCCACGGTAAATTTTCATATAGTCACTAATGAAGGGTGGTGATTCCCGGAGACGCTCTGGCCTTTTAATATTTGTACTTTGATTTTATATGATTAAATGACCTTTTTATCTATGATTTGTGTCTTTAATTTATGCTGCAAAAATTGAGATAAAAAGTTTGTGGTATTAAACTTGATAAATTGGTTTGCAAAGGTTATAGGGGAGCGTAAATTCTTTGTTTTATGTCAGAAGTCGGTATAGTATGTATGTTTTGAGAAGGCGTCGTATAAGAGATAGTAATATTGAATTGGAGATGTGTGTGATTCGCATGTGACTGTGGATATTAGGAGTAGGTAGGAGGACAGGTTGCAGTTGATATCCGCCGGTTCCTGTTTCACATGCATGGCCGTGGTGCCCGAGGACGAGCGTATCGCTTTGTTGGTTTATAAAATTTATTCAAATTCGCTCAACATCTCCGAGAAATAAATACTTCGAAGGAACGTGAGATTAAATAAACCTGTAGGAATTGATGAGCCAGGTCCGAACTCGGGACCCCGTGCTTACAAGACAAACATTATAAGGTTAGAGCAAAAGCTAGCTTCGACTCCGAACTTATAATTCGGGTACTGGTTCCTAGCACCTTCGATCGATGTCTTTGGCAGGAGCAGAGTCATCTGCTGCCACAAACCAATTGCAGAGAAGAAAAGTCCAAAATATATAAAACAATTATTTTTGTAATTGAGCACCAATATTTTCAGTATAGGTAAACTATTACTGGAAACAAGTGCATATTAAGTGGCGCAAAGAGAATCAGAAGTGAATGAAATATCATTAAGCATCACTATTTTATGGATAGCTCGTTTTCAAAAATAAATAATATGTAATTCATTATTTTGATTAATTTTATTGGCTTCTTCATCGATATTTTATTTGTAAAATCAATTCCATCACTTTTTTGTTTCCTACTTATAGTGGCAGCTCTTGTAATGAGGTTATGACTATTCAATTACCGAGTGATGACCACAAAAAATCTTAATACAATATTTCGCAAACTATCAATGTTGGTTTATTATTTTGAAATAACTCAATTTAATATTATTTTGGGGGGGGGGGGGGGCGTGCCGTGGGGGAGGGGTATTTAAACGGGAAATAAAATAATAGTAATTATAATATTTAGTTTTTAAAATGAAATAATAGTAATTATAAATATATATGAAATAATAATAATTATATACTCTGCATTCTCAAACCTCTAACGTCAGATTGAAGTGAAACTGACAATCTAACTGATAACCTTCTTCTATTTTTAGGTCAGGCTAACCTTCCGATGCTATTTTTGTCCTCCAAATAACTTTTCTGCGTGGTTGTTGCCCTCCTTATTTGGAATTGGAGTTCCATATCCCAGAGTCCCCTGACTCCTTGCTAGTCGTACTATGGTCTCTTTCATACCTCCGACATCGTTGCACTAACTTACAGGGTTGAGTTGTTTGGTGACCATTTTAAGGAACTTTGCTGATCCAACCGGTAATCGAACAACGGATCTTCGTACTGGCATCAGTCGACTCTCTACCGCTGAACTACTGGGACGGAATTGCAAACTCTTATTATTGAAATGGATTATGCACACTTTTTGTTGCATTTTATATAATTTCGCATACTTTTATTAAATATATTTTTGCAAGAGATTGTGTAAATCATTTTAATTTTCCTTATATAGCAATGTACAGGGAAAAAACATAAATTGGTTCGAAAATAGGAATAGAATATACATATATTATATCGAATATACAGGTCGAATATATATTATTTGCACATTCCAGAACACGAATTCACCTTTTTCAGCATGATGTCTGCATGTGTGTATGTCAGTGTAATACATGTATCATTATGTCTCAAATATTCGAACAAATTTTTAAATTTTAGGTAGGTGAATTGTGTGTTGTGCGTTGCCCCAAAGTTAATTAGATTTTCGTACGATTAAAAAAATAGAACCTATATTTTTATATTTTGTTTCTTAAAAAACTTTTCATATTTTGGAGAAAAAGGAGGGCTAAATTTGCTTAAATGTACTAATAATATATGCTTAAAAGAACTGATAATGCTTAAATGCACTGTACGGCTAAACATATTTAAATGTATGATTTATACATAATTTTAGACGTCAAACTGAATGACAGCAACTTCTTTATTAATCTGTTCTAGCGCTGTTTGAGTTTTTCAGAATGCTGAAGAGCTGGCGACAATTTAATCAATCTTAAGTTGCTAAATGAAAAAGAAAATATATTAATAATGTAAATTGGCTATAATGTCAAATAAGTATCAATGTTTTTTATTTAATTCAACTCAAATTATCATGAAAGAAGAAAGAAAAATAAAATGAAACAGATGGATGTGGTACTTAACTCCTGATATAGTACGTTACAAAAAAACTCAAAATATATATATGAATAATAAATGCTGGATGAATATTAATAAATGAAACCATATCGATTATTTTTGCAGAAATCGGTTACATTTGGCATTTTGAATGATTGATATTACTATAGAAACGCAAAATATTTCGCTTTATTAAACATATGCAAACAAAATAGAATGATGCGTTTCGAAGGTCAGACGAATTCACAGCCATTTGTCTCTCAAATTCTGCTTGTGATACATGACAATTAATGAACACCTACAACGCATTAGAAGTATAAGGAAATAGTATATTATATTTATACCTATGTTGAACCAGGATTTGGTATCATTTTGATACAAAAGAATTGCTTAAGGAGTTGGACATAAATTTCCAGGGCTAATTCAATTCACATCGATGCAAATCGTTAAATTTAATTTTGTTGGATATTAAATTTTTACCTGGAAAAGAACAGATAAACTGCAACAGCAGTGAGGGTAAGTCTGTGCGAGCGATGCAATTTTAGAAAACTTGCGATTATTAATGTTCTAATATGTATATGAAATACTTGAAGATTATGAAAGATCAATTTTAAAAAATCACAAAATCCATTAATAATTATTAACATTTTTAAGATCGACGAAAAGAAAGTGAAGTGTGGTGTAATTTATTTATCCAATATTTGAACATATTTGAAATGGAACTTTAAAACCCTTTAACGTAGAGAAAATATTGAGTGCAGTTGATTTGGGTCCTACCTGCAATAGTTTTGAAATTAAATTTTTCTCTATTTTGTTGTAAAATGTGGTAACTAAATCATATAATTCCAATTCATGCACCTAATGTCTGTTATTAAATCACATTGAACAGCTAGTATGAAATATGCTGCGACGTTTCAATCGTTTAATCCTTTACCAAGTATGGGATAAATACACTCTCATTTTAACTTTCTGGAAACAAAGTTGAAGAAAGTGAATTGTAAGTGTATTTTAAGATTGGGCGTAACAGAGAGACATTACATCACCCATCTTGTGGTATTTATAATATAAAATAATTTCAATTCATTAAAAGAAAAATAACAAACATTTCAGATGATGGGGAAGTCATATTTAGTGTAACAGACTTAAGTTAGGCTTATATTTTCTACAAATACAGATAAAAAGAAGTGAAATAATAAACAACTATATTTAATTTTGTCTTTTCCATCAAACAAAAATAATCTCCTGGGCGTTTAGAAAAACTCGGAAGGTCAATGATTCTTCTGGAGAATGCGACCAAACTGTTCAGCTATGCAAAACTTTCAGAGGAATTTCCTGTATGTTTTTAATTTTTGAAATTTATATTGGCACCACATAAACTTCTTCTTGGAATTCAAAAGTGGTGTTTTTCAACAGAATATTTGCAGTTGCTGTTTTTATATACATTTCGGCATTTAAAGTCCTTGTCCTCTGGCATCACTATTTTGGGCATAAGAATTTCGTGAAATATCTTATTTCTGAATTTTCTAAAGACATGAACGTATTTGCATTGTGGTGCTTTCTTATTCGACACCAGTCCAAAGTATCAGGTGCCACTCTGGAGGTATTGAGACTGGGAAAATATTTTCAAGTACTGCCACCCATTCGGCTTATTAACATACGTATCGCTTGGGTGCTGATTGTACAATATTCTTGCTGTGTTGCGACCCTATATCCCCATGATAAAAATATGTACGAAGTGTTATTAAGTTACGTCTCGTTTGGAATTCTGCATCTACAACATAAGGCACTACTTATCTTAACATGTTTCTTATTCAGCCTGATCTATTCGTTCAGTTTTACCTTTCTATGCATCTTCTTGTCTGTTTACATCGCCCTCCGCAAGCACCTGCATAACATCTTTTCCAGCTACACGGAAAGAAACATTCACAAGTTTTCGTCTTATCAAATAGATCTTGAAGAATGCAATCATCACTACAACTCTATCATTTTAGGCCTTCAAAGATTTGATGCTGTTATGTCATTTCTCGTAATCTTCGTTATTATCTCCTACACGTTATTAATGGTTTCTATTTTGGTGTTGTTCCTGGGAACGAATGCGATGCTCGAACATATGTCGATGAATTTGCTTATTTTCGTCCACAGCTTTCAAACATTCTCCTTGGTAACCCTTATGCCTGCATTAGTGAATGAAGCTGACAAGAGCGCAAAGCAGAGCAATCTGCAAATTTTGCAGCGACAGTTGCCAACAGAAAGACATTCAAGAACGGACATAGTGATTGCTTTCATAAATATGAGCAGTGGGCCCGCTTTTACTCTCTCCGCTTGGGGTTCTTTTGATTTAACCAGGAGTACATACATAAGTGCTGTTGGCTGCATTCTTACATACGCTCTACTTCTAATAAACATAGAAAAATGAGAGTAATTTCAATGAGCGTATTCTTTGTCCTTTATCTGTACATTGAATTACAAATTTAATAAAGAACTAAAAAAATCAATTGTGGCTCCAGTCCCAAAGTGGAGAAATTGTTTTGCAGGAATAAATCTTTTGTTTGCTGGTGGTTTGTCCTCTTAAAAGATTTTGGAAACAGATCAGAATATTTAAATACTGAAATTAAAGCAACTATTTAAAAATGGTTTAAAATATTTACATTGGGATGGCAGACGGTCACAAATAAAATAGTTCATGCTAGGATGCTGTGGAACCAAGAAATAAATGTCAAGTCGAAGCTTGGCCAATAAAAGGTTAACTGATAGTGAAGCACACCAGGTGATGTTAAGACTTGACGTCAAAAGTCGTTTATAAAGGAACCACAAAATATCAGCCGATATACTTTACTATTAACAGGAGCTAACATTTCATTACCCAATCCTCGACTTGACGTTTATTACTGATACCATAACATCCTTGTATGAACTATTTCGTCTGTCATCGTCTGTCATCACAAAATTATCAAAGGTATAATCCATATATTTTGAAAACTAAGAATCTGATCTGAAATTCATTTATATATCCTAATAGGGATTTCAAAGAACTACAAAATATTCTATGTTCACAATCAGAAGCTTAAGTTTTCGTTCCGATTGAAGCCCCATACTCCCGTCATAAACGTCACGTCAAAATATACAATTATTTTACTAAATTGTTTGGCTGCAAATAACTATGTTTATACAATATCTCTGACAATATTCAAGATTCAGGTGATTCGATAAATTGGCTGCGGTACTTTAATACGTTACGTACTTAGGTTACATGCCTCTATTTCTCCTATTCAAACCTTACTTTACTATTAAACATTCACGTTAACTATTAAACATTCGTTATAATTCGTTATAACCATTGAAAATTCGTTACATTCGTTATAATTCCCGAGTTCACTTTACTTCTTAATTTCATTAATAAGAAAATATCTCGTGGTTGTTCACCAATATATGAGCGAGAGGGGAGCACAAACAGTACACTGCAGTACTCGTGCCCTTTTAAATGACATATTTCTCCATCCCATTAGAGAACTGTATCAAGTAAAATTATTAAGAAGATGAAACCACTATATTTCAAAAACTAAGTTTGTGCTTAGAAATTTGTGCTTATAAATATTGTTCAAGGTTTTCTTACTAAGCACTCTCTCCCAAATCAAATTATATATTACTGTCCTTATATGCATAGTATGATGTATAGGGAAAGTATTGTGAGGAAGTCGAAAATTCGAATGCGAGTTTTGGACGGAAGAACACGTTTGAAACATCCCTGATGGCGGATCGTACATTTTTGAGGTGATGTCTCTCTCTCTGTGTGTGTGTAAAAGTATATGTGTATATGTAAAAGTGTGTGTGTGTGTGTGTGCGTGTATCAGTGAGCCTGCGGAGAAGGTATCTCACGAACGAATCAAAAATCAAATGAAATTTGAATCAAAAGATTCAAATGAAATTTGGTACAAAAATCACAATCCATGAATACTGAAAGTCTATTGATTTTAAACACAATCGAATGTTCAGAATCCCCTAAATTTTCGAGTTAAATTTTGAAAATATCAACAAAAAATCAAAATTTTTAATAAAGTTAAGCAAATAGACATTTCTTATGTAATTTTCCCTTATAAAACGATTGACTTGAACTTTGGAACGCTAGCACGAACCTTTTTTGAGATATTGTACATTTTCAAATAAATTTCACACAAATAATAATTAAATCACTGCAATAGATGCCCTGCTTCAGAAATTTTCTGCAATCATTTTGGAGTGCAGCTTCAAAATATTCCGCAATACGCGGGCGATAAAAGCACGTCTGTAAATTAAAGATAATATAAGAGATATATTCAGAACTTCAGCCAAACGGTTTGATAAGAAAATTGCTGTGAAAATTCTATACCTGTATTGGATGAACTGAAAAATTGTATGTGTCACTTGTAAAAGACACATTAAGCAAATAAAAATATTTTTAATAAATGTAAAAATATTTATTCTCTGAGATCTTGCGGCATCTGACACGTTTATATGAACATCACAATATTTTATTGTGGTCAATAATGGAGCAATGCCGTTCATTAAATTATTATATTTTTTTATTTTCCTCAGATTCGGGAACAACTGCAATGATAGGCATTTTAGGGTATATGCCAGTGCTCTTTCTAAAACAGGAATGTATCATATCTATTTATATATTCTTGTATGTATATAAAATATTACTAATCAAAGTTTGATATGATCATACACGATATTTTCCGATCTACATTGAAACAAACTTTCATGCAATATTTTGCAAAGGTTAGATGCGTGGTGTGGTGAAGTAAAAAATTTACATAAATACCACACTACTACTTACCCATAGTGTCTCCCAGTTGACCCTGAAAATAGTATAGTGGGATCTGTAAAGATCAAAGTGCATTGCTTATACACAAAAGAACCAGTCGATTTATGGCCACTAACACATTTATTTAAACACATAAATTATCAAGCATTAATAATAATAATACATATACAATACACTTAAAAGTATCAAGACTGATATCAGGGTTGTACGGGTTAGATATAATAACACCTACTTCGAAGTTTTATTAATTAAAATCCAATCTGTCAATTAAGAGAAAATTCCCAAAGCTTAGAATAACACTGACACATTGATTTAGATGAGTAAACAAATACATTACATCACAATTGAAACTTAAATGACACAATACCTCTATACAGATGAAGAGGCAGTAATCCTAAAGATAGATCCTTCACAGTCATAGTGAAAAAACTTGGGTAGTCGAGAGATACACAGTTCATTGGGTACACGGTTTCTTACGAGACATCGCTACAATCTGGATTCCGTCGCAGATTATCGCGGAGTTGGGGATCACAGCACACAATCTTCTCCACCGCCCAATTGCCGGTTGACCCAGCGATTCCTAAAGGTCCGGGAACTACGTACAGGTCGATGCCGGATGAGTCACATCCCGTATAAACTTTGCAGTATTCCTCAGACATACCGCACCAATGTATGTGCTTGAGTGTACGTGCTTGCAACGGAATACAAAAGGCGTTGGTTCCTTGCTGTATGCCTAGGGCTGCTGCTAGAGAGTGGCACCGGACACCATGCCTGAAAATGCATCAAAATGCATATCGGATCGAGCTTCAAAAATAAGTGTACACACACATGGAGATCTACTCTAATGAGATCAGAAAAGAGTTTGATTTTATATTTTAAAGTCGAGTCCCTTCAGATTTTTATGAGGGAGGAACAAAATTGGGATGGAAGTCACCTGGGCCTCTCATTCGTTATTTCACTTATGTGTAAGGAAAGGGCAGTTCTAATTCCCACCAACTTATTGGATTGAGTTGTGAAGCTCATTTTCTATGCGTCCTAATAGAAGTTGATGCCCGGAGGAATTCCTCAGCCGGGAGAACTCGACCGTACCCGGTGTGAGCTAACACTTGACAGGAGCTATAAATTTCGAGTGATTTGTAATTTTCAAATTGATATCTGCTATGACATCTCTTTGTCTGAAATTTACAACGTCTGTCTTGAGCCAGACCATGGAGCCAAACTGTCCCATCTTATCTGGGAGGAGCATCGTAGCAATAGCTTACCATACATATAGCTAAATTGAGTAATTACTACCCCCCTCTTTCATTCCTAGGGCTAACCAGCGGCAATGTACAGTAATTTCATTATGTGCAAATATCTTATGCTTCATAACACGGAACACTACGAGTTCGCAACATTGCTTCCTCCTTAAGACTTCACGTCCCGGGCAGAATTAATTTTTTACCGTGTTCCAAAAATGGGACCAATCTGTCGAAATGGGTGGCTTTTGGCTTGATTGAAGACGATATCTCGATTTGATAAACGACAACGTTTATTCTTTTCAGGATGTCGTAGGGTCCTTCCCCGTTGTGCCGCAGTTTTGGCGAAAATCCTGGTCGTTGCTGAATGTGGAACAGTCACACTGTGTCGCCTTCTTGGAATCGAACTTCATTTGCCTTAGCATCGTACCTGGTCTTTCTTCCATAAGTAGCAATGTTGATCCTCTCACGAGGGAAACGATGAACATTCTCCAACCTTGCCTGCAGATTTTGAACAAATGCATCGGAGGACGAAGGAGCATCGCATGGTCTTCAAAACATTGAGCCACATGGTTGTCGTAGATCCCTACCACAGAGCATTTTTAATGGAGAATGGCCGGTCAATTCGTGGACAGCACTTCGGTAGGCCAACGATAGGTGACGGTCCCAGTCTTGTTGGTTTCTGGATACGAATATGGAGAGATGATTAAGTACCGCTCTATTGAATCTCTCTACCATGCTTTTCGATTGAGGATAAAGAGGAGTAGTTCGAGTTTTATCCATTCTGAGTAGTTTACACAGTCTTGTGAATATGCCAGAGTTAAATTTCGTTCCCTGATCAGAATGGATGAGAGAGGGAATTCCGTAATGACATATCTAATTCCTAGTCAGAATTTAAAAAATAGTTGTAGACTCTTGATCAGGGACTGTGTGAGCTTCTGGCCACTTTGTGAAGTAGTCCATTACTATTAGGATGTACATGTTATTGTCAGCAGTTCGTGGTAGTTGCTCGGAAACATCGAATGCAATTCTCTTGAAACAGCCCCGGCATTGTAACACTGAAGAGAGCCACGTGTTTTTTTTCCGTCCCTTCATAGCGCCACATTCCGTGTATTCTTTGCACCAGTGCTCAACATGGGATCTCGTCATTCCACCGGAAGGAGCGTGCACGAACTTTGCTCAGCGTTTTGCTGAAGCCAAAAAGCCCTCCTGTTGGACTGTTATGTATCTCCTTCATCTCGCCTTTCGTCGCTTCTTGTTCGACTTTCATATCGTCATGTACGGCTTTCATAGCATCTATCATCTCATATGTGCACTTAAATAAACTGTACGGCTAAATACATTTAAATGCATGTTTTATACATAATTTTAGACATTAAATAAAATGACTCCAACTTCTATAATAATCCGTTCTAAAGATGCTCGAATTTTTACTTTCCTTATATACATAATGTATAAGGAAAGTATTGTGATGGGGTCGACAATTCGAATTCGAGTTTTCGACGGTAGAGCACGTTTCAAGCATTCCTGATCATGAATCAAACATTTTTGAAGTGATGTCTGTGTGTGTGTGTGTGAGTGTGAAAGTATGTGTGTGTGTGTGTTAAAGTATGTGTGTGTGTGTGTGTGAAAGTATATGTGTGTGTGTGAAAGTATATGTGTGTGTGTGTGTGTCAGTGGAGACGATAACTGACGAACGAATGGGCCGATTCGAACAAAATTTTGTACAAAAATCACAATCCGTAAACACTGGAAGCCTATTGTTATTATATGCAATCGAATGTTCAGAAGCCCCCTAAATTTTCGAGTGAAATATTGAAAAAATCATCAAAAAATCAAAACCGCTAATAAAGTTATACAAATAGACATTTCTTATGTAATTTTTCATTAGAAAACGATTGACATGAATTTTAGAACGCTAACATGAACCGTTCTCGAGATATTGCGCATTTTTCAAAAAAATATCAAAAGTTACATAAAATAAAAAAATTATATTTCTTATTGAGAAACATGTTCACTTTTCATATGTAATACCATGCGATAAATTTGGTGACATCATTCTACTGGATCTAGCTCTTTCCATTCATGAGAAACAATACTTTGAGTAATACTTTTTTATTTGAACGCCAATAGCCATTTATCTGCTGTAAGAGTAACTTATTTTTCGGTCCATAACGCTAGGCGTGATGTTGGCGACGAATTTGATGGAATGTCGCCAACTTGGCGACATTTTCAATTGTTGCCAAATTAACAGAAATTTCGCCAAATTGATAAAAATGACGCCAAATCAATGAAAATGACGACTAATTGAAGAAAATTCAATATCTTGGAAAGACTATAAGTATCAACTATAAAAATAACATTTTTTTTAACTGTAAAAGTTGTAAATTCATTGCATTATATAAGGAAAGTCATGTGTTGCCCACATCAGATTTTTCAGAATGTTGCAGAGCAAGTGACATTTTAAAATATGTTAAGTTTCTAAATAAAAGAAAAACATATTAATATTGTAAAATGGTTATAATTTCAAAGTAGTATCCGTGTTATTTTATATTTTAAGTATCCGTGTTATTTTGTTCAATTCAACACAAATCACCATTAAAGACGAAAGAAAAGTAAAATGAAACAGATCGATATGGCACTTAACTCTTAATATATTGCAATACAAAGAACCTGAAAAACATTTTCCAACTTCAATGCAATTTTATTTAAACATGTCTAAAATGCAATACATTCTCGGTAATATTTTAAAACTTATCACAATACTACATTAATTTATTACATTTCAAAACTTAAACCTTCATCGAAAAAAATGAACTTCATTCAAATGACGGCATTGAAATAAAACTGCCTGGTTTAAACATCTCTAAAATGTGATACATTCCTCGTTAATAATTTTAGAATTATCATAATACTACGATAATTTATGATATTCGAAAACTTCATCGAAAACAACTGATATTCATTGAAATGACGTCATAGAAAAATAACACCCCTGGCTCTCTCTATAAAAGCAGCATTTCATTCATAAATAATTTCCCATTCATGTCATTTATCACAATACTATATAATAATTTATTTTATTTAAAAATTAAGACCATGGAGCTACAAGTAATTAAACTCTATGCGTAAGACTTCATCGAAAAAATTCATCCTTCTCTTAGTAAAATCAATGAATATTTCATTCATATCAGCTATGCAGACTCCATGAACTAAATGATTTTGTGTTAAGGAAATACAGCAATTCTAATACAACTCATTCTACATATTTTGCTGTTTACATTTTACATAGGTGAAAAATAGGCTTCGTTGTAGAAATAATCAAATTTAGATGAGCATTTAAACTCAAATATATTGTAATTGCGTTGTTTCAGTATGTAGATGCTCAGAATTTGAGCAAAAATGAAGTAGTTTTAGGACGGATACAACACTCAATATGAAATAAGAACTTTAAAAATCACGATTTTGAGGCAAAATGGATGCCATATATCATTTTGAAGTGGGTCAAGTGATCTTTTCATATCATGATCACGTGATCGCTTCATATAAGAAGTGTTATTATTATTTTAATTTTTATTTAAAAAACTACTGAATAGATTTCGCTGAATTTTCTTTTATATATTTTATGGAACAATTTGAATATTACCTAAAATTTTCGAAGCGATTTTAAATCCGCTTAAAAAATGTTTGAAAAATTAGGTCCCATAGGGCTCAATGTATTTCAATTTTTCAACCCGAGTTCAATTCAAAACTAATTGAGTGATATTATTCATTTATATTCCCATAGGTCCTACAGACCGTCTGAACAACATACTAAAATTTCATTTTGATTAAGTCATTTTTACGGCAGTTATCGTGCTAACGGACAGACAGACAGACAGACAGAATGAATGAACGAAGTCATAAACACTTTTCAACTTTGTTGTAAAGTGTTAAAAAGAGAAAATTTTATTTTTACGTATGTTGAATCAGGATTTGGTTTCATTTTGAGACTTGCGAATGGTGTAAGAAATTGGATATAATTTTTCGAAGCCACTTCAATTCACATCTATGCAAATAGCTGTATTTAATTTTGTTGGATATTATATTTCTAGATGGCAAAGAACAGACGAACTGCAACAGTGTTAAGTGTAAGTCATTTAGAACAATTATTTTGAACACATGGATTTCTGCATCCGAGCGAGAGCTGCAATTTTTAAACGTTTACGATTATTAATGTTCTAATAAATATGTGAAACACCTTAAAGATTATGAAAGATCAATTTCAAAAATCACAAAATCCATTAATAATTAATAACATATTTAATATCGACGAAAACAAAGTTATTTGTTGTGTAATTTATTTATACATTCTTTGAATACATTTGAATTGGAACTTTAAAACCATTTAAAAAACGTAAAGTAAGTACTGAGTGCAGTTGATTTTCATTCGACTTGTGAAAGACTTGAAACTGAAATTTTTCTGTATTTTGTTGTAAAACGTGATAACTGAAACAAATAATTCCAATGAATGCACCTTATATCTGTTATAACATCACTTTTAGCAGCTACTCTGAAAAATGTTTTATCTGCAAATATTTGAATTGGAGCTTGAAAATTTAAGATATAGCAAATAGTGAGTGCAGTTGATTTTCAACCGATTTGTGACAGTCTTGAAACTGGATTTTTTCTCTACTTGATAGCAGAAAGTGTTAACTAAAAATCAAATGTCAACCTTTTTCATCATGATGTCTGAATCTGTGTCCGTATGTATGTGTATGTCTGTGTAATGCATGTATCTTTCTGGCTCAAATATTCGAACAAATTTGAAAAACTTAGGTAGGTGAATTGTGTGTTGCGAGTTGCTTCAGCGTTAATTAGATTTTCGTGCGATTAAACAAGACAGGTCAATCATGCATAAGCATTGATTATGAAACACTTTCCAACCGAAATGCAATTTCATTTAAAAATTTCTAAAATGTGATACATTCAGTGGTGATATCTTTTACATTATCACAGTACTACAGAATTTATTATACTTAAATATTTAAAACTGCATCGAAATATAAATCATCTGATTCTCTATGCAAAATCAATGAATATTACATTCATATAGCTTGTATTCCAGACTCCAGAGCTAAATAATTTTGTGTGAAAAAAAATCAGAAATTCTTATGTAACTCACCCTTCAATCGCTTGAGATATTTGCATTCTGCATAAGTTAAAATTAGGCTTCGTTGAAGAAATAATAAATGTTTAGCGATCATTTAAAATCACAACTATTGTAATTGCATAGGCACGGAATTTAGATACACAGATAATATATGTGTGTGTGTACGTATTCAAAGTATTGGAATACTGCCGAAGATCGGAACTCGAATTTTCAAAGGATTTACACGTTTTGGGACTTCTAGAACACGAAAAAACTATTTTTTGGAAGACGTCTGTGTTGTAAGGGTGTATCTGTGTATGTTTCTGTGTGCCTGTGGGGATATTACATCCACTCTAATTGAAAAACTAATGGACCGAATTTCATAAAATTTGGTAGGTATGTTTTTTGTGGTAAATTCTGATGTTCATTAGATTATAGTACGATTCGTAATAAAATAATCTGCCTTCTTTGCGAATGGCAGGCAGAAATTGCCTTTATCCACTCTAGATAAAAACTAATGGAACAAATTTAACAAAATTTGGTGTATAATATTTCAATAACCTACAAGTGATTTATATACCAAATTGAACAAAATTTGGAGTATAAATCATTTATATGTTATTCAAGTGCGATTCGGGAAAATGGAACGGGCTATTTTTGAGAAATGGCCCGCAAAAATCGTTAAATATAAAAATAAAATACTACGTGTGCTCAATTATATAAATTAAATTCCTATTTTATACGTGATTGTTGACAACAAAAGGAATAAGACTAACCCCATTACTCTAGGACTGGCCTTTCTTGAGATATTCTAGTTTTTTCGTGTTTTCGCTGCGCCACCTTTGACAATAAGTCCAACTATCAAATGAGAACCAAATTTAAGTTTTACGTGCAAATTCAATGTCATTTAAAATACTTATGGCTGTTATTTTTGCAGATAAACACAAATTATTACTGAAGAAATAAAGAGAACGTGAATATGAGTCTGCAGGGAAAGACATGTGCTGTCCACATCAGAATTTTCAACAATATTGCAACACTAGTTTATAGAAGTGAACGGGGATTATTTGCAGGCCATTTCGAAAAAAAATATGATCTATATTTAAAGATCCACCAAATTTTTGTAGAATAAAATGTTCAACAAATTTAAGCTGTGTACCAAATTTTAACTCTCTAGGACGTAGGAAAGTGCATTAAAAATGTCATCAAATAAGTATATTATGAAGAGTTATATAAAATTAAAAAAAAAAATTGAAAAATTGTTATCTACCAAATTTATTTTAAAATGTGAAGCCTCTCTCATATACAAAATAATTAAACTGTTGGAAAGATATTTATTATATAATATATCTCTTTTTTCTTTTTGGAGGATATCCCAACCAAAGTCAGAATTTAATTGAATTTGTTTTTCTCCCTTTATTAAATAATTTTTAATTAAAAAACTACCCAACGTATTTTACTGAAAATTTCCTAAAAATTTCGAAGCAATTTGCGAATTTTAAATTTGCTTAAAAAATGTTTGAAAAATTAGGTCCCATAGGGTTCAATGTATTTCATTTTTTCAACCCGTGTTCAATAAAAAACTAATTGGATGATATTATTTATTTATATTCCCATAGGTCCCACAGACCGTCTGAAAAACATACTAAAATTTCATTTTGATAAAGTCATTTTTACGGCACTTATCGTGCTAGCAGACAGACAGACAGACGTGCAGGCAGACAGAATGAACAAAGTCATAAACACTTTTCAACTATGTTGTAAAGTGTTAAAAATAGAACCTATTTTTTATATCTTTTTTCTTGTAAAACTTTTTATATTTTGGTAAAAAAAAGGGATAAATTTGCTTAAATGTACTGATAATATATGCTTAAACGAATTGATAATGCTTAAGTGCACTGTACGGCTAAATATATTTAAATGCATGATTTATATATAATTTTAGACTTCAGATTGAATGACAGCAACTTCTTTATTAATCTGTTCTAGCGCTGTTTGAGTTGTTCAGAATATTGAAGAGCTGACGACAATTTAATCAATCCTTAGTTGCTAAATGAAAGAGAAAACATATTAATAATGTAAATTGGCTATAATGCCAAATAAGTATTAATGCTTTTTTATTTAATTCAACTCAAATTATCATGAAAGGAGAAAGAAAATAAAATAGAACAGATCGATGTGGCACTTAACTCCTAATATAGTACGTTACAGAGAAACTCAAAATATATTTATGAATATTAAATTCTGGATAAATATTAATAAATGAAAACATATCGATTATTTTTGCAGAAATCGGTTACATTTGGCATTTTGAAAGATTACTATTACTATAGAAACGCAAAATATTTCACTTTATTTAAAATATACAAATATAATAGAATGATGTGTTTTGAAGGTCAAACGGATTCACAGCCATTTGTCTCCCAAATTCTGCTTATGATACATGACATTAAAGAACACCTACAACGCTTTAAAAGTACAAAAAAATAGTATATTGTATTTATACCTATGTTAAATCAGGATTTGGTTTCATTTTGATACAAAAGAATTGCTTAAGAAGTTGGATATAAATTTCCAGGGCTAATTCAATTGACATCCATGCAAATCGTTGAATTTAATTTTGTCAGAGATTAAATTTTTAGCTGGCAAAGAACAGATAAACTGTGATAGCGTTGAATGTAAGTCTGTACAAACGATGCAATTTTAGAAATTTTACGAATATTAATGTTTTAATAAGTACATGAAATACGTTAAAGATTATAAAAGATCAATTTTAAAAATCACCAAATCCATTAATAATTATTAAGATTTTTAAGGTCGACGAAACGAAAGAGAAGTGTGGTGTAATTTATTTATGCAATCTTTCAACATATTTGAAATGGAACTTTAAATCCATTTAATGTAGAGTAAATACTGAGTGCAGTTGATTTGCATCCCACATGTAATAGTCTTGAAATTAAATTTTTCTCTATTTTGTTGTAAAACGTGATAACTTAAATAAAGATTTTCAATGAATGCACCTTATATCTATTATGACATCACTTTTAACAGCTACTCTGAAAAATATATTATCAGCAAATATTTGAATTGGAACTTGAAAATTTAAGATATAGCAAATAGTGAGTGTAGTTGATTTTCAACCCATATGTGATAGTCTTGAAACTGGAATTTTTTCTATTTGATTGCAGAAAGTGTTAACTATAAATCAAATATTTCTAATGAATGCACCTTTTGTCTGTAATTAAATTACATTTAAGAGCTAATATAAAAAATGGAAGGATTTTAAAAACGTTTAATTCTTTACCAAATATAAGATAAATACCCTACTATTTTGTCATTCTGAAAACAAAGTTGGAGAAACTAAATAGTAAGTGCATTTCAAGATTCAGTGAAAAGGAGAGGCATTACATGAATCATCTTATGATCTTTATAACATAAAATAATTTCAATTCACTGAAAGATAAATAAAGAACATTTCAGAAGAGTGGCAATTCATATTTAATGTAACAGACTGAAGTTGACAATATTTACAACAAAATACAGAAAGAGGTAAACGAATAAACATCTCTATTCAATTTTTTATTTTCTGTTGAAGAAAAATGATCTCATGGATCTTTAGACAAACGCGCAATCATTCTTCTGAAGAATGTGATCAGACTGTTCAGCTATGCAAAACTTTGAGAAAAATTTCCTGTATGTTTTTAAATTTCGGAATTGGTATTAGCACGACACAAACTCCTACTTGGAAATAAAAACTGCTGTTCTTCAACCGAATATTCTCAGTTGCTTGTTGGATATACATTTTGGCATTTAAAGTTTCTATACTATCGCACTATTATTTTATGAGTAAGAATTTCGTGAAATATTTTATTTCCGAATTTTGCAGAGACATGAACATATTTATATTGTGGTATTTTCTTATTCGACACCAATCCAAAGTTTCGAGTGTCATTATGGAAGTATTCAGACTGGGAAAATCTTTTCAAGTCTTGCCACCCATTCGGCTTATTAACATATGTATCGCTTGGGTGCTGATTGTAAAAATTTCTTGCTGTGTTGCGACCCTATATCCCTATGATAAAGAAATGTACGAAGTGTTATTAAATTACGTCTCGTTTGGAATACTGCATCTACAAGATGAGGCACTATTAATCGCAACATGCTTCTTATTCAACCTGATCTACGCGTTTGTTTTCACCTTTCCATGCATCTTCGTGTCTGTTTACATCGTTCTCTGCAAGCACTTGCATAACATAGTTTCCAGCTACACGGAAAGAAACATTCGCAAGTCTTATCAAATAGATCTTGAAGAATGCAATCGTCACTACAACTGTATCATTTTTGTCCTTCAAAGATTTGATGGTGTTATGTCATTCCTCGTAATTTTCGTTATTATCTACAATACGTTAATGATATTTTCTATCTTGCAGCTATTATTGGGAACGGATGGGATGATCGGACATATGAAAATGTATTTATTTATTATCATCCACAGCTTTCTAACATTCTCCTTGGTTACGCTTATGCCTGCATTAGTGAATGAAGCTGACAAGAGAGCAAATCTGCAAACAGCAATCTGCAACTTTTCCAGCGACAGTTGTCAACAGAAAGGCATCCAAGAATGGCCGTAGCGATTGCTTTCATGAATAGGAGCAGCGGTCCCGCTTTCTCTCTCTCCGCTTGGGGGTTTCTTGACTTAACCAGGAATACATACATAAGTGCTGTTGGCTGTATTCTTACTTATTCTCTACTTGTAATAAACCTAGAAAAAAGACAGTAAATTCAATGAGCATATGCTTCATCATATATCTGCACGTAGAATTACAAATATCTTATAGAAAAAAAATTCAGCAGTAGCCCCAGTCCGATGGTGCCGAAATTATATTGCATGACCAGGAGTACATACTTAACCAGGAGTACATATATGAGTACTGTTGGCTGTAGTCTTACATATTTTCTACTTCTAATAAATCTAGAAAAATGAGAATAAATTCAATGAGCGATTTCTTCATCATTTATATGTATTTATAATTACAATTACCTTAAAGAACTAAAAAATAAAGTAGTTTTAGGATGGATACAACACTCAATATGAATTAAAAAGAACTTTAAAAAATCACGAATTTGAAACAAGATGGATGCCATATATCATTTTGAAGTGGGTCATGTGATCGTTTCATATCATGGTCACGTGATCGTTTCATATAAGATGTGTAATTATTATTTTAATTTTTATTTAAAAAACTACTGAATATATATAGCTGAATTTTTTTTTATATATTTTATGGAACAATTTGACTATTACCTAAAATTTTCGAAGCAATTTGTGAATTTTAAATCCGCTTAAAAAATGTTAGAAAAATTAGGTCCCATAGGGCTCAATGCATTTCATTTTTTCAACCCGGGTTCAATCCAAAACTAATTGTGTGATATTATTCATTTATATTACCCGGGTTCAATCCAAAACTAATTGTGTGATATTATTCATTTATATTCCCATAGGTCCTACAGATCGTCTGAACAACATACTAAAATTTCATTTTGATTAAGTCATTTTTACGGCAGTTATCGTGCTAACGGACAGACAGACAGACAGACAGACAGACAGACAGACAGACAGACAGACAGAATGAACAAAGTCATAAACACTTTTCAACTTTGTTGTAAAGTGTTAAAAATTAACTGTGACTCCAGTGTCCAATGGTGCTGAAATGGCTCTGCATAAATGAAGCTTTTAGTTGCTGGTGGTTTGTCCTCTTTAAAAATTTTGAAAACAAATCAAAATATTTAAATATTGAAATTAGATAAATCATTTAAAAATAATTCAAAAGATTAAAATTGTGATTTCAGACTGTAACAGCTAAAATATTCCGTACAACAATGCTATGGTACCAAGGAGTAAACATCAAATCTAGGCCTGGGCAATAACAGTTAACTTCTGATAGTAAAGCACTTCAGCTGACGCCAAGACTTAGTAAGTAGTATATTATGGATTCATAAAACGTCAGCAGGTTTACTTTGCTATTAGCAGGAGCTAACATTTCCTTACCCAACCCTCGACTTGACTTTTATTACTTATGCCATAGCATCCTAGTTTGAACCACCTCACCTATCACCGTCTGTCATCACAAAAGTATCAAAGATATAATCCCTATTTTTTTAAAACCGGAAATCTGATCCGAAATTCAATTATATATCCTTGTAGAAATTTCAAAGGGCTACACATTATTTGCATTTCACAGCACTTTTAGTCTTTGCTCCGATTACAGCTGGATACCCCCACCATAATCTTTACGAGAAAATATAAAATTATTTTACTAATTTGTTTGGCGGCATATAAACTGAATTTATTCAATATCTCTGATAATATTTAAGATTCAGATGAGTCAATAAACTTGCTTGCTGTACGTTAATACGTACTTGAGCTTCAGTCCTCTATTTCTTGTCTTCGAACGTTATCAATCATTAAACAAACTTCTTTAAAATACCCAAGTTAACTTCACTTCCTAATTTTCTTAAAACATAAATCTCGTGCTTATGCACCAATATTTCACCGAGGAAGAAGCACATTCAACTACAATACTTGTGGGATTTTAAATGTTATATCTCACCATCGCATTAGAGAATTGTATCAGGTCAAAATATTAAGATATCGGAGTTATAACCACTGTATTTTGAAAACTAAGCTTGTGCTTTGAAATTTGTACTTATATTCATTGCTCAAGTTTTCCTTACTAAGAACGCTCTCCTAAATAAAATGATATATTCTCAAAGAGTTTTGTAAGGGACATAAAGGACACTTACTGGTTATATCCAGCATGTATAGTTTTCGAGATATAAGCGTCATAATCTTCAAAACCCAAAAGTTCTCAATCTTCTTCAAATTGTGATAACAATTCCCTGAAAACTAAGATTTTTGTAAAAAAGAGTGTATATTATAAATCTAGAAACTGGATTTTTTAAACGTTTATGTCGTATACTGTTTTAATTTACCTTTTATAATTCAAAAAATATTTCGAGTTAAAATAATCAAAATGAAGCCCAAACTCGCCCAAACATAAACTTTTTAGACTTTTTGGAAAAAAACATGTTCAAAATATTGGAATAATTCTCATACATTCATAAATGGTATCCTATTTCTGACAACATATTATGTTTCCATTTATATCTATTAGATAAGTGTTTACATTTTTCGTAACGCTCTAAATATAAGGCAGATATACCCCAATGAGAGACATTATTTACATAAAAAATCAATCAGAAACTGTGGATTTGTATAATGAACATACAAATAAACATGCAAACAAGTAAAATAAATGAATAAACAAATATTAAACAATCTTTCAATTTTGTATACATAATCTAATCCAATTTCCTTTATATACCTATTTCAAAAGATTTACTTATACCATATATGTAATATTTCCGATAAAAAAATGTATTTCGGTACAGTATGAAAACAATAACAATAACTGGAGTTTTCGTATAGAACAATCTCGCTTAAAAGTAATGAGTGCATTTTTGTTACTGTTTAACATAAGCATACACAATTTCATAAAAATAGGTAGAATGTTGAAACGCGAAATCGCGTGAAACTTTAAAAATATTCGTTCAAACTCTATTAAAATAAAGATGAAGTGAATAAAAAGACTACGAAATTAAACAAACTTAGGCAAAAACTGTAGAAACAGCCAGTTTTGGAAAGCTATATGCACAAAATACCAAAATATCAAACAGTATACGTGTCAAGTACATTATAAAACAAGCTTCTTTATTTTCCCTGCAATACATGGTAATGTATGGGGAAAGTATTAGAATCATGTCGAAAATCGCAACTCGAGTTTTCGACGGATCTACACGTTTTGGGAGCTCTAGAGACGAAAAAACTAATTTTCAGCTTGACGTCTGTGTGTGTGTCTGTGTGTCCGTGTGTATGTGTGTCTCTGTCTGTGCAATGTATGTATCCACTCTAGCTGTAAAACTATTCAACCGCATTTTATAAAATTTTTCAATTATGTAACTTGTGGGTGACTCTGAGGCTGGTTAGATTTTGAGTAAAATCGGAAAAAAAAGAACCTGCAATTTTTTTTCTTCAAAATGGCTCGCAAAAATCAACAAAATATAAAATGAAAGATTACTCATGCTCAACTATATCGATTAACTGCTTCTGCTATACGTAATTTTTGACGGTGAAAATAATAAGATCAACCCCATGATTCTAGGACTAGCCGTTCTCGACATATTTTAGTTTTTTTTTTTTTTTTTTTTTGCATTTATGCTAGGTTACCTTTGAAAATAAGTCCAGTTACCAAATGAGAACGAAAATTGAATTAAAAGTGAAGTGCGAGTTCTGTGTAATTTAAATTAATTATGGGTGTTATTTTGTGCAATTAAACTCAATTGAATGAATTATCGAAGAAATAAAGTGAAAGTGAATATGAGTCTGGAGGGAGAGCCATGTGCTGCCCACATCAGATTTTTAAGATAGTTAATTAGTCAAAATAAAAATATCAATATCAGTACGTTATATATAATTACATATATATACGGTATGTATTTATAATATGTATATATAAGTACATACAAGGTGTTCCGGAACTCCACGTACAAACTTGGAGTGCAATTACTGCAGCCGGAAAATCATCCACGACGTGTTGCATTTTGCACAGTGGTTTCTTTAAGAAAGTTCGCGGCAGACCTGCAGTTCCCATGTTCTGTGTTGTTCAGTGATGAAGCATCCTTTTCACGTGAGGGGGGGGGGGGTGTTCAATACTCACAATACGCACATATTGGCTGTAGACAACCCACACGGAACCCGACCAGGTACCGCACAACACCGCTTCGCTGTTAATGTGTGGGCGGGTATCGTGGCTGACAGTTTAATCGGCCCTTACATCTTACCACCTCGATTGGACGCTCACAAGTATCTCATCTTTCTTCAGGAGGTTCTTCTGGAATTGCTTAAAGATTTTTCCGCACAAATTCGACGCCGAATGTGGTTTCAACACGATGGGGTTCTATCCCATTCGGCAATTTTCGTACGTGACGATTTGGAACAGACATTTAGAAGTAGATGGATTGGGCGTGGTGGTTCCGTCGCATGGCCCCCCCAGATCATTTGATTTATCACCTCTTGATTTTGATTTCTGGGGTGACATGAAGACCATTGTCTACGAAACGCCATTTGATTCTGACATGGGCCTAGTAACACGAATCGCCATCGCTGATGCTACGACTCGCGAAACGCCCGGTACCTTTGAGAATGTTCACCAATCCATGCGACGTAATTGTCATGCGTGCATCAATGCCAATGGGCGAAATTTCGAACTCCTGTGATGCACGTAACTGTTGTGCTCATTTTTTGTGTGTGATAAAACGATTAACACTGCTTTCTCTTCTGTGTCCTTGCGCTGTGTCTATATGTCTCTTTATCACTTAAGGGCAGCATTTCCGCCCCTGCCTTCCTATGCGATCATGATTCTTATTGATGTTCTCTACCTTCCCTCCAAACGCTTCCGGGGCGTTAGCATGACTCTATCTTCGGCAACATTGTTCGTCTGAGGGAGACGAGCCAAACACCGGGGTGCCTTATTCAATATTCTAAAAGTATGATCTATCAATTTAAGAGGGTCATTCAATATGTTTTAAAGTTTTCATATGCTTGAATAAATTAATTGTTTCTTTTTAACTTCTACCGTGTCTTCAACCAACTGAAGTCTGGTCCTACGATTTACAAAGCACCTCGGATCAACATGAGACCCATCTCAGGTTGCACGCTATTTGCATATTTTTGATCCCGATTCGATCACTCCATCTCTGAAGTTGGGGAAGAAAGACCGACGGTCGGAAAAATCGTTGATAAGGGTTGATAACCCTGATAGTTTTACTCGTTAAAATCGGAAAATCAATTTGTGAGCCGGACGTCGACAATTATCCTTATAGACGATTAAAGCATGGGAGAGGACGAAAACACAAAATAAGGTTTCTTGTGATGAGAAATCAAAAATCGCATAGAAGTGAAGCAGCATAAATAATGAGTCAAACTTCTGAAACTCTTTGTACAATTTTATTTCATCTCAATGTATAATACATACACTGTGTTTAGTATTGCGATTCGGATCCTAAATGTCTCCGAAACTGGTTAGGACAGACCTATATTTTGCTTTGGTTGGGATGGCTGTAGTGTCTGTTTGTTCTGAAGAATTTTTGCCTCTGAAACTGATTGATACATTTAATCAACTGTTGCACGTTGTAAAGATGAAGATTTTTAATATTCATATAATTTACTGCCTTTGTAGAATGAGAAATTACTCCCCTATATACTACTACCACCACTACTACTATCTACTACTATCACTATCGCTAGCAGTATACCCTTTATTTGTACGGATTATATAATATAAAGAAACTTAAAACTCACAATTATGTGCAAATTTCTAAGTATTCTAAATGATATTGTTATTCAAGACATTTTATTAAAATGTTTAATTTAATTTCCCTAGAAAGAAGTATAAGAATATCTAAATTATCTTCACAAGCAGATTTGAAAAATAAAACATCCTGATCCCGCTTGTAAACAAATTTACAAAAAGTATGAAATTGGATCAACACATGCCAAAATAAGAGTGCTAAATTGGTATCAAAAGGCATACATACCCGTACCATTTTTATTCTATTTCAACAAGTGGCTAAACTCAATATATGAGTTTGAAAAATATTTACCAAAATAAAACAGATGACTTAAGAAATTGAAAATATCAATTATCATTTCAACTCGAAAGGCGTATCGGATGATATCCAGTTATAAATGCAATTCCGATAAAAATTATTTTTACATGCATTTCTTAATTATTTAAATCGAAAAATATTTAATAAAACATCGTCTGCTGTATAAACTGATTGGGTTTAATTCCGTTTATTATAACAGCACATAATTTTTTTCTTCTCAAATAAATTTTCGGAAAAAATATCGTTTGCATAACGCTATCTCTATGGGAGGTTCGTTTTTAACACTTTACAACATCGTCGAAAAGTATTTATGACTTTGATCATTCATTCTGTCTGTCTGTCTGTCTGCCCTTTAGCACGATAACTGCCGTAAAAATGACTTTATCAAAATTAAATTTTAGTATGTAATGTATGTAATTAAATTTTAGTATGTAATGTTTAGTATGGTTTAAGTTTTAAATAAAATAAATTATTATGGTATTGTGATGAGTAAAAGGAATGGGAAAATGTTGATGACTGAAATGCTGCTTTTATAGAGAGAGCCAGGCGATTTATATTTCGGTGACGTCATTTGAATAAAGTTCATTTGTTTTGGATGAAGTTTTCAAATATAATAAATTATTGTAGTATTATGATAATTTAAAAAATATTACCGAGGAATGTATCGCATTTTTGAAATGTTTAAATCAGGCAATTTATATTTCAATGCCGTCATTTGAATGAAGTTCATTTTTTTCGATGAAGTTTTAAGTTTTCAAATATAATAAATTAATGTAGTATTGTGATAATTTTAAAAATATTACCGAGGAATGTATCGCATTTTAGAGTTGTTTAAATAAAATTGCATTGAAGTTGGAAAGTGTTTCATAATCAATGCTTTATGCATGATTGATCTTTCTTGTTATGACTTTATCGGGACTTCCGTGACCTGTAAATATCGTGTTTGGCGATTACTTCCTTTTCAAAATCAATGCTTCAAAACACGCCTTACTTAATTTTTAAATTTTATAGCGTGAAATACGTGTATAGAGGCGTTATCTCGATCTCTGCCTTTATGCATAATTGTTCTTCCTTGTTTTTGCTGCAATTTTATTCGTGCAGCTTTCTGGATACTTCCGAAGGGGATTGGAGGAATTATGCTTCCCGAATTACTAAAATTATTCTTTATATAATACACACTTTTAAAATATTATCGATACATATTAAAAGTACACATACTTTTTTATTTTTGGAAGCAATTAAATTTGCCGTCTATGTTCTTATAACAAAATTCCTGAAACAACTATTTTTTAAGAGCTACTATAAATAGATGGTAAATAGATTTACAACGTAAAATGCAATGCAAATCAAGATATATAAGATTACGTAAGTTTTGCGAATAAATTGGATTTCCTTCATCACTGCAAAAAGTTTGTAAATAAACGGGGTCAAATAAGCACAAGGCGATATCCTCAAACTGAATGGTTAAATAATATCTCAACATATTAGCGCCACCTAGTGGCGCGTAAAGGGAATAGAGCCTTTCGTGCCACTAAATTTCGGAACTAAATTGTGATGTCGTTTAGTCATTTCAGTATGCTGAAATTGCCTTGGATTTACTTGGACGTTTAAGTACAGTCGCGGCAAAAAAAAAAAAACGCCCCACCCTCTATTAATCGAGTATCGTTCATCGTAGAGAAAAGTGAATGATACCATTCGATTAGGAATAACATCTTCTACAAATTAATGAGTGTGTAAAATTTGCATAAGGGGCCGTCTTCATATCTAAACGCGCACAAACTTTGAAATTTTCAATGGCAACACCCAAGTTCGACAACATAGTTCGAATCTAGAGCAAAATTCAACCTGTGATACCAAATTTCAAGTCATTTGGGTGAAGCGTTTTTGAGTTGTGAATATATAAAGTTTTGAGTTCCTAATGTTAAATTAGTTTCCAAGACTTCCATTCATATATTCTGTAATAATTATCAGCTCACGCTGATTATTTGTATGACGTTACTAATAAACAACCCAAACACATTTATGTGATTTTTATTTTTGTGGAAATAATTGTTTGTATGAAATATTAATTATGAAATCAATAATTGAAAAAATATGAATACAAACCAGGACATGTTTTGATAAAAATCGATTCACAAAGACTTTTTATATGTTCATATAAAATTCTAGGTCTTTCCTCCCTCTAGTTCTTTCGAAATGTTTAAATATTCATCATCACGATGATTTTAGGGGTCGTATATTAGTTTAAAAAATGACTAATTTGAAAAAGTTATATTAATTGTAAGTTAATCTTTATTTAAGAAAACGGGCATTTATTTTTACCCAGTTTTAATAAAAACTTTGTATATTTGTTGTGTTGTATAGATGCAACCTAATCAATGTAATTCTGCTACTGTATTGAAGGGTGAAAACTTGTATTGTTATAAATGGGATTTACTTATGTTCCCGAGCTACTGCGAGTTGAAATCGCCCACAAAATGTGATAATTTATAATAAAAAATACTTATATAAAACAATAACAAATTATAAAATTATGTGATACTAAATACCAACAATATTTCAAGAGGTGATTGATAATGACTGAGGTTGCACACCGTATTGATAATTTTAAATTCGTCACCAAGTTCCCACGGAGTTGTTTTGTCGCGTGATCTGCAGATATTTATTAGTTTCATAAATTGGTTTTGAAACAGCATTATAAAATGACATTTGAAAATAAACATTTCATTCTTCTTTATTTCTTCTTTCTTGTATTGACCCTGCACGAATGTCCCATTAGTTTTTAGCAACGTACCCAGTACGGCTTTTTACCTCCAATAATCGTGCCCAATTTGAGGCTCACAAAATCCAACCCATTACAGGCCCATTGCCTTAGTAACAAGCACACAAGACAACACCATGCCCTGCCATGAAAATGCTTACCCTCTCGTGCAGGAATCGAACCTGCGACCCTTTGGCTGTGAGGTAAGACATAATGTTGAATGTCAAGAGGATAGTTCAATAATTTACAACAGTTCTGTGGTCAATCAACGAAACATCGCCCTTCAAATTGCGGTTTTCAATATGGAGCTGATCCCCGAAAATTGCACATTCCGGAAAAATGAATATCTTGGGATATAAAGATTGAAATGTCGTGAAAATTTGAATTTGACCTATTGGGTTGGAGGGAAAGTTCTGTCGTATTTTAAAGAAAATATTAGAAATCATTTATAAAAATATGTGTTTAATATTAATCAATTATATATGCTCCGTTATTTGTTACAAACAGTTGCCATCTTTCAGGTAACCTGTGAATTCCTGTTTTGTAGAAGTTCTCATCCTTGGAGTTAAAATAGTCAGCAACTGCCTTAGAAACACTTGACTTAGAAAGACGTGAATTTTTTTCCCGTTAGATAATTTTGCAGAGATCTGAACAGGTAATAATCAGATTGTGCAATGTCAGGTGAATACGGTGGGTGACTGAGGACTTCCCATCCTAACGCATTCAGTTTTTGTTGTGTCACCTTTGCAGTATGCGGGCGAGAATTATCGTGGTGGAACACTATTCCTTTTCTGGCCTTTTTTCTTTGATAGCTGCATTCAATTTATCCAGCTGATTGCAGTACAGATCCGCGTTGATGGTTTTCCCCAGTTTCAGCAACTCGTAGTACACTGGACCTTTCTTTTCCCACCACAAACAAAGCAGTACTTTTCGTTGATGGATACTTGGTTTTGGTTTTTAATAAATTTATCAAAAAAAAACATGAATTAAAAAAACATTAACTGTTATGAAACTTTTCATATGCAATATCATGCGTAATATAATGTTCACTTTTCATATGTAATATCATGAGATAAATGTGTTAACATCATTCTCGTGGATCTAACTCGATCCATTCGCGAGAAGAGATACTTTGAGTAATACTTTTGTATTTGAACTCCAATAGTCATTTATCTGCTGCAAGAATAACATATTTCTCCGTCCATAACGCCTGCGATATATTGGTGACGAATTTGGAGGAATGTTGCCAACTTGGCGACATTTTTAAATGTTGCTAAATTAAAGAAAATATCTCCAAATGGATAAAAATGACGCTAAATCAATGAAAATGACGATTAATTGAAGAAAATTCAATATCTTGGAAAGAATATTAGTATCGACTATAAGCATTTTTTAACTATAAATGTAGTAAATTCATTGCATTATATAAGGAAAGTCATGTGCTGCCCACATCAGATTTTTTTTAAAGAGTGTTAATTCCTCTAAATTTGGCAGTTAATACAATGAAAACCTTCACTGCAGAAAAAATAAACTGCACTGTAATTGGGGAATCCCGAAGGAGCAGATATTACTTTTCATTAAAATGTAACCTTATTTACTTTTAGAAAATTAGAAAATAAATAATCCATGCACTGTGACATCAAATGTCGTAAACGTAATTGGATCTAATCTCATGGGTGGTATTTCAGCTCATTTTAAGTCTTATACTCTGAACATAAAGTTCCAAATGGAAAAGTCTTTATTTATTGAAAATCTTGTTAACTATATAGGATGAGTGAAAAATTACAGTCTACAAATTTTAATGTCATACCAGCTACGGTGATCACAAAATACAGGAGCCACCTATTACAGAAATCGTTTTTAATTTCCCTGCAATACATGGTAATGTATAGGGAAAGAATTGGAATCATGCCGAAAATCGCAACTCGAGTTTTCGACGGATCTACGAGTTTCGAGACCCCTAGAATACGAAAAAACAATTTTTAGCTTGACGTCTGTGTGTGTGTCTATGTGTCTGTCTGTCTGCGCAGATTTCGTATCCACTCTAACTAAAAAACTAATTGACTTAATTTCATAAAATTTGGTAGGTAATTCACTTGTGGGGGAATCTGGTGCCGATTAGTTTTGGGTACGGTTCTGGATGAAAAAAAACCGCCATTTTTTTTTGCGAAATGGCCCGAAAACTCGTCAAAATCTAAAATAAGAAACTACGTATGCTCAAATATATCCATTAAATGCTTATTTTATACGTAATTTTTAACGATGAAAGGAATAAGACCCTGCAATACATGGTAATGTATAGGGAAAGTATTGGAATCATGCCGAAAATCGCAACTCGAGTTTTCGGATTTACACGTTTTGGGACTTTTAGAAAAAGAAAACTATATTTTTAGATTGTCGTCTGTATGTGTGTGTCTGTATATCTGATTGTGAAACGCATGCATCCACTGTAACTCAAATACTAATTGACCGAATTTCATAAAATTTTACAGGTAAGTTACTTTTTGCTCACCCTGGTGCTGTTTAGAATATTGTACGATTAGGGATAAAAGAACCTGCGATTTTCTGCGTAATGGCTCGCAAAAATTGTCTGTATCCACTCTAGCTAAAAAACTAATGGAACAAATTTCACAAAATTTAGTAGATAAGTCACTTGTAGACTATTCTGGTGCTGATTAGACTTTGGTACGATTCGAAAAAAAGGAACCTGCCATTTTTGCAAAATGTTCCATAAAAATCGTCAAAATCTAAAATAAAGACAAAGTATGCTTAGATGTAGCACTTAATTGCTTTTTACTCTCCTTATATACAATAATGTATAAGGAGAGTATTGTGACGGGGTCGAAAATTCGAATTCGAGTTTTCGGCGGGAGAGCCCGTTTCATGTATCCCTAATCACGAATCAAACGTTTTTGAAGTGATGTCTGTGTGTGGGGGGGGGTGAAAGTATGTGTTTATGTGTGTGTGTGGGTGTGTCAGTGAGTCCGTGGAGACGATAACGGACGAAGGAATTGATTGATTCGAACGAAATTTGGTACAAATATTACAATCCGTAAATATTGGAAGCCTATTGTCGCCTACGCAATCGAATGTTCAGAATCGTCCTAAATTTTTGAGTGAAATTTCGAAAAAATCCTCAAAGCCCCAAAACCTGTAATAAAGTTAAGCAAATAGACATTTCTCATGTAATTTTTCATTAGAAAATGATTGACATAAATATTAGAAAGTTAACATGAACCGTTCTCGAGATATTGCACATTTAAAAAAAAATTATCAAAATAAAAGAAAAATATTTCCTATTGAGAAACATGTTCAATTTTCATATGAAATACAATGAGATAAATTTGCTGACATCATTCTCGTGAATCTAGCTCGTTCCATTCATAAAAAAAATACTTTGAGTAATATTTTTGTATTTGAACGCCAATAGTCATTTATCTCCTGTAAGAATAACTTATTTCTCCGTTCATAATGCTTGGCGAGATTTTGACGACGAATTTGGTGGAATGTCGCCAACTTGGCGACTTTTTTAAATCTTGCTAAATTAACGAAAAACTTGCCAAATGGATAAAAGAGACACTAAATCAATGAAAATGACTACTCATTGACGAAAATTCAATATCTTGGAAAGAATATAAATATCTACTATAAAAATAATCTATTTTATTTTACAGTAGTAAATTCATTACATTATATAAGGAAAGTCATGTGCTACCCAATAGTATTTTTGATGATAAAAAGAATAAGACCAAACCTATTACTCTAGGACTAGGCGTTTTCAAGATATTCAATTTTATTCGCATTTTTGCTAAGCCGGTTTTGAAATACGCCTAGTTACTAAATGAAAACTTAAATTGAAAGTGTAAATTCAGTGTCATTTCAAATAATTATGCTTGTTATTTAGTGTAATTAAACACAATTTAATGCAATATTTATGAAATAAGGAGGAAATATATTTGTGTCTGTAAGGAAAGTCATGTGCTGCTTCTTATATCAGATTTTTTTAGCAAGTTTCAGTTCAGACGTTTCAAAGCAATAAAAGTGGGTTAAAAACTTAGAGCGACCAGAGGAGTTATGATTCAATTCATGCATTCGATAAAAATGTAATAACTAATGTTGATACACATAAAGGGAGTCATAAAAATTTCAAAATGATAAAAAAAATTAATGTCATCAACCACAAACACAGGATTTTAAGTTCAGCATTAACAGATAGAGTGTGTTCATCGCAGAACAGAAAATGCAAAGTAAAAATTGCCTCAAAATCGAATAGATAAATAGCAGATTTAAAAAGGACATCGTCCTTTCTATTGCCCAAGATGCCTTACAGAGTCCATTTCGACTATAAGAGCTTGTGATTTCGTCCTAGTAGCTCAATGGTAGAGCATCGGCAGGCTAGTCCGAAAATCCAGGGTTCGATTCCCGGTTGGGATAGCAAGGTTCTTAGAAATGGGGCTCGAACAAATCAACTCTGTAGGTTAGTGCAAAGATGTCTGATGCCTGAAAGTAACACTGGTATGACTAGCATGGATTCAATGGATTCTGGGATATGGTGTTCCAATTCGAAATTAGGAGGATAATGACCACTCAGGATGCTAACCTGGAGGATGAAAATAGAATCAGGGGGGGGGGGGTAACCTGGGAGTAAAAAAAGCAGGAAGTGGTCAATTAGTTTGTCAGCTGCACACCAATCTGAGATTAGAACGTGGAGAATGCAAAGTCTACTTCGACAATAAGAACTTGCAATTTCGCCCCAGTACCTCAACGGTATAGTGTCGGCTGGCCAGTTCGAAGATCCAGGGTAAGATTCCCACAACATTAACCTGACCATCAGGTAAAACCTACATCAGGCTGACTCTGTAGCCTTTGACCCATCTTCTCTGGGGGAGAACAGTATTTCGAGGAAACGGTTTTTGGCATTCCCCTTGGCAAACCGTGACTCGAACTATTCCAGGTTACGCTGATATCACTCCCCTGGTTGTGTCCTCGCTGGTTAAGAAATTTGAACTCATTCGACTTCATATCGAATAATGTAAACCTAAGTTGATAGCTCTGTGGACGAGATTATCCTGTCCTATCCTAGCCAACTCATTAGACATTTTAAAGTAATCGTCTTGAAAAGCGTTTGACAAAAGTTTTGTGACACATACATGTACGTCCGGGGTTCCAAACTGCTGTTCACGTCTTAGGACGAGTCGGACGGTCTGGGTCTTCAACATACACGTACGTCTCAACGAGATAAAATCATTAACTTCAAATGAAAACTAATGAAGGATGTAATAATTTTTTTTTGTTGCAGGATAAGCTGGAGATTTGCACTGAAAATTCATTTTTAATTACACTTCACCGTGATTTTTTTTTGCAGTTGCTTTACCTCCACCTAAAAATTCCTCTCATTACCCTAATCAACTGACTGCTGCATTTAATATTTACATCTATCGTGCTATTAAATTATGGTTTACCTCTGACTTATTAATGTCTGAAATGAATTATATGAAATCTGTCGCCTTAAATCATGGATTCTCTCCGATATTTGTTGACCGTGATTTTACCAATTTTGTATAAGCAACCACACAGGAAATAATACCCTTTTAACACTACTGGCAGTGTTATTTGCCTTCCATTTTCTATTCTAGCCTAAAATTAATCATAAAATCCTTAAAATTTTCAATCTAATTTTCTCTAAGTTGGTATAAATGAAACAAATATTTTTCTCTTAAGAATTCTATAGAAAATTTCCATAATTAAAGCATTTATCAAATTCCTTATCGATGAAGGCTATCGTAAATCGTTCAAACTAAAAAAAACCTGAAGTAATGCATGAAAAACATCAAAATTCTGTCAAAAACTAAAAAATTAATAAATCTTCATTAGCTAATTACTGCAGAATGACAAATTACCGATTTAATTGTCTTCAGCCTTAGCTATTCAAAAGTGCTATTCAGTTTTTTATTTGGATTTCTTTGAAGTTTTCCAAATTAAAATAAATTAAAGTAATTTAATTAAAGATGTGCCAATGACACTGTATTTCTTCGAGGTTTGTAAAATAAGTGCCCATATCTTATATTTTGTTGTTTTGTCTTCTACATTCCTGCAGTTTCTGTTCATACAGTCTGCATTTTATTTAATTTTTCTAGTTTGCTTTCAAAATTCATATATTCTGTTTTTTTTTTCGGTTTAAATTCTTTTCTTCACACTAAGCGGCGCTACCATACTGTATACTGTCGAATTCTGTCAGTTTTTCGGTTTACCCGCTATTATCTAGTTCTCCTTTGGATGTTTAGAACCCAGCTAATTTGCATATTGGTGGTAAAAATTCAAAGGTTTCCGAAATGTTCATCTGCTTTAAGCAAACCGTATTTCTTCTATTTTACGTTGTGATCTAATTTCTTACATCATTTTATCACCACCCACGATTTACAACATTCCGAAAAAAAAGGCGTTCTTATAGTATGTGTCGATAAAATTCTAAAATTATATTGTATATAATAAAAATATATCGCTTTTAAAGGAGTTGCGTTTTGAATTATATGCTTGTTGTCCAGTACACTGCGCCATATAAGGTCGCAACTAATAGAAATGAGTTTGTGACGAAACCGCTATAGTGTGGTTTACGAGTATAATACTTCTACTGTATGGACAAATGCAAGACACGTCCAATAAATCACAAGCCTGAAGATTATATTCATAACTAATTTATCTAATATTATATTTATCTAATTTTTTACATCATTTTATCACTACGCACAATTTACAACATTCCGGAAAAAAGCGGTGTTCCGATAGTATGTGTCGGTAAAATTTTAATATTACATTCTATATAATAAAAAATATATCTGATTCAAAGAAGTTGGACAACGAGACCGATTTTTATGTCAAGGATACTGCGCCAAATAAGGTCGCAGCTAATAGAAATGTATTGTATCGGAAACCGCTATATTGTGATGTACGACTATAATACTTCCAAAGACACGTCCAATAAATATATCACAAGCCTGAAGATTATATTCACAAATAGGAAGAAAGCAAAACAGCGCTATTTCAGATTTGAATTCTTTACACAATTATCGAGTCTTACTTCATATATTAGTGTTAGATTTTTTAACAGTACTATTTTTCAACATTACTATTGTTCCGTAACTCACCACTATTTATCCATATAAAAAATCTGGCACGGGCAGCACATGACTTTCCCTGCAGACTTAAATTTATTTTCTCTTTATTCCGTATAAAATTCATTAAATTATGTTAATTGCACTAAATAACACTCATTATTATTTACTATTACACTGAATTTACATTTCTAATTCTGTTTCCGTCTACATTTGGCAACTAGACGTGTTTTCAAAACCGGCGTAACAAAAATGCAAAAAACTTAAATATCTCAAGAACGGCTAATCGTCAGATTACGCAAAAAAAATCCGGACTTTTTTCCCCGAATCATACTAAAATCTAATAAGCACCAGGGTCACATACATGTGGTTTACCTATAAAATTTTGTGATATTTGATGTATAAAGTTTTTAATAAGAGTTGATACATACATTGCACTGGCAGACACATACGCAGAAGAAACGCTAAAAATATATTTTTCGTGTTCTAGAGGTATCAATATGTATAGATCCGTCAAAAACTCGAGTAACAAATTTCGGCATGATTCCAACACTTTCTATGTGTACATTACCATATATTGCAAGGAAAGTGATAAATAAACAATGCAGAGAATATAAATCTGAGGAGCAAGCAAGAAAAATATAAATAAAATGTAGATTATACGAGTTGAAAGTGCACTCTAGCTAAAAAACAAACTGACCGAATTTCAGAAAATTACAAAAGTTGGTAGATAAGTCACTTATAGGGTGCCCTGGTGTTGATTAAATTTAGGTACGATTTGAAAAAGAACCAGTCCTTTTTTTATGAAATGGCTTGCAAAAATAGCCAAAATCTAAAATAAGAAACTACGTATGCTCAAGTAATTTTTTACGACGAAAAGAATAAGGCCAACATCATTACTCTATGACTAACCATTCTCGATATATTTATTTTTCTTTTCATTTTTGTTACGCCATTTTATAAAAAATGTGTGTTATTTTAATTACATAATTATTCAATAATGTGAGTTATTACAAATTCAACGTTAATTTGTGCACTTAAACTCAATTTGTTTTTATACTAATGATCAACGTATGAACGTATTTAATTTTAAAATATTTAAAATTATGACAATAGTATTTAGGATACTTTTGCATTATTGTGGTGTTTGTTCAGTTATACATTATACAGTCAAAATCAACTGATAAATTCTTAAGAGTTAAAATTAAAGCATTAACTTATATTAACTTTCAGAATGTTTCTACAAAATATTAACACCTTTATTACTAGTTAATGTTTACATTAAAATCAATTTTAATGATTATATATTAATATTGATGTATAGTAGCTATATGGATAATAATAATCAGCTCTTAGCTTGTAAATATAAATATGCAATTATTTGTTATAATTTTTATGAATTGAAATATATATTAGTAACTATTACGGTTTATAAATGCAAATGATTAATTGTGTTTTTGGTGAGCCCCTCCTTTAACACTCTTTTGCCCCCTTGAATTTCCCTTCAGCACCTCTTCAATTTCGTCTGTGGCTACGGCCCTGACAGAAAATATTCAACCCATCTTAGTACAAAATGTAAGAAAGTATTTGATGCATCTACCGCAATATAAAGAACTTTCAAAGACTCGAAGTACAAAAGTATTTTAAAATCCCGAATGGAACCTTAGAGGGGACTATTACATATATTTTTATATATAATATACTCTGCACTTTATTTATTTTTTATTTTTTACCGTTAAATTTTACATTCTCTGCATTTTTTGTTTGTTTTACTTTTCTTTCGCCACACTAGGTGGCGCTTCCATAATTTTTTCAATTCACCTGTTTTTGAAAAGTAATTTTTCTATATGCCCTGCATGACGACTAGATAGCCCCAATAGTCTCTTTAGACTGGATGATGCCTGGTATGGCTACATCTCTTTTGGGTGTTCGGGTCCAGGCTTGTCCGCATTGATTATGGGAACACAAAAATATGAGAAAGGTACCTCTTCGAACTGAACCTTATTTATTAACCTGTCTGTGTGTGTGTGTGTATGTGTGTGTGTGTGAAAGTATGTGTGTGTGTGTGTGTCAGTGAGACTTTGGAGTCGATAACTGACGAACAAATGGACCGATTCGAACGACATTTGGTACAAAAATCACAATCCGTAAACCTTGGAAGCCTATTGTTTTTATATGCAATCGAATGTTCAGAACCCCCCTAAATTTTCGAGTGAAATTTTGAAAGAATCGTTAAAAAATCAAAACCGCTAATAAAGTCACGCAAATAGACATTTCTTATGTAATTTTTCAATAGAAAACGATTGACATAAATTTTAGAACGCTAACATGAACCGTTCTCGAGATATTGCACATTTAAAAAAAATATCAAAAAGTTATAAAATAAAAAAAAATATTTCCTATTGAGAAGCATGTTCACTTTTCATATGTAATACCATGCGATAAATTTGGTGATATCATTCTCGAGGATCTAGCTCGTTCCATTCATGAAAAAAGATACTTTGAATAATACTTTTTGTACTTGAACGTCAATAGTCATTTATCTACTGTGAGAATAACTTATTTCTCCGTCCATAACGCTTGGCGAGATTTTGGCGACTAATTTGGCGGAATGTCGCCAACTTGGCGACATTTTTTATTGTTGCTAAATTATAAAAAATCTCGCCAAATTGATAAAAATGACGCTAAATCAATGAAAATGACGACTAATTGAAGAAAATTCAATATCTTGGAAAGAATATAAGTATCTACTATAAGAATAACATTTTTTTTAACTGTAAAAGTAGTAAATTCATTGCATTATATAAGGAACGTCATGTGATGCCCACATCAGATTTTTTTTATATACAGTATACTCGACACTTTATTTATATTTTGTTTTTTACCGTTAAATTTCATATTCTCTGCATTTTTTTTGTTTTACTTTTCTTTCGCCGCTCTAGGTGCCTACACTTCTATAATTTCGCCTACACTTCTATAATTTGCTCTATTCATCTGTGGTTGAAAAGTAATTTTTCTATATGCCTTAATGAAAACTAGATAGCCCAGTCCCATTAGCCTTCATGATGCCCGGTATGGCTGCATCTCTTTTGGGTGTTCGGGTCCAGGCTTGTCCGCATTGATTATGGGAACACAAAAATATGAGAAAGGTACCTCTTCGAACTGAACCTTATTTATTAACCTTTTTCTTTGTGATCTACGGTCTTGGGAATACAGAAAGACGTATTTTAAAATGCGCCATTTCGTTTTGCCTTCACAAGTCTGGTTAGCTGCCTTGTAATGTCTTAATGCTATGCTATTTTTAAAGATATATCTAAATTAATAAAGAAGATATTGGAATGTTAAGAAAAATATTCCAATAGAATTGTTTTATTTGAAACAATCTACACTATTTCATAATGATATTCTTAAAATACGTTTGTTTTCTGCCATCGCAAGACAGTCTAGATTATTACATTATATTCTATTGCCCCACGGAGTATCATTACGAAAAATTCAAAGTGCACTTTATCATATTGAAGTAATTTTATTTTCACTGTTGCGGTAAAATTATTTTGCGATAATATTTTAAAATTAAATTTTATATAAAAAGTACTTTTGATAAATGAGAGCGGCGACAGTAACAAATCGTAACAGATCCAGCAATGTGCACGAAATTGTCGCACAAATATAATAACATAGTACAAACAAATAAATCACTTGTATGTTAAGTTACATATAATTAGGGTTGATTATACTCTAATAGGGTTTAGAAATATAGAGCCTGCTATCTTTGAAAAATGGTCAAAATATGTAATTAAACTTACATAAATGTTTTATTTAAATGCTTATTTCAAACGTAAATTTTGATGACGAAAATAATAAGACCAACACAATTTCTCTATAACGAAATCTTCTCGAAATATTTAATAACTTTATTTAGTGATATTTGCCAACTGGCAATTATTAATAATATAATAAGTAGCTAAACTGTATATACATATATATATTTATATATATTTATTTGATTTCCGCGACCTATTTAACAACATTGATTTATCTAATTTATATTCAATCTTGAAAAAATTATATGAAGAATTTAATTTGAAGGATTTTATTACTTATCGAAGATACCTTGACCCTATTGAACTAGTATTAAAAGAAAATATTCTATATAACGGAAAAAATTATTACCGACAAATAAAGGGAATTCCAATGGGAGGGGCCTGCTCATCAATCTTGGCTGATATTTACCTCTCAACATATGAAAAAGGAACCCATATTTTGTCTGAGATACCATATTTCCGGTTTGTTGACGATGTGCTATTGGGGAGTTATGAAGCCACCACCAATTTCGATTTCACTTTTTACCCACCGGAATTGGAATTAATAGAAAATTGTAAAGAAGAAAATGAAGCGGTAAATTTTCTGGACATCTCAATAAAAAAACATGGATTATATGGTCATTATACAACGTTATATGACAAAAGAGAATTATATAAAATTAAGATCAATCATCTCATCGATTGGAAAACAAATCTTACCAAAAATATTTTCAGAAATATCATACTCGGACACTTCAAGAGAAATCAAATTTACAACACGTTTAAAAAAGATTGCAATAATAGCAATATAAAAATCATAAAAGAGGCTTTATATAAACATTATCCTTTATATTTCTTAAAGGATTGTTATAGATCGATTTTCAAGGATCAGGTAGATTTTGACAGTTTACTTCTTCAATCTGCAAGTAAATAAAGTTTATGCATACCTGCTAAGATTGCACGCATGCGTAAGATGAACATATATAAGATAGCGAGTTGGGCAGGATTCACTTTTGGTCCAGTTTCCTTCTGTTTGGTTGGTCCTGTTCTTCCGTATTCGGGTGCCTTCGTATTAGCACGCAATGGGGACCAACCTTTGCTTTGTATTGGTACCGTGAGCGTTTGCCTAGGCTGGAAAAGCAGCTTTAAACGGGAGGGGGAGTCGCAATCCTCCCCAACCATTAAATGCAAAGCATTTGGTTATCCCAAGTTCCTTTAATTCTTCTTTTTCTTGGATTACATTCTGCTTCGGAGTATAGAGCGGCTTGGCGCCTTTTCCTGAGTAGTGCCTTTGATTTTTGTGGATATGCATAGGAATTCTATTTGAATTTGTTTACTGGCTTTTATATGATATATATTTATATATATATATATCAGATATACAAGATGAAGATGAAGATAATCCAGCAGAGATTTATTAGACTTAACGATTACAAGTATGAATGACCATTGTTTATAGTATTAAAGTACTTGATCAAATTTTTTGCTATCCGCAGTTGTGCATGTTTCAGCGAGGATGTGCCGGACCATGAAGGTAGAGATCTCTCTAGTCTTCATGGGTGGACTATCTCAATAAGACCTTTCCTGTAAGATGGGTGTGCCGGGAAATGCATTCAGAATCTGTGGTGCGTACAGAGCCCAGGGTGGCCGCCAGATTGCGCTGACATCGGTCCTTGGCGAAAACCCAAAAACGCGCCAATGTCATCCTCTTGCCGTAGCTTTTAATTCTTTGATTGCATTGCTATGAGGGAACCAGAAGCGTTGTTTTACGCATTTCGTAACCGATAAATATGTATTTGAGTATTTTAAAAGAAATCACCGACTTATTAGGTGTTAACATAAGTATAATTCTGAATATATTAATTTTTGATATACATCGTATACCTAACATTAATAACGAACTATTGCACTTTTAAGGCTGAAATAAGTATTTAGATTTTAAGTCTTTTGAGTACAGTTGTTTGTGATTATTTGTATTTGATAATAGGAGCATTTACTTTTATTTATACATATTTTCATGTAATGTAATGTTTCTTTGATCTACACGTATTGGGATCTCTAGAACACGAAAAATCTTTTTTTACCGTTATGTCTGTGTATGTGTCTGTCTGTCTGCCAGTGCAATATATGTATCCACTCTTATTCAAGACTTTATTGATCGAATATAACAAAATTTTATAGGTAAACCACATGTATGTGACCCTGGTGTTGATTAGATTTTAGTACGATACGGGGAAAAATAATACACATTTTTTTATGCGTAATCTGATGTATCCAATCTAGCTAAAAAACTAATTGACCAAATTTCACAAAATTACGAAAGTTGGTAGATAAGTCACTTATAGGGTGCCCTGATGTTGATTAAATTTTCGAACGATTTGAAAAAAACCAGCTTCTTTTTTTTACGAAATGGCTTGCAAAAGTACCCAAATATAATATAAAATTCTACGTATGCTCAAATGCATCAGTTAAATGCATGGTTTATAGGTAATTTTTTACGAGGAAAAGAATAAGACCAACGCCTTTACTCTATGACTAATCGTTCTCAAGATATATATTTCTATTTTAATTTTTTTACGGCATCTTTTAAAAAATGTGTGTTATTTCAATTATATAATTATTCAATTATGTGTGTTACTACAAATTCAACGTTATTTTCTGCACATAAACTCAATTTGTTTTTATACTAATGATCAATGTATGAACATATTTAATTTAAAAACATTTAAGAACTTTGACAATAGTATTTAGGATACTTTTGTATTATTATGGGGTTCACTGTTATACATTATAGATTCAAAATCAACTGATAAATTCATGAGTTAAAATTAAGCATTAACTTGTGTTAACTTTCAGAATGTTTTTACAAATTATTGACAGCTTCATTACCAGTGAATGCTTACATTAAAATCAATTTTACTGAGTATATATTACTACTGATGCATAGTAGATATATGGATATTAATAATCAGCTCTTAGCTTTCAAATTTAAATATGCAATTATTTGTTATAATTTTTAAGAATTGAAACATATATTAGTAAATATTATGGTTTATAAATGCAAATTATTAATTGTGTTTGGGTCAGTCCCTCCTTTAATATTGTTTAGCCCCCTTGAATTTCCCTCCAGCCCCTCTTCAATTTCATCTGTGGCTATGGCCCTGACAGAAAGTAGTGAACCCATCTTAGTCTAAAATGGAAGAAAGTAATTGATGCATCTATCGCAAGTTCGAGAACTTTCAAAGACTCGAAGTACAAAAGCATTTTAAAATCCCGAATGGATTCTTAGAGGGTACTACTACATATATTACTTTCCTTATATACATAATATATAAGGAAAGTATTGTGACGGGGTCGAAAATTCGAATTCGAGTTTTCGACGCGAGAGCACGTTTCAAGCATCCCTGATCACGAATCAAACATTTTTGAAGTGATGTCTGTGTGTGTGTATATGTGTGTGTGTGTGTGTGTGTGTCAGTGAGACTGTGGAGACGATAACTGACGAACAAATGGACTGATTCGAACGACATTTGGTACAAAAATCACAATCCGTAAACACTGGAAGCCTATTGTTTTTATATGCAATCGAATGTTCAGAACCCCCCTAAATTTTCGAGTGAAATTTTGAAAAAATCGTTAAAAAATCAAAACCGCTAATAAAGTTACGCAAATAGACATCTTTTATGTAATTTTTCAATAAAAAACAATTGACATAAATTTTAGAGGGCTAACATGAACCGTTCTCGAGATATTGCACATTTAAAAAAAAATATCAAAAAGTTATATAAAATAAAAAAAAAATATTTCCTATTGAGAAGCATGTTCACTTTTTATATGTAATACCATGCGATAAATTTGGTGATATCATTCTCGTGGATCTAGCTCGTTCCATTCATGAAAAAATATACTTTGAATAATACTTTTGTACTTGAACGTCAATCGTCATTTATCTGCTGTAAGAATAACTTATTTCTCCGTCCATAAAGCTTTGCGAGATTTTGGCGACGTATTTGGCGGAATGTCGCCAACTTTGCGACATTTTTTATTGTTGCCAAATTATCAAAAATCTCGCCAAATTGATAAAAATAACGCTAAATCAATGAAAATGACGACTAATTGAAGAAAATTCAATATCTTGGAAAGAATATAAGTATCTACTATAAGAATAACATTTTATTTAACTGTAAAAGTAGTAAATTTATTGCATTATGTAAGGAAAGTCATGTGTTGCCCACATCAGATTTTTTTTATATATAGTATACTCGACACTTTATTTATATTTTGTTTTTTACCGTTAAATTTCATATTTTCTGCATTTTTTTTGTTTTACTTTTCTTTCGCCGCTCTAGGTGCCTACACTTCTATAATTTTCTCTATTCATCTGTGGTTGAAAAGTAATTTTTCTATATGCCTTAATGAAAACTAGATAGCCCAGTCCCTTTAGCCTTCATGATGCCCGGTATGGCTACATCTCTTTTGGGTGTTCGGCTCCAGGCTTGTCCGCATTGATTATGGGAACACAAAAATATCAGAACGGTACCTCAAGAATTGAACCTTATTTGCTCAGCATTTTACTTTGTGATCTACGGTCTTGAGAATACAGAAGGACGTATCTCAAAATACGGCGTTTTGTTTTGCCTTCACAAGGCTGGTTTAGCTTCCTTTCAAAGCCTTAATGCTATGCTATTTTTGAAGATATATCTAAATTAATAAAGAAGGTATTAGAATGTAAAAAAAAATATTCCAATAGCATTGTTCTATTTTAAAATATAAACACTCTTTATTTCATAATGATATTTTAAAAATACGTTTGTTTTTTGCCATCATAAGGCAGCCTAGATTATTGCATTATATTCTATCGCCCCACGGGTATCATTACGAAGAATTCAAAGTGCACTTTATTATATTGCGGTAAAATTTAAAAATTAAATTCTATATATAAAATATTATCGTTAAATAAGAATGCTCCAAATCCAGGATATCATATATCTAGAAATGTGCATGAAATAGTCGCACAAATAAAATAAGATAGTAGAAATATTTTCCATTTATACAGTTTAAACAAAGACAAATAAATCACTTCTCAGTTCGCTTAGCGTTGATGTTATTTTCATAGGGTTTAGAAAATTAGAGTTGTTTTCGTAAAATGGTCCTAAAAATGGTCAAAATATGTAATTAAACATGCATAAATGTTTTTTTTAAATGCCTATTTTAAACGCAAATTTTGATGAAGAAAATAATAAGACCAACACAATTTCTCTATAGCGAACATTTCTCGAAATATTTAATAACATTATTTAGTGATATTTTCCAACTGGCAACTTTTAATAAGTAGCTAAACTGCGTATATATATATATATATATATATCAGACATACAAGATGAAGATGCAGATATTACAGCAGAGGTTTATTATAGAGAAAAGTATCAATGACCATTGTTTATAGTATTAAAGTATGTGATCAAAATTCTTGCCAACCGCAGTTGTGCATGTTTCAGCCAAGATGTGCAGGACCATGGCGGTAGAGATCTCTTTAGTCTTCGTGAGAGGACTATCTCAATAAGACCTTTTCTGTAAGATGGGTCGGCCGGGAAACGCATTCAGAATCTGTGGTGCGTACAGAACCCAGGGTAGCCGCCAGGTTGCGCTGACATCGGCCCTTGGCGAAAACCCAAAAAACGCGCCAATGTCATCCTCTTGCCGTAGTTTTTAATTATTTGAATGCATTGAAAAGATGGAACCAGAAGCGTTGTTGCACGCATTTCGTAACCGATAAATATGTATTTTATAAGAAATCACGGACTTATTAAGTGTTAACATAACTATAATTCTGAATATATTCATTTCTGACATCCATCATATACCTAACGTTAATAACGAATTATTGCACTTTTAAGGATGAAATAATTATTTACCTTTTAAGTCTTTTGAGAACAGTTGTTTGTGATTATTTGTATTTTATAATCGCAGCATTTACTTTTATTTATATATATTTCCATGTGATGTTCCTTTACGTTTTTATCATAGCCTCCAAGTGAAAAATTCAAATTGAGTTTACTGAAAGTGTGACTATTATTGGGGTGACTTTATGTTTACTGTAATTATATTGCAGTAAAATTTTAAAATATAATTTTATATAAAAAATATTTTCGACAAATAAGGATAGCAACACAAAAAATTTTTTCTTACATCTAGAAATGTGCACCTAAATGGTCGCACAAATAGAATAATATAGTTCAAACAAATAAATCACTTGTAAGTTAACCTGGCGTTGATTCCATTTTTATACGATTCGGAAAAATAGAGCCTGGTGTGTTTTTTTCAAAATCGTCCTCAAAAATTGTCAAAATATGTAATTAAACACATTTAAATGTTTTAATTAAGTGCTAATTTTAAACATAAATTTTGAAGACGAAAATTATAAGACCAACACAATTTATCTTTTATATATTTATTATTTTTATATATATATATATATATATATATATATATATATATGATCAAGATGCAGATAATGCAGCAGACGTTTATTAGACGTAACGATTACAAGTATCAATGACCATTGTTTATAGTATTAAAGTAGGTGATCGAATTTCTTGCCGTTCGCAGCTGTGCATGTTTCAGCCAAGATGTGCAGAACCATGGAGGTAAAGATCTCTCTAATCTTCATGGGAGGACTATCTCAATAAGACCTTTCTTTTAAGATGGGTCGGCGGGGAAGGACCTGTCAGTTAGCCGTTACAGCCCCCGATTTGTTCCCAATTGATTTGTTTCTGTGGAGTTACCTCAAAAGAATTGTATACGAGATCCCTGTAACAACTGACGCTGATGTTGTTGCTCGAGTCTTTGAGGCAGCATCAGGTGTCCTCGATCGCGAACATTCTGACATTTTTGAACGCATTCTGCAATGCATGCGTCAACGTTGCCAGACATGCACATCTGCGGAAGGCAAAATCTTTGAACACCTACTTTAATACTAAGATAAACAATTGTAATTCATACTTGCAATTGTTATGTCTAATAAACCTGAGCTGCATTATCTGCATTCCTTTCGCATTGTATGTTCCTGCATCTGCAACTCCCCACGGAGGCGTTTGCATCAATACATATTCCTATGCAAAACGGGCTAGTTTTTTTGTGCCTCACCTACCTTTCAAGTTTGTCTAATATTTTTAGGGCCACCCTGTATATATATATAAAAGTTCCCTTATCACATGATTTTGAGAGTAATTGAATAAATACAAGAACTTAGGTTATACAACTGTTAATGCCAGAACATTGTGCATATTGGTTGAAGATTCAACTAGCGAATATTATTTCGAAATGCTATTTCACTGCGAGTCGCTTATTCGAGTCGCGCGCAAGTGATACGGGTCGAAAACTTTTGTTGGGAATCGGGTCAAATTCGAAAAATGCATGACTCAAATTTTGAGCCACACTCTGACTCGGCCCAATGCAATTGCGAAGTACGCAATTATATTTTTTATTTAGGTAAACATCTTTTAAAGTTTCTGAAATATTAACCCTAAGATGAATATTTCGAATTTTTATTGCTGTAACGGGATTAAAATCCTACAAAGTATGTTGCAATGATTTCGCTTTTTAATAGAACCCCTTGCTAATATGAATTTCTATCGATAATAAAGTTCTACTAGTATTCATATTTATACTCAAAATGTTGCTTATATCCTTTTCAAATGGCACTCATGAAGTATACATCTATGAGCCTTCTTCAGTCATTGAACTTTTCATGGCATATGACATCATTACTATAAGTGTCCCATACATCATAATTAGAAGATCGTTTCTTTATTTAGACACTTGTGAATCGGAAAAATACGCAAATACCTAAGTGATCAATTTATTTACAAATAGAAGATCATATTCGCAAACAGCAATACTGTAAAATGGTCATTAGAGAGATTTGAGTTTAAACAGCCCAATTATGAAATTTGTGAAGGAAAATGTGGTATTTTATTTATGTTTCAGATTGTCTTTTTTCTTTCAACCCAGACCACTCGACCTACCCGAAGGTATATGTTTGGACGACCCTGACAGTACCACCCAACGTTATACTGGAATCCAGTAGAGATGGCATCCACAAGACACTACCTTCCTTTCCCTACCACTCACGGAGGGATTTTTGGACCCACAGATTATTTTCCACTGGCAGGGACGACCTTGGGGTGTACGTCCATTTTCTGCCAGGGTTCGGATCCACAGATTTAACTTTCAGGTGCTTAAAGTTAACAAGGAGATTGTTTGGGCCGAGCTATACACTGAGCACGGAAGATGGGCCTCCAGGCATTCGAGGAACAATGAGCAATTGCCTATTTTGTCTACGCTGAAGAACATTCCTCGTCCTTGCACTTGTTTCCATGTTGGATAAACATATGTATCTAGACAATACTTTTCAGCAGAACGGTTGTCAATGAATTACCAAAGTTTCTCCATAAAAAAAATCTTATAAAGGACTTAAATTTTCAATATACCTTATTCTAATCTTATGATTTATAAAAAAAATGTGTCTATATAGTTATGTATTACATAATGTATCTACACTAAGCCAGAAATAATATGTAGGGGGAGGGGGGCAGAACAGGGGATTGAGTCACCTAAAAAGACTCAAATCCCATAATAGGTATAAACTACCTATTAAATCCCCATAATAGGTTAAACTACCCAATGTTAGGTGGGTAGTTTAAGTTTATTAAAGGGCTTGTAAAGTGTGTATAAGGTGATTTTTTGTGATATTTAAAACGAACAAACTATTAAATTGTCTAATATAAATCTTCAACGACAATTCATAATACAAAAATTGAAGTGGAATATATTACTGTAAAAACTGGTTTGTTGCATTCAATATAAATTGTTCTTTGTTTGATTCTTTTTTTGCCTGGTATTTTTGAAAATCCCACCACACACCACATGCACACACCACATACACATGCACGCACCACATACATATACAACAACACTCAAAAACGGACATATTTTCCAAAAATGTTCATTTGGATTTTAAATGCATTTTCCCTCCAAAATGTCGAATTGAAAGAATTCGAGAAAGCAATACTTTCTCTACACATGGACACAAATATATATATCTTATTAAATTTCAAGTATTAATTTCTTAATTTTTCAAGTTCAGCGTCAGCAAATCGAGTGCTTTCATTGTAGAATAGAAGATAAAAATTAAAAATTGCCGCAAAATCGAACAGATAAAAAGCAGATTTAAAATGGTCACCGCACTCCCACTTACTTAGGGTACAGTACAGAGTCCATTTCGACAATAACAGCTTGCAGTTTCGTCCTGATAGTTGAACGGTAGAGCATCGGCTGCCAAGTTCGAAGATTCAGATTTCGATTCTCAGTTAAGGCGGCAAGGTTCCTTACAATGGCGACCGAATAAATGAACCCTGCAGGTTAGTGCAAATATGTCTGAGGTCTGACTTGTGTGACTAACATGCATTCAGTGGACTCTGGGATATGGAGAGGCGATATCAAATTAGGAGGATAATGGCCACCCAGGATGCTAACCTGGAGGATAAAAATAGAATCGGGAGGCTAAACTGAGATAAAAACAGGGCGATGGTTAGTCAGATTGTCAGTTGCACAACAATCTGATAATATAGAGTGGAGAATGCAGCGTCTACTTCGACAATAATAGCTTGCAATTTCGCCCCAGTAGATCAACATTACAGTGTCGGCTAGCCAGTTCAAAGATTCAGGGTTCGATTCCCGAATGGGGCAACAAGGTGCTTTGCAATGGAGCCCGAACAAATCAACGTTGTCCGTTAGTGCACAGATGTCTGAAGTCTTAATGTGACACTGATTTGACTAATATGTATTCGGTGGCCTCTGGGATATGAAGCGCCAATTTCAAATTAGGAGGATAATGGCCACCCAGGATGCTAAACTGGAGGTTAAAAATAGCATCAGGAGGCTAACCTGGGGTAAAAACACCAGGAGGTGGTCAGTCAAATTGTCATTTGCTCGCCAATCTGACTTTAGAGCGTGGAGCATGCAGAGTCGACTTCGACAATAATAGCTTGCAATTTCGTCCTAGTAACTCAACGGTACAACGTCGGCTGGTCAGTTTGAAGATCCAGGTTGGGATTCTATGTTGGGGCAGCAAGGCCCTTTTTAACCTCATTTTACCAAGAGTCGAAAGTGAGTGAAAATTTCATTCCCGCACCAAAAGGATAAACTCCTCCACCGCGAAATGAACAACATAGAACTCACAGAGAACACTCACACAGAAAAAGCTTTCGCTCTCCAGCAAAATCCCACTTGCTCCCAATCATCGAATTGCAGTCTTCGTACAAATACTAGTAAGTAAACAACAACTTTTAAACTTCTAATCAAAGCATGTGCACCTGCATGTTGTGGTTTAAACGTGCTCCTGTATATTAAATACATTTTTGCGATTTAAATGTGTTACTTTCATTTTATTGTTTTTCTGCCTTATAATTTGTTTAATGTCATTAATGTAAACGTTTCCTTGTGCTCGCTCGACTGATAGGTTCTGGATTTGTGTCCCACCTGCGGACATGGATATTGTGCTGTTGGACGTACTGTGTGTTGTCCCCTTACTCGCGCACCGGGGCAACGTAATGAGATGTCTATGTTTCACGATACTGCAGGTTGATTGGCGAAATATCATTGTGTTAAGTAATACTACTAGAAAAAACTACTAAGGTATACTCTGCGAATTAAAGAAATAAAAAAAAATTATGTGAACAGGACGTGACTTTCCCTACAAACTCGAAGTCTTTTTCTTTTCTTCTTTGTCTAATTATTAAAATGAGTTTAATTGCACAAAATAACACGGATAATTATTTGAAATAACATTGAATTTGCAGTTTTAAATCAATTTTAATTTTCATTCGGCGAATGAGCGCTGTGTTAAAACCGATGTGGCAGAAATGCGAAAAAAAATTAAATATCTTAAGAACGGTTAGACTTAGAGTTTTCGTGTTAGTTTTATTTTTTTTGTAATCTTCAAAAATTACTTGTAAAACATGAAATTAATTGATGCATTTGATAATAAGTACTTTTTTATTTTAGATTTGCCAAATTTTTGCGTTATTTCGTAAAATAATGGCATGTTTCTCCTTTCCGAATCGTAACAAAATCCCATCAGGCCACGAGTAAACTGCAAGTGAATTATAGTATACTCAGCATTTTATTTATTTTTTTATTTTTTACTACTAAATTTCATATTATCTGCATTTTTTTGTTTTACTTTACTTTCGCCACACTAGGAGGCGCTTCCATAATTCGTTATATTAAGCAGTGTTTGAAAAGTTATTTTTCCATATGCCGGGCATAAAGAATAGAGAGCCCCTATAGTCCCTCTAGCCTTCATGATGCCCTGTATGTCTAGTTCTCTTTCGGGTGTTCGGGTCCAGATTTGCCGCATTGATTATGAGAACACAATAATATTAGAAAGGTCTGAACAAACTGAACCTTATTTGTTCAGCATTTTACTTTGTGATCTGCGGTCTTGGGAATACAGAAGGACGTATCTCCAGATACGGCGTTTTGTTTTGCATTCACAAGGCTGGTTGGCTTCATTTTAATGCCTTAATATTATGCTATTTTTGAGGATATATCGAAATTAATAAAGAAGATATTTGAACGTAAAAAATATTCCTATAGCATTGTTCTATCTGAGAAAATAAACACTCTTTATTTCATAATGATATTTAGATAATACGTTTCCTTTTTGCCGTCACGAGGCAGACAAGTTTATTACATTATACTCTATCACCCAACGGAGTATAGCATCACGAAAAATTCTAATTGCGGTAATTTTATGTGTACTTTTATTATATTGCGGTAAAAGTTTAAAATTATGATATATATAAAATATATTTTCGTTAAATTGTGCACAATCGTGCTACCTGCAGATTGCATCTAGAGATGTGTATCATAATGGACGCACAAATAGAATAAGATAGTACAAACATGTTCCATATATGCAGTTACAAAATAAGAAATTGTATTTTAATTTAGCGTTGATTCCATATTCATACGGTTTAGGAAATTAGAGCCTGCTGCTTTTGCAAAAAGGACCTAAAAATGGTCAAAATCTGCAATTAAACATACATAAATGCTTCAATTAAATGCTTATTTTAAACGTAAATATTGATGACGAAAATAATTTTTAGAACGATGACGAAAATAACATTTTAGATGGAAATAGCACATGTTCAGATACATGCCATTATTGTGCATCAATCGTTTTGGCTCACTAAAAAATCCCAAGACGGAAAATTCTCTGCTTTTGACAAAAACCGTTTTTTAACAATTAGCAGTAAAAGATTGTATCTTCCAAATGTTTTACTAAAATTAACCTAAGAGATTTTAATTTTTAAAAACTTTAATGATGGAAATAATTTTTAACACTTTACAACATAGTTGAAAAGTATTTATGATTTAGTTCATTCTATCTGTCTGTCTGTCTGTTCGAATGATAAGTGCCGTAAAAATGACTTTATCAAACTGAAAACCAGGCGATTTATATTTAAATGACGTTGTTTGAATAAAGTTAATTTTTTTCGATGAAGTTTTAAGTTTTCAAATATAATAAATTAACGTAGTATTGTAATAATATTTAAAATATTACCGCTGAATGTATCGTATTTCAGAGATATTTAAATAGAATTGCATTGCAGTTGGAAAGTGTTTTATAATCAATGCTTTATGCATGAGTGATCTTTATTGTTGATTTAATGCATTATATCTTTACAAAATTATAATTTCTATATTACATTGATTTTGCAGTTTGTCATTGAATTTCATCCTTTATATAGTAAACTAGCTCTATTTGAATACCAATTCGCCAAGCATCGTGCCACAATTGAAAAAATGATGGTGTTGAGAACAGTTTATACCAGCGTAGCGGGAGAAGTAACATTTTATTTTATTTTGTAGCACTATAACTACTTCATAGAGTACATAGTTTAATAGAACCATCTCATTTTTTGGATTTTTAAGTACACTACCATTGTTTGATTTTCTCCAAAACTCAAATCAGCGCTAGAGTAATGCCTAACCAATATGGCTACCAAATTTCAAGCAAATGTAGCAAATATCTTTTGAATTACAGTAAATATATTAACTGCCTAGATACTCCCACATTTGGACAATCCGCCAATATAACGTTGATAAAATGAAGTTCATCGAAAACGTTTTTGTTTCATAACTAATTATTTTATTCTAATTAATTTTATAATTACATTAAGAGAATGGAAACATGAAGTTATTTCAAAATTATATTGCCATGTGTTTTAAACTCATTCATTATGTTCATAAAATATTCCTTCCAAAATGTATCAATTCTGATATTTATGAACTAAAATGTCAAATGAGTATATACAAAAGATCCCATATAATAAGAAAATCCTTTTCTAATTAGGATTTCGGGAGAGGGGGCAGACCCCCAAATCTTCCTCCTCCTCGTTTTTCGTCGAGTAAATTCTATGTTGGATTCGTACATTGCCATCTATCTGTACATTTTTGATGTAATTTTTTTCGCCAAACAAAATTCCATTGCTTCACATATACTCGGGTCAAATATCAGGTCATTCTGACCAGTAGTTCTTACTTTATAGCGTTTTTAAATCGCAACTTTAATTATAACCACCCTGTGCATTATAGAGACGAAATGAACTGATAAATTGGTAAGAGTTTAAATTAGGCATTAACATGTATTAAGTTTCAGAATGTTTCTACAAAATATTAACATATTTATTACTAGTTAATGTTTACATTAAAATCAATTTTAATGATTATATATTAATATTGATGTATAGTCAATACATGGATATTAATAACCAGCTCTTAGCATGCAAATATAAATATGCCATTATTTGTTATACTTTATATGAATTGAAATATATATTAGTAACTTTTTGGTTTATAAATGATAATGATTAATAGTGTTTTTGATGAGACCCTCCTTTAAGAGTGGTGAGTCCTCTTGAATTTCCCTCCAGCCCCTCTTCAATTTCGTGTGTGGCTACGGCCCTGACAGAAAGTATGCAACCCATCTTAGTACAACATTAAAGAAATATTTGATGCTTGTTCCACAAGATTAAGAACTTGTAAAGTCTCTACAAAAATATTTTAAAATCCTGAATGGAACCTTAGAGGGGACTACTACGTATATTTCATATATAGTATACCGCATCTGTGCATGTTTCAGCCAGGAAGTGCAGGACCACGGAGGTAGAAATATCTCTAATTTTCGTGGGAGGACTATCTCAATAAGATCTTTCCTGCATGATGGGTAGGCCGGGAAGGACCTGCCAATTAGCCGCTACAGTCCCCTGATTTGTCCCTAATGAATTCTTCCTGTTTAGTGACCTCAAAAGTCTTGTTTACGAGATCCCTGTAACATCTGATGCTGATTTTGTTGCTCGAGTCCTTGAGTCAGTTGCAGGTGTCCGCAAACATTCTGTCATTTTTTAAAGCTATCTGCAATCCATGAGTGCACGTTGCCAGACATGCACTTCTGCTCATGGCAAGAAATTTGAACAAATACTTTAATACTGTGATAAACAATTGTAATTGATACTTGTAATTTTTATGTTTAATAAACGTGTGCTGGATTAACTACATTCCTTGCTATTCGTTTCTTCCTGCATCTGCAACTCCCCACGGATGCGTTTGCATCAACACATATTCCTATGTAAAACGGGTATGTTTTTGTGTGCCTCACCTACCCTTAAATTTTTCTGAGACCGTTAGGGCCACACTGTATATATATATATATATATATATGTATATATATATATATGTGTGTGTGTGTGTGTGCTTTATATATGTCTTAAAACTGAACTGCAACTTGAATATATGATTTCTAATAAATATTCCTATCATTTAGTGTAAGTAAACTGAATTTAATGGATTATAAAAGAAGTGAATTAAAAGCGAATTTTAGCCCGTAGGGAAAGTTATAGTCTTCCCATTTCAGATATTTTTAGCTAGATCTAGCTATTGTTGGAAATTTATAGTAATATAAATTATCTAGCCACAGAACTTGCAATTAGTAGTGAAATAGCTATATTCTTGCCGTTAATTAGAGAAAAGGCAGATAGCTTTAATTGTTTAACTTCAAACTACAAGACTGATTCATCGATTTGCCGGTCGGGTTTTGCATTATATATTTCAAGTTGTGGGTTGAATTTTATTTATGTGTGAAGCTGTGGGTCTGTCCACAAAAATTACATTTAAGGGATACCTTATCACATGCTTTTGAGAGTAATTGGATAAATGCAAGAACGGAGGTTATACAACAGTTAATGACCGAAAATTGTGCATATCGGTAGGCCTAGGACCAGGCTGAACTTTAGGAAAACTACTTCGGTCCGGGTCAGGTTTTAAAAAATTCTGGTCGGTTCGGCCCGGATAAAAGTAAATAAAATAATCTGAAAATATATCAAAATCTAAACAAATAGAAGAATATGAAATTACGTTTGAAATAAAATTCTCAATAAGCGGATGAAAGCTTCCGTATCCCATATTAAGTTTAAAAAGTTTGCTCCGTACGGAGAACGCAGATGGGTAAATTTGAACCGAGTGCAATAAAATAATATTTTCGGATAGGAAAGCGAAGACTTGTTTATTATTCCGAAATCAAAACAAAACATTGCTATTTTCGCAACATTCACCTGCTGATTTGAATTGTTATATGTAATATGTATAATATAATTAGTGTTTCATTTCTTAAATGGAATATTCTGATCATGATACAAGGCAGTAGTGTGTTAGCTTTAGCCAATCCTCCATATATTTTAATAAAATTGGACTTTGAAAAATTTCAGTTTCGTGTCGGATCAAATCTTAATAATTTTGGGCCAGGCCGCGTAGAAATTTTAAAATTAGTCCCTTGCAGCCCTCTTACTCCATTGAAATTCAGTTCTGAATCCATATCAATCCCATCTAAGCTCTGTCTATATCCAACACTGAAAGATAGATGTTGGAGTGAAAATGTAGATTCTTTAATCCGAACTGACATCTCAAGATCCGGAAATGTAAATTCACAGTGAAACCCATAAAACCACTGGAATTAAATACTGAATCCATATCAAACATTATCTAACATCTATCTAAAGCCGAATCTGAAGGGAAAATGTTTTAAAGAACTTTTTTAATTTGAAGTAGAAAATAATCTGAAGTTACAAACCGTAGTGAATCCCTCAGTCCCATTAGAAACTTGATGCTGATGGAGCCATTAACTAAACTATTAGTCATCAACAAAACTATATCGATAGTCTATTATATATATCAGTCATCATCTAAATTATATATTCTCAGTTACCGACTAAACTGTATCTATATTTTATTATAAGAAGTAGTTTTCAAGGAAAATAAAAATACTTAAACCGGAAATGGAAATCCTTACAGAAACTCCCTACCCCTTCGGAATTCGGTGCTCAATCCATATCACGTGAATTTGTGCACAATCACTAATAACCTCGCTTATAAAGTAAAATATAGTACAAAACAGGATAAATAAGCATACGTAAGTTTCGGAAATCAACTGGATTTCCTTCATCAGTGAAAAAATGTACTAGTTTCAACAGGACTATGTCCGTCCGCATGTTACTAGGATGTTCAAGACATCTGTTCATCACAATATATACAGCTTCTTCTTTGGCTTGCCTGTTCACCGGATATGTCGCCTATTGAACATCTCTGGGATTACGTCGATCGGCATGACGCTCATCCCGTAGCTAATACAGCTGAGCTTTGGGTTCAAATAAAAGCTATTTGTAATGCTCTTCCTCAGGTACAAATTCAAAATCTGTTTGATTCGATGCCACGTCGTATAGAAGCACTTACTGCAGAGCGTGGTGACTTCACCAAATTCTGATTTTCGACATGTAATATGGTTTTTCGTTTGCATTGTAAATTTAATTGTTTATTTGTATCAATACAGGTTGTTTGTAGAAAATATTTCATTCCGATCTGATGATTCCTCCACGGTGTTGCACTTTTTAAAAACAGGAGATTAATTTATCACATTATTTTATCGTCCCCACCTTGCGAAACATTACAAGAATCTTATTAAGGAGCCTTCATATTGAGTTGGCGCTGCGTAAATATCTAATTTTCGATGAAACTATTTCAGAATTTTTAATCTTTTTTGATAACTTATTTAGTGCAGGATTTGGCATCTACAAATCTGGAAGAAGAAACTTAGTGAACACCGTCCTAGTGGCCTGCACGGGCTGGGGTTTGGCCCGTGGGTTTAGGGCCAGACCGAATTTTAAGAGAACTACTTCGCACCGGGTCGAGCTCGAGTCAGGTTTAAAAAAATTCTGATCTGCTCGGAACGGATATAAGTAAATAAAAAAGCCAAAAATAGATCAAAATCTAAACTAACAGAAAAATATGAAATTACGTTTGAAACAAAGTTATCATTAATGGGATTAAAGCATCCCTGCCCCATATTAAGTAATAAAGGTTTGCTTTGTACCGAGAACGCAGGTGGGTAAATTAGAACCGGATGCAATAAAATAATATTTTCACATAGGAAATTGAAGATTTGTTTGTTGGACGATATTCCGAAAACAAAATTAAAACATTGCAACTTTCACCTGCTGATTTAAATTGTTGTATGTAATATGTAATATAATTTTTGTTTAATTTCTTAAATGGAAAATTATGATCATGATACTAGGCAGCAGTGTGTTAGCTTTAGACAATCTTCAATGCGTTTTAATAAAATCGGACCGAGCCGCTTAGAGTGCTTTCGGGCCAAGTAGGGCCTGGGAAAATTATTTTGAAACGTTCTCGGTCTCGGGTCAGGTCAAATCTTAATAATTTTGGGCCAGGCCGGATAAAATTTTAAAATTATTCCCGTGCAGCCCTCTTACTCCATTGAATTCAGTTCTGAATCCATATCAATCCCATCTAAGCTCTATCTATATCCAACAATGAAAGATTGATGTTGCAGTGAAAATGTGAATGCTTTAATCCAAACTGCTATCTCAAGAACCGGAAATGGAAATTCTTAGTGAGACCCAGACAGCCACTAGAATTTAATACTGAATCCATATCAAAACCTGCAAAATTTTGTATAATTTAAAACCCATTTAATATCTATTTATAGAAACTCTTGAAACACAGTTGTTTCAAAAATTTTGTAATAAGAACACGGATGACAAATTTAATTGCTTCCAATATATAAAAATGTTTCTGTATTTTAAGTATGTATCGATATTCTTTTAAAAGTATGTTTTATAAAAAGAATAATTTTGCTTAATGATAAAGTGCCCCGGAGTTCTGTTACATAATATACTGAAAGCTGTAAAATTGCAGCAAAAAAGAAATGCGGTTACATAAATTGCCACCAACGTTACTATGGCGTAATTGGCATAACATATTTAAATTTAAGAACAATTCGTCTGCAAGGCAGCACAAGAATAAAATTATGAATCCATATCGAGCATTATCTAACTTCTATATGTAGCTAAATCTGACAGCAAAATATGTTTTAAATGAAAATTTTAACCTGAAGTAGAAGAGAAACGGAAGCTGCAATCCTTAGTGAATCCCCTTAATCCCATCAGAAGCTTGATGCTGAATCAATATCAGTCATCAACTAAACTGCGTCTATAGTCGATTATAAAAACTAGGTGTCAAGGGAAATGGAACTACTTAAACCAGAAATGGAAATCCTTACTGAAGCCACCTAACCCCTTCGAAATAAAGCACGTGAATTTACTCACAATCAATAATAAACTGGTTTACAACGTAACTTATTGTGCAAAACAAGATAAATAAGCATACGCACGTTTCGGAAATCAACTATTTCATTTATCAGTGAAAAAAAAATTGTATCTAAACACCCAAGTAAGTGCAAGGCAATGCCAGCATACTAAAATGGCTAAAGGACATCACAATATAATTGAGAAATCTAAGGACACAAAAGGTTTTATTTCCTTTTCGTGCCATTAGATGGCGAAACTATATTGCGATGTTATTTAAGCATTTCAGTTTGGTCGACATCGCCTTGGACTTATTTGGCCATTTAGTTAAAAGCTCTTTGCACTGATTAAGGAACTCCAGTTGATTCCAGAAACGTACGTAATCTTAATTATCTTGATTTTCGCTACATTTTAAGTTGTAAACCCATTTATTATTTATTTTTAGTAGCTCTTGAAAAATAGTTGTTTTAAAAATTTTGTAATATAAACACAGATGACAAATTCAAATGCGTCCAATAAATTAAAAAGGGTCTGTGTACTTTTAGTATGTATCGGTAATATTTTAATAGTATATTTTATATAATGAATAATTTTAAGTAGTCATGACACATTTTCGTCGTTCAGATTACTATCCAGAAAGCTGTACAAGAAAATTTGCAGCAAAAACAAAATACAAAAGATCAATCATTCATATAAAAGCCTTGATTATGAAACACTTACCAACTCGTTATGAAAAAGCAAATAAATATTTCATTCATATCACTTTTATTCCATACTCCAGAGCTAAATAATTTTGCGGTAAAAAAATTCAGCAATTCTCATACAACTCATCTTACAATCTCATTTTCATTTAAGTTTACATTCATATTTACATTCACGTTTACATTCTGCATCCATCAAAATTGGGTTTCGTTGTTGAAATAATCAAAGTTTCGTGATCATTTAAACTAAATAATATTGTAATTACGTTGGCACAGAATATAGATGCACGAAAAATACGTAAAAATAAAGAGGTATTAGTACCAATGCAGCACTAATTTGTAAATTTAAAAAACTTTAAACTAAACGATATTTGCACTAGGAAAAAAAGATGGATTCCATACTTTATTTTGAAATGGGTCTCGTAATCTCTTCAAAAAATATGTGTGTAATTAATATTTCAATTTTTTTTTAAAAATTACAGAATATATTTTGTTGAGATTTTTATATATTTTATGTAATAATTTGAATACTTTGTATAATTTTTGAAACAGTTTATAAATTTTAATTCGATTAAAAATGTTTGAAATATTAGGTCCCATAGGGTTCAATGTATTTCACTTTTTCAACCCGGGTTCAATCCAAAACCAATTGTGTGACATTATCCATTTACATTCCCGTATATCCCACACACCGTCTCAACAACATACTAAAATTTCACTCTGATAAAGTCATTTTACGGTAGTTGTCGTGCGAACGGACAGACAGACAGACAGAAAGAACAAAGTAATAAACACATTTCAATTATTTTGAAAAGTGTTAAAAAAGTGGTTGCGTAAAACGCCACCAATTTTACTATCGTGAATTTACATAAAACCTTTAAAATTTATGAATAATTCGTCTGCAGTGCTGTCTATTTGCATCACGAACAAAGTTTCTCACGCCGCCTGAGTATTAGGTGTGAACCCAGCGCGGTTTTTAATAAAACAAGCATAAATGTTTTAATTTTCTGCAATTCCTAAATAATGTTCTAACAAAACTTAACAATGTTTACGTGTGACACTTAACATCATTACTAACTTAACATCATTACTAATTTAACAGCATCATTACGCGTGAATTTAATCGCAATTCATGTTGTTAAAATATTTGTAAAATTTAATCAAATTTCAGCATTTTATTTAATTTATCTTCTAATCTATATTTAAAATACGTAGAAATTAATCCTGAAGAAAAGGAATGGAATCATGGCATGGGCAATTACGGACGATCAATGGCCATTTTAATGTTCTAATATATTACATAAAGCACTGTATATAATTCTAGTGAAATTAGAAATAATATGGCGGAAATTGTAAGAAAGTTGTTTATGTAAATAAATATAAAATTCAACCCTTTCTGGTATTTACGAATATTGTGTATAACGGTTTTGTATGTAGAGCTGCTAAGTATGGAACTGATCCGGAGATAATTGTCCTAAAGTAAATCAAACGACAGCCATAGTAAGGCAGGGGACTACGGGGCACGGGTCCCATTGTAAACGGGACCCTCAAAACTGGTTTATGTGAATAAAGAACAATCGTATGGAAGTATTCATGGAAGATAAAGCAATTGTTGTTCAATTTGAGCAATATTTGACGGGAGTGAATTTTTGAATTTATGATGAATGAAAATTTATATACATATATTAGACAAAAATTTTTATAAGTGTCAATTTTACTAATTAAAATACATGATTAATATAAATTGAAAATTCTAATAACTTTTACAACGATATAATTTTAATTCATTGAAATGTCACAGATTATCAATCTCCGACTATGAGTATGGAGAACCTTAATTGTTTATTTGTTCCCCGGGAAAGTTCAGTCGAGCGCTAATGAAAACTAAATACATTTTGTTTATTGTCATTTTGACATGAATAACATCTATGTTCGGGGCATCCGACTGAAATCGGAGCATATCTCCTAACGTAATAGATGAAAATGTAAACAATTCATATAATTATTCATCAATTATATAATTATTCAATTATGTGTGTTACTACAAATTCAACGTTATTTTCTGCACTTAAACTCAATTTGTTTTTATACTAATGATCAATGTACGAACATATTTAATTTAAAAACATTTAAGAACTATGACAATAGTATTTAGGACACTTTTGTATTATTATGGGGTTCACTGTTATACATTATAGATTCAAAATCAACTGAAAAATTCATAAGAGTTAAAATTAAGCATTAACTTGTGTTAACATTCAGAATGTTTTTACATATTATTGACAGCTTCATTACCTGTGAATGTTTACATTAAAATCAATTTTATTGAGTATATATTACTACTGATGTATAGTAGATATATGGATATTGATAATCAGCTCTTAGCTTTCAAATTTAAATATTTGTTATAATTTTTAAGAATTGAAACATATATTAGTAAATATTATGGCTTATAAATGCAAATTATTAATTGTGTTTGGGTCAGTCCCTCCTTTAATATTGTTTAGCCCCTTGAATTTCCCTCCAGCCCCTCTTCAATTTCGTCTGTGGCTATGGCCCTGACAGAAAGTATTGAACCCATCTTAGTTTAAAATGGAAGAAAGTAATTGATGCATCTATCGCAAGTTCGAGAACTTTCAAGGACTCGAAGTACAAAAGCATTTTAAAATCCCGAATGGAATCTTAGAGGGTACTACTACATATATTTTTATATATAGTATACTCGGCACTTTATTTATTTTTTGTTTTTTACCGCTAAATTTCATATTCTCTGCATTTTTTGTTTCACTTTTTTTTCGCCACACTAGGTGGCGCTTCTATAATTTGCTCTATTTATCTGTGGTTGAAAAGTAATTATTCTATATGCCTTAATGAAAACTAGATAGCCCAGTCCCTTTAGCCTTCATGATGCCCGGTATGGCTACATCTCTTTTGGGTGTTCGTGTCCAGGCTTGTCCGCATTGATTATGGGAACACAAAAATATCTGAACGGTTCCTCAAGAACTGAACCTTATTTGCTCAGCATTTTACTTTGTGATCTACGGTCTTGAGAATACAGAAGGACGTATCTCAAGATACGGCGTTTTGTTTTGCCTTCATAAGGCTGGCTAGGTTCCTTTCAATGTCTTAATGCTATGCTATTTTTGAAGATATATCTAAATTAATAAAGAAAGTATTAGAATGTAAAAAAAAATATTCCAATAGCATTGTTCTATTTTAAAATATAAACACTCTTTATTTCATAATGATATTTTAAAAATACGTTTGTTTTCTGCCATCATAAGGCAGCCTAGATTATTACATTATATTTTATCGCCCTACGGAGTATCATTACGAAAAATTCAAAGTGCACTTTATTATATTGCGATAAAATTTAAAAATTAAATTCTATATATAAAATATTATCGGTAAATTAGTACGTCGGAAGACGGCTATATCATCTATTTAGAAATGTACATGAAATGGTCGCACAAATAGAATAAAATAGTACAAATCTTTTCTATATATACAGTTTAAACAAAAACAAATAAATCACTTGTCTGTTCACTTAGCGTTGATTTTATTTTCATAGGGTTTAGAAAATTAGAGCTGTTTTCGTAAAATGGTCCTCAAAAATGGTCAAAATATGTAATTAAACATGCAGAAATGTTTTATTTAAATGCTTATTTTAAACGCAAATTTTGATGAGCCTTCATATTGAGTTGGCGCTGCGTAAATATCTAATTTTCGATGAAACTATTTCAGAATTTTTAATCTTTTTTGATAACTTATTTAGTGCAGGATTTGGCATCTACAAATCTGGAAGAAGAAACTTAGTGAACACCGTCCTAGTGGCCTGCACGGGCTGGGGTTTGGCCCGTGGGTTTAGGGCCAGACCGAATTTTAAGAGAACTACTTCGCACCGGGTCGAGCTCGAGTCAGGTTTAAAAAAATTCTGATCTGCTCGGAACGGATATAAGTAAATAAAAAAGCCAAAAATAGATCAAAATCTAAACTAACAGAAAAATATGAAATTACGTTTGAAACAAAGTTATCATTAATGGGATTAAAGCATCCCTGCCCCATATTAAGTAATAAAGGTTTGCTTTGTACAGAGAACGCAAGTGGGTAAATTAGAACCGGATGCAATAAAATAATATTTTCACATAGGAAATTGAAGATTTGTTTGTTGGACGATATTCCGAAAACAAAATTAAAACATTGCAACTTTCACCTGCTGATTTAAATTGTTGTATGTAATATGTAATATAATTTTTGTTTAATTTCTTAAATGGAAAATTATGATCATGATACTAGGCAGCAGTGTGTTAGCTTCAGACAATCCTCAATGCGTTTTAATAAAATCGGACCGAGCCGCTTAGAGTGCTTTCGGGCCAAGTAGGGCCTGGGAAAATTATTTTGAAACGTTCTCGGTCTCGGGTCAGGTCAAATCTTAATAATTTTGGGCCAGGCCGGATAAAATTTTAAAATTATTCCCGTGCAGCCCTCTTACTCCATTGAATTCAGTTCTGAATCCATATCAATCCCATCTAAGCTCTATCTATATCCAACAATGAAAGATTGATGTTGCAGTGAAAATGTGAATGCTTTAATACAAACTGCTATCTCAAGAACCGGAAATAGAAATTCTTAGTGAGACCCAGACAGCCACTAGAATTTAATACTGAATCCATATCAAAACCTGCAAAATTTTGTATAATTTAAAACCCATTTAATATCTATTTATAGAAACTCTTGAAACACAGTTGTTTCAAAAATTTTGTAATAAGAACACGGATGACAAATTTAATTGCTTCCAATATATAAAAATATTTCTGTATTTTAAGTATGTATCGATATTCTTTTAAAAGTATGTTTTATAAAAAGAATAATTTTGTTTAATCATAAAGTGCCCCGGAGTTCTGTTACATAATATACTGAAAGCTGTAAAATTGCAGCAAAAAAGAAATGCGGTTACATAAATTGCCACCAACGTTACTATGGCGTAATTGGCATAAAATATTTAAATTTAAGAACAATTCGTCTGCAAGGCAGCACAAGAATAAAATTATGAATCCATATCGAGCATTATCTAACTTCTATATGTAGCTAAATCTGACAGCAAAATATGTTTTAAATGAAAATTTTAACCTGAAGTAGAAAAGAAACGGAAGCTGCAATCCTTAGTGAATCCCCTTAATCCCATCAGAAGCTTGATGCTGAATCAATATCAGTCATAAACTAAACTGTGTCTATAGTCGATTATAAAAACTTGGTGTCAAGGGAAATGGAACTACTTAAACCAGAAATGGAAATCCTTACTGAAGCCACCCAACCCCTTCGAAATTCGATGCTCAATCCATATCAGGACCGAAATAAAGCACGTGAATTTACTCACAATCAATAATAAACTGGTTTACAACGTAACTTATTGTGCAAAACAAGATAAATAAGCATACGCACGTTTCGGAAATCAACTATTTCATTTATCAGTAAAAAAAAAATTGTATCTAAACACCCAAGTAAGTGCAAGGCAATGCCAGCATACTAAAATGGCTAAACGACATCACAATATAATTGAGAAATCTAACGGCACGAAAGGTTTTATTTCCTTTTCGTGCCATTAGATGGCGCAAATATATTGTGATGTTATTTAATCATTTCAGTTTGGTCGACATCGCCTTGGACTTATTTGGCCATTTAGTTAAAAGCTCTTTGCACTGATGAAGGAATTCCAATTGATTCTCGAAACGTACATAATCTTATTTATCTTGACTTTCGCTACATTTTAAGTTGTAAACCCATTTATTATTTATTTTTAGTAGCTCTTGAAAAATAGTTGTTTTAAAAATTTTGTAATATAAACACAGATGACAAATTCAAATGCGTCCAATAAATTAAAAAGGGTCTGTGTACTTTTAGTATGTATCGGTAATATTTTAATGGTATATTTTATATAATGAATAATTTTAAGTAGTCATGACACATTTTCGTCGTTCAGATTACTATCCAGAAAGCTGTACAAGAAAATTTGCAGCAAAAACAAAATAAAAAAGATCAATCATTCATATAAAAGCCTTGATTATGAAACACTTACCAACTCGTTATGAAAAAGCAAATAAATATTTCATTCATATCACTTTTATTCCATACTCCAGAGCTAAATAATTTTGCGGTAAAAAAATTCAGCAATTCTCATACAACTCATCTTACAATCACATTTTCATTTACGTTTACATTCATATTTACATTCACGTTTACATTCTGCATCCATCAAAATTGTGTTTCGTTGTTGAAATAATCAAAGTTTCGTGATCATTTAAACTAAATAATATTGTAATTGCGTTGGCACAGAATATAGATGCACGAAAAATACGTAAAAATAAAGAGGTATTAGTACCAATGCAGCACTAATTTGTAAATTTAAAAAACTTTAAACTAAACGATATTTACACTAGGAAAAAAAGATGGATTCCATACTTTATTTTGAAATGGGTCTCGTAATCTCTTCAAAAAATATGTGTGTAATTAATATTTTAATTTTTTTTTAAAAATTACAGAGTATATTTTGTTGAGATTTTTATATATTTTATGTAATAATTTGAATACTTTGTATAATTTTTGAAACAGTTTATAAATTTTAATTCGATTAAAAATGTTTGAAATATTAGGTCCCATAGGGTTCAATGTATTTCACTTTTTCAACCCGGGTTCAATCCAAAACCAATTGCGTGACATTATCCATTTACATTCCCGTATGTCCCACACACCGTCTCAACAACATACTAAAATTTCACTTTGATAAAGTCATTTTACGGTAGTTGTCGTGCGAACGGACAGACAGACAGACAGAAAGAACAAAGTAATAAACACATTTCAATTATTTTGAAAAGTGTTAAAAAAGTGGTTGCGTAAAACGCCACCAATTTTACTATCGTGAATTTACATAAAACCTTTAAAATTTATGAATAATTCGTCTGCAGTGCTGTCTATTTGCATCACGAACAAAGTTTCTCACGCCGCCTGAGTATTAGGTGTGAACCCAGCGCGGTTTTTAATAAAACAAGCATAAATGTTTTAATTTTCTGCAATTCCTAAATAATGTTCTAACAAAACTTAACAATGTTTACGTGTGACACTTAACATCATTACTAACTTAACATCATTACTAATTTAACAGCATCATTACGCGTGAATTTAATCGCAATTCACGTTGTTAAAATATTTGTAAAATTTAATCAAATTTCAGCATTTTATTTAATTTATCTTCTAATCTATATTTAAAATACGTAGAAATTAATCCTGAAGAAAAGGAATGGAATCATGGCATGGGCAATTACGGACGATCAATGGCCATTTTAATGTTCTAATATATTACATAAAGCACTGTATATAATTCTAGTGAAATTAGAAATAATATGGCGGAAATTGTAAGAAAGTTGTTTATGTAAATAAATATAAAATTCAACCCTTTCTGGTATTTACGAATATTGTGTATAACGGTTTTGTATGTAGAGCTGCTAAGTATGGAACTGATCCGGAGATAATTGTCCTAAAGTAAATCAAACGACAGCCATAGTAAGGCAGGGGACTACGGGGCACGGGTCCCATTGTAAACGGGACCCTCAAAACTGGCTTATGTGAATAAAGAACAATCGTATGGAAGTATTCATGGAAGATAAAGCAATTGTTGTTCAATTTGAGCAATATTTGACGGGAGTGAATTTTTGAATTTATGATGAATGAAAATTTATATACATATATTAGACAAAAATTTTTATAAGTGTCAATTTTACTAATTAAAATACATGATTAATATAAATTGAAAATTCTAATAACTTTTACAACGATATAATTTTAATTCATTGAAATGTCACAGATTATCAATCTCCGACTATGAGTATGGAGAACCTTAATTGTTTATTTGTTCCCCGGGAAAGTTCAGTCGAGCGCTAATGAAAACTAAATACATTTTGTTTATTGTCATTTTGACATGAATAACATCTATGTTCGGGGCATCCGACTGAAATCGGAGCATATCTCCTAACGTAATAGATGAAAATGTAAACAATTCATATAATTATTCATCAATTATATAATTATTCAATTATGTGTGTTACTACAAATTCAACGTTATTTTCTGCACTTAAACTCAATTTGTTTTTATACTAATGATCAATGTACGAACATATTTAATTTAAAAACATTTAAGAACTATGACAATAGTATTTAGGACACTTTTGTATTATTATGGGGTTCACTGTTATACATTATAGATTCAAAATCAACTGAAAAATTCATAAGAGTTAAAATTAAGCATTAACTTGTGTTAACATTCAGAATGTTTTTACATATTATTGACAGCTTCATTACCTGTGAATGTTTACATTAAAATCAATTTTATTGAGTATATATTACTACTGATGTATAGTAGATATATGGATATTGATAATCAGCTCTTAGCTTTCAAATTTAAATATTTGTTATAATTTTTAAGAATTGAAACATATATTAGTAAATATTATGGCTTATAAATGCAAATTATTAATTGTGTTTGGGTCAGTCCCTCCTTTAATATTGTTTAGCCCCTTGAATTTCCCTCCAGCCCCTCTTCAATTTCGTCTGTGGCTATGGCCCTGACAGAAAGTATTGAACCCATCTTAGTTTAAAATGGAAGAAAGTAATTGATGCATCTATCGCAAGTTCGAGAACTTTCAAGGACTCGAAGTACAAAAGCATTTTAAAATCCCGAATGGAATCTTAGAGGGTACTACTACATATATTTTTATATATAGTATACTCGGCACTTTATTTATTTTTTGTTTTTTACCGCTAAATTTCATATTCTCTGCATTTTTTGTTTCACTTTTTTTTGGCCACACTAGGTGGCGCTTCTATAATTTGCTCTATTTATCTGTGGTTGAAAAGTAATTATTCTATATGCCTTAATGAAAACTAGATAGCCCAGTCCCTTTAGCCTTCATGATGCCCGGTATGGCTACATCTCTTTTGGGTGTTCGTGTCCAGGCTTGTCCGCATTGATTATGGGAACACAAAAATATCTGAACGGTTCCTCAAGAACTGAACCTTATTTGCTCAGCATTTTACTTTGTGATCTACGGTCTTGAGAATACAGAAGGACGTATCTCAAGATACGGCGTTTTGTTTTGCCTTCATAAGGCTGGCTAGGTTCCTTTCAATGTCTTAATGCTATGCTATTTTTGAAGATATATCTAAATTAATAAAGAAAGTATTAGAATGTAAAAAAAAATATTCCAATAGCATTGTTCTATTTTAAAATATAAACACTCTTTATTTCATAATGATATTTTAAAAATACGTTTGTTTTCTGCCATCATAAGGCAGCCTAGATTATTACATTATATTTTATCGCCCTACGGAGTATCATTACGAAAAATTCAAAGTGCACTTTATTATATTGCGATAAAATTTAAAAATTAAATTCTATATATAAAATATTATCGGTAAATTAGTACGTCGGAAGACGGCTATATCATCTATTTAGAAATGTACATGAAATGGTCGCACAAATAGAATAAAATAGTACAAATCTTTTCTATATATACAGTTTAAACAAAAACAAATAAATCACTTGTCTGTTCACTTAGCGTTGATTTTATTTTCATAGGGTTTAGAAAATTAGAGCTGTTTTCGTAAAATGGTCCTCAAAAATGGTCAAAATATGTAATTAAACATGCAGAAATGTTTTATTTAAATGCTTATTTTAAACGCAAATTTTGATGAGCCTTCATATTGAGTTGGCGCTGCGTAAATATCTAATTTTCGATGAAACTATTTCAGAATTTTTAATCTTTTTTGATAACTTATTTAGTGCAGGATTTGGCATCTACAAATCTGGAAGAAGAAACTTAGTGAACACCGTCCTAGTGGCCTGCACGGGCTGGGGTTTGGCCCGTGGGTTTAGGGCCAGACCGAATTTTAAGAGAACTACTTCGCACCGGGTCGAGCTCGAGTCAGGTTTAAAAAAATTCTGATCTGCTCGGAACGGATATAAGTAAATAAAAAAGCCAAAAATAGATCAAAATCTAAACTAACAGAAAAATATGAAATTACGTTTGAAACAAAGTTATCATTAATGGGATTAAAGCATCCCTGCCCCATATTAAGTAATAAAGGTTTGCTTTGTACAGAGAACGCAAGTGGGTAAATTAGAACCGGATGCAATAAAATAATATTTTCACATAGGAAATTGAAGATTTGTTTGTTGGACGATATTCCGAAAACAAAATTAAAACATTGCAACTTTCACCTGCTGATTTAAATTGTTGTATGTAATATGTAATATAATTTTTGTTTAATTTCTTAAATGGAAAATTATGATCATGATACTAGGCAGCAGTGTGTTAGCTTCAGACAATCCTCAATGCGTTTTAATAAAATCGGACCGAGCCGCTTAGAGTGCTTTCGGGCCAAGTAGGGCCTGGGAAAATTATTTTGAAACGTTCTCGGTCTCGGGTCAGGTCAAATCTTAATAATTTTGGGCCAGGCCGGATAAAATTTTAAAATTATTCCCGTGCAGCCCTCTTACTCCATTGAATTCAGTTCTGAATCCATATCAATCCCATCTAAGCTCTATCTATATCCAACAATGAAAGATTGATGTTGCAGTGAAAATGTGAATGCTTTAATACAAACTGCTATCTCAAGAACCGGAAATAGAAATTCTTAGTGAGACCCAGACAGCCACTAGAATTTAATACTGAATCCATATCAAAACCTGCAAAATTTTGTATAATTTAAAACCCATTTAATATCTATTTATAGAAACTCTTGAAACACAGTTGTTTCAAAAATTTTGTAATAAGAACACGGATGACAAATTTAATTGCTTCCAATATATAAAAATATTTCTGTATTTTAAGTATGTATCGATATTCTTTTAAAAGTATGTTTTATAAAAAGAATAATTTTGTTTAATCATAAAGTGCCCCGGAGTTCTGTTACATAATATACTGAAAGCTGTAAAATTGCAGCAAAAAAGAAATGCGGTTACATAAATTGCCACCAACGTTACTATGGCGTAATTGGCATAAAATATTTAAATTTAAGAACAATTCGTCTGCAAGGCAGCACAAGAATAAAATTATGAATCCATATCGAGCATTATCTAACTTCTATATGTAGCTAAATCTGACAGCAAAATATGTTTTAAATGAAAATTTTAACCTGAAGTAGAAAAGAAACGGAAGCTGCAATCCTTAGTGAATCCCCTTAATCCCATCAGAAGCTTGATGCTGAATCAATATCAGTCATAAACTAAACTGTGTCTATAGTCGATTATAAAAACTTGGTGTCAAGGGAAATGGAACTACTTAAACCAGAAATGGAAATCCTTACTGAAGCCACCCAACCCCTTCGAAATTCGATGCTCAATCCATATCAGGACCGAAATAAAGCACGTGAATTTACTCACAATCAATAATAAACTGGTTTACAACGTAACTTATTGTGCAAAACAAGATAAATAAGCATACGCACGTTTCGGAAATCAACTATTTCATTTATCAGTAAAAAAAAAATTGTATCTAAACACCCAAGTAAGTGCAAGGCAATGCCAGCATACTAAAATGGCTAAACGACATCACAATATAATTGAGAAATCTAACGGCACGAAAGGTTTTATTTCCTTTTCGTGCCATTAGATGGCGCAAATATATTGTGATGTTATTTAATCATTTCAGTTTGGTCGACATCGCCTTGGACTTATTTGGCCATTTAGTTAAAAGCTCTTTGCACTGATGAAGGAATTCCAATTGATTCTCGAAACGTACATAATCTTATTTATCTTGACTTTCGCTACATTTTAAGTTGTAAACCCATTTATTATTTATTTTTAGTAGCTCTTGAAAAATAGTTGTTTTAAAAATTTTGTAATATAAACACAGATGACAAATTCAAATGCGTCCAATAAATTAAAAAGGGTCTGTGTACTTTTAGTATGTATCGGTAATATTTTAATGGTATATTTTATATAATGAATAATTTTAAGTAGTCATGACACATTTTCGTCGTTCAGATTACTATCCAGAAAGCTGTACAAGAAAATTTGCAGCAAAAACAAAATAAAAAAGATCAATCATTCATATAAAAGCCTTGATTATGAAACACTTACCAACTCGTTATGAAAAAGCAAATAAATATTTCATTCATATCACTTTTATTCCATACTCCAGAGCTAAATAATTTTGCGGTAAAAAAATTCAGCAATTCTCATACAACTCATCTTACAATCACATTTTCATTTACGTTTACATTCATATTTACATTCACGTTTACATTCTGCATCCATCAAAATTGTGTTTCGTTGTTGAAATAATCAAAGTTTCGTGATCATTTAAACTAAATAATATTGTAATTGCGTTGGCACAGAATATAGATGCACGAAAAATACGTAAAAATAAAGAGGTATTAGTACCAATGCAGCACTAATTTGTAAATTTAAAAAACTTTAAACTAAACGATATTTACACTAGGAAAAAAAGATGGATTCCATACTTTATTTTGAAATGGGTCTCGTAATCTCTTCAAAAAATATGTGTGTAATTAATATTTTAATTTTTTTTTAAAAATTACAGAGTATATTTTGTTGAGATTTTTATATATTTTATGTAATAATTTGAATACTTTGTATAATTTTTGAAACAGTTTATAAATTTTAATTCGATTAAAAATGTTTGAAATATTAGGTCCCATAGGGTTCAATGTATTTCACTTTTTCAACCCGGGTTCAATCCAAAACCAATTGCGTGACATTATCCATTTACATTCCCGTATGTCCCACACACCGTCTCAACAACATACTAAAATTTCACTTTGATAAAGTCATTTTACGGTAGTTGTCGTGCGAACGGACAGACAGACAGACAGAAAGAACAAAGTAATAAACACATTTCAATTATTTTGAAAAGTGTTAAAAAAGTGGTTGCGTAAAACGCCACCAATTTTACTATCGTGAATTTACATAAAACCTTTAAAATTTATGAATAATTCGTCTGCAGTGCTGTCTATTTGCATCACGAACAAAGTTTCTCACGCCGCCTGAGTATTAGGTGTGAACCCAGCGCGGTTTTTAATAAAACAAGCATAAATGTTTTAATTTTCTGCAATTCCTAAATAATGTTCTAACAAAACTTAACAATGTTTACGTGTGACACTTAACATCATTACTAACTTAACATCATTACTAATTTAACAGCATCATTACGCGTGAATTTAATCGCAATTCACGTTGTTAAAATATTTGTAAAATTTAATCAAATTTCAGCATTTTATTTAATTTATCTTCTAATCTATATTTAAAATACGTAGAAATTAATCCTGAAGAAAAGGAATGGAATCATGGCATGGGCAATTACGGACGATCAATGGCCATTTTAATGTTCTAATATATTACATAAAGCACTGTATATAATTCTAGTGAAATTAGAAATAATATGGCGGAAATTGTAAGAAAGTTGTTTATGTAAATAAATATAAAATTCAACCCTTTCTGGTATTTACGAATATTGTGTATAACGGTTTTGTATGTAGAGCTGCTAAGTATGGAACTGATCCGGAGATAATTGTCCTAAAGTAAATCAAACGACAGCCATAGTAAGGCAGGGGACTACGGGGCACGGGTCCCATTGTAAACGGGACCCTCAAAACTGGCTTATGTGAATAAAGAACAATCGTATGGAAGTATTCATGGAAGATAAAGCAATTGTTGTTCAATTTGAGCAATATTTGACGGGAGTGAATTTTTGAATTTATGATGAATGAAAATTTATATACATATATTAGACAAAAATTTTTATAAGTGTCAATTTTACTAATTAAAATACATGATTAATATAAATTGAAAATTCTAATAACTTTTACAACGATATAATTTTAATTCATTGAAATGTCACAGATTATCAATCTCCGACTATGAGTATGGAGAACCTTAATTGTTTATTTGTTCCCCGGGAAAGTTCAGTCGAGCGCTAATGAAAACTAAATACATTTTGTTTATTGTCATTTTGACATGAATAACATCTATGTTCGGGGCATCCGACTGAAATCGGAGCATATCTCCTAACGTAATAGATGAAAATGTAAACAATTCATATAATTATTCATCAATTATATAATTATTCAATTATGTGTGTTACTACAAATTCAACGTTATTTTCTGCACTTAAACTCAATTTGTTTTTATACTAATGATCAATGTACGAACATATTTAATTTAAAAACATTTAAGAACTATGACAATAGTATTTAGGACACTTTTGTATTATTATGGGGTTCACTGTTATACATTATAGATTCAAAATCAACTGAAAAATTCATAAGAGTTAAAATTAAGCATTAACTTGTGTTAACATTCAGAATGTTTTTACATATTATTGACAGCTTCATTACCTGTGAATGTTTACATTAAAATCAATTTTATTGAGTATATATTACTACTGATGTATAGTAGATATATGGATATTGATAATCAGCTCTTAGCTTTCAAATTTAAATATTTGTTATAATTTTTAAGAATTGAAACATATATTAGTAAATATTATGGCTTATAAATGCAAATTATTAATTGTGTTTGGGTCAGTCCCTCCTTTAATATTGTTTAGCCCCTTGAATTTCCCTCCAGCCCCTCTTCAATTTCGTCTGTGGCTATGGCCCTGACAGAAAGTATTGAACCCATCTTAGTTTAAAATGGAAGAAAGTAATTGATGCATCTATCGCAAGTTCGAGAACTTTCAAGGACTCGAAGTACAAAAGCATTTTAAAATCCCGAATGGAATCTTAGAGGGTACTACTACATATATTTTTATATATAGTATACTCGGCACTTTATTTATTTTTTGTTTTTTACCGCTAAATTTCATATTCTCTGCATTTTTTGTTTCACTTTTTTTTCGCCACACTAGGTGGCGCTTCTATAATTTGCTCTATTTATCTGTGGTTGAAAAGTAATTATTCTATATGCCTTAATGAAAACTAGATAGCCCAGTCCCTTTAGCCTTCATGATGCCCGGTATGGCTACATCTCTTTTGGGTGTTCGTGTCCAGGCTTGTCCGCATTGATTATGGGAACACAAAAATATCTGAACGGTTCCTCAAGAACTGAACCTTATTTGCTCAGCATTTTACTTTGTGATCTACGGTCTTGAGAATACAGAAGGACGTATCTCAAGATACGGCGTTTTGTTTTGCCTTCATAAGGCTGGCTAGGTTCCTTTCAATGTCTTAATGCTATGCTATTTTTGAAGATATATCTAAATTAATAAAGAAAGTATTAGAATGTAAAAAAAAATATTCCAATAGCATTGTTCTATTTTAAAATATAAACACTCTTTATTTCATAATGATATTTTAAAAATACGTTTGTTTTCTGCCATCATAAGGCAGCCTAGATTATTACATTATATTTTATCGCCCTACGGAGTATCATTACGAAAAATTCAAAGTGCACTTTATTATATTGCGATAAAATTTAAAAATTAAATTCTATATATAAAATATTATCGGTAAATTAGTACGTCGGAAGACGGCTATATCATCTATTTAGAAATGTACATGAAATGGTCGCACAAATAGAATAAAATAGTACAAATCTTTTCTATATATACAGTTTAAACAAAAACAAATAAATCACTTGTCTGTTCACTTAGCGTTGATTTTATTTTCATAGGGTTTAGAAAATTAGAGCTGTTTTCGTAAAATGGTCCTCAAAAATGGTCAAAATATGTAATTAAACATGCAGAAATGTTTTATTTAAATGCTTATTTTAAACGCAAATTTTGATGAGCCTTCATATTGAGTTGGCGCTGCGTAAATATCTAATTTTCGATGAAACTATTTCAGAATTTTTAATCTTTTTTGATAACTTATTTAGTGCAGGATTTGGCATCTACAAATCTGGAAGAAGAAACTTAGTGAACACCGTCCTAGTGGCCTGCACGGGCTGGGGTTTGGCCCGTGGGTTTAGGGCCAGACCGAATTTTAAGAGAACTACTTCGCACCGGGTCGAGCTCGAGTCAGGTTTAAAAAAATTCTGATCTGCTCGGAACGGATATAAGTAAATAAAAAAGCCAAAAATAGATCAAAATCTAAACTAACAGAAAAATATGAAATTACGTTTGAAACAAAGTTATCATTAATGGGATTAAAGCATCCCTGCCCCATATTAAGTAATAAAGGTTTGCTTTGTACAGAGAACGCAAGTGGGTAAATTAGAACCGGATGCAATAAAATAATATTTTCACATAGGAAATTGAAGATTTGTTTGTTGGACGATATTCCGAAAACAAAATTAAAACATTGCAACTTTCACCTGCTGATTTAAATTGTTGTATGTAATATGTAATATAATTTTTGTTTAATTTCTTAAATGGAAAATTATGATCATGATACTAGGCAGCAGTGTGTTAGCTTCAGACAATCCTCAATGCGTTTTAATAAAATCGGACCGAGCCGCTTAGAGTGCTTTCGGGCCAAGTAGGGCCTGGGAAAATTATTTTGAAACGTTCTCGGTCTCGGGTCAGGTCAAATCTTAATAATTTTGGGCCAGGCCGGATAAAATTTTAAAATTATTCCCGTGCAGCCCTCTTACTCCATTGAATTCAGTTCTGAATCCATATCAATCCCATCTAAGCTCTATCTATATCCAACAATGAAAGATTGATGTTGCAGTGAAAATGTGAATGCTTTAATACAAACTGCTATCTCAAGAACCGGAAATAGAAATTCTTAGTGAGACCCAGACAGCCACTAGAATTTAATACTGAATCCATATCAAAACCTGCAAAATTTTGTATAATTTAAAACCCATTTAATATCTATTTATAGAAACTCTTGAAACACAGTTGTTTCAAAAATTTTGTAATAAGAACACGGATGACAAATTTAATTGCTTCCAATATATAAAAATATTTCTGTATTTTAAGTATGTATCGATATTCTTTTAAAAGTATGTTTTATAAAAAGAATAATTTTGTTTAATCATAAAGTGCCCCGGAGTTCTGTTACATAATATACTGAAAGCTGTAAAATTGCAGCAAAAAAGAAATGCGGTTACATAAATTGCCACCAACGTTACTATGGCGTAATTGGCATAAAATATTTAAATTTAAGAACAATTCGTCTGCAAGGCAGCACAAGAATAAAATTATGAATCCATATCGAGCATTATCTAACTTCTATATGTAGCTAAATCTGACAGCAAAATATGTTTTAAATGAAAATTTTAACCTGAAGTAGAAAAGAAACGGAAGCTGCAATCCTTAGTGAATCCCCTTAATCCCATCAGAAGCTTGATGCTGAATCAATATCAGTCATAAACTAAACTGTGTCTATAGTCGATTATAAAAACTTGGTGTCAAGGGAAATGGAACTACTTAAACCAGAAATGGAAATCCTTACTGAAGCCACCCAACCCCTTCGAAATTCGATGCTCAATCCATATCAGGACCGAAATAAAGCACGTGAATTTACTCACAATCAATAATAAACTGGTTTACAACGTAACTTATTGTGCAAAACAAGATAAATAAGCATACGCACGTTTCGGAAATCAACTATTTCATTTATCAGTAAAAAAAAAATTGTATCTAAACACCCAAGTAAGTGCAAGGCAATGCCAGCATACTAAAATGGCTAAACGACATCACAATATAATTGAGAAATCTAACGGCACGAAAGGTTTTATTTCCTTTTCGTGCCATTAGATGGCGCAAATATATTGTGATGTTATTTAATCATTTCAGTTTGGTCGACATCGCCTTGGACTTATTTGGCCATTTAGTTAAAAGCTCTTTGCACTGATGAAGGAATTCCAATTGATTCTCGAAACGTACATAATCTTATTTATCTTGACTTTCGCTACATTTTAAGTTGTAAACCCATTTATTATTTATTTTTAGTAGCTCTTGAAAAATAGTTGTTTTAAAAATTTTGTAATATAAACACAGATGACAAATTCAAATGCGTCCAATAAATTAAAAAGGGTCTGTGTACTTTTAGTATGTATCGGTAATATTTTAATGGTATATTTTATATAATGAATAATTTTAAGTAGTCATGACACATTTTCGTCGTTCAGATTACTATCCAGAAAGCTGTACAAGAAAATTTGCAGCAAAAACAAAATAAAAAAGATCAATCATTCATATAAAAGCCTTGATTATGAAACACTTACCAACTCGTTATGAAAAAGCAAATAAATATTTCATTCATATCACTTTTATTCCATACTCCAGAGCTAAATAATTTTGCGGTAAAAAAATTCAGCAATTCTCATACAACTCATCTTACAATCACATTTTCATTTACGTTTACATTCATATTTACATTCACGTTTACATTCTGCATCCATCAAAATTGTGTTTCGTTGTTGAAATAATCAAAGTTTCGTGATCATTTAAACTAAATAATATTGTAATTGCGTTGGCACAGAATATAGATGCACGAAAAATACGTAAAAATAAAGAGGTATTAGTACCAATGCAGCACTAATTTGTAAATTTAAAAAACTTTAAACTAAACGATATTTACACTAGGAAAAAAAGATGGATTCCATACTTTATTTTGAAATGGGTCTCGTAATCTCTTCAAAAAATATGTGTGTAATTAATATTTTAATTTTTTTTTAAAAATTACAGAGTATATTTTGTTGAGATTTTTATATATTTTATGTAATAATTTGAATACTTTGTATAATTTTTGAAACAGTTTATAAATTTTAATTCGATTAAAAATGTTTGAAATATTAGGTCCCATAGGGTTCAATGTATTTCACTTTTTCAACCCGGGTTCAATCCAAAACCAATTGCGTGACATTATCCATTTACATTCCCGTATGTCCCACACACCGTCTCAACAACATACTAAAATTTCACTTTGATAAAGTCATTTTACGGTAGTTGTCGTGCGAACGGACAGACAGACAGACAGAAAGAACAAAGTAATAAACACATTTCAATTATTTTGAAAAGTGTTAAAAAAGTGGTTGCGTAAAACGCCACCAATTTTACTATCGTGAATTTACATAAAACCTTTAAAATTTATGAATAATTCGTCTGCAGTGCTGTCTATTTGCATCACGAACAAAGTTTCTCACGCCGCCTGAGTATTAGGTGTGAACCCAGCGCGGTTTTTAATAAAACAAGCATAAATGTTTTAATTTTCTGCAATTCCTAAATAATGTTCTAACAAAACTTAACAATGTTTACGTGTGACACTTAACATCATTACTAACTTAACATCATTACTAATTTAACAGCATCATTACGCGTGAATTTAATCGCAATTCACGTTGTTAAAATATTTGTAAAATTTAATCAAATTTCAGCATTTTATTTAATTTATCTTCTAATCTATATTTAAAATACGTAGAAATTAATCCTGAAGAAAAGGAATGGAATCATGGCATGGGCAATTACGGACGATCAATGGCCATTTTAATGTTCTAATATATTACATAAAGCACTGTATATAATTCTAGTGAAATTAGAAATAATATGGCGGAAATTGTAAGAAAGTTGTTTATGTAAATAAATATAAAATTCAACCCTTTCTGGTATTTACGAATATTGTGTATAACGGTTTTGTATGTAGAGCTGCTAAGTATGGAACTGATCCGGAGATAATTGTCCTAAAGTAAATCAAACGACAGCCATAGTAAGGCAGGGGACTACGGGGCACGGGTCCCATTGTAAACGGGACCCTCAAAACTGGCTTATGTGAATAAAGAACAATCGTATGGAAGTATTCATGGAAGATAAAGCAATTGTTGTTCAATTTGAGCAATATTTGACGGGAGTGAATTTTTGAATTTATGATGAATGAAAATTTATATACATATATTAGACAAAAATTTTTATAAGTGTCAATTTTACTAATTAAAATACATGATTAATATAAATTGAAAATTCTAATAACTTTTACAACGATATAATTTTAATTCATTGAAATGTCACAGATTATCAATCTCCGACTATGAGTATGGAGAACCTTAATTGTTTATTTGTTCCCCGGGAAAGTTCAGTCGAGCGCTAATGAAAACTAAATACATTTTGTTTATTGTCATTTTGACATGAATAACATCTATGTTCGGGGCATCCGACTGAAATCGGAGCATATCTCCTAACGTAATAGATGAAAATGTAAACAATTCATATAATTATTCATCAATTATATAATTATTCAATTATGTGTGTTACTACAAATTCAACGTTATTTTCTGCACTTAAACTCAATTTGTTTTTATACTAATGATCAATGTACGAACATATTTAATTTAAAAACATTTAAGAACTATGACAATAGTATTTAGGACACTTTTGTATTATTATGGGGTTCACTGTTATACATTATAGATTCAAAATCAACTGAAAAATTCATAAGAGTTAAAATTAAGCATTAACTTGTGTTAACATTCAGAATGTTTTTACATATTATTGACAGCTTCATTACCTGTGAATGTTTACATTAAAATCAATTTTATTGAGTATATATTACTACTGATGTATAGTAGATATATGGATATTGATAATCAGCTCTTAGCTTTCAAATTTAAATATTTGTTATAATTTTTAAGAATTGAAACATATATTAGTAAATATTATGGCTTATAAATGCAAATTATTAATTGTGTTTGGGTCAGTCCCTCCTTTAATATTGTTTAGCCCCTTGAATTTCCCTCCAGCCCCTCTTCAATTTCGTCTGTGGCTATGGCCCTGACAGAAAGTATTGAACCCATCTTAGTTTAAAATGGAAGAAAGTAATTGATGCATCTATCGCAAGTTCGAGAACTTTCAAGGACTCGAAGTACAAAAGCATTTTAAAATCCCGAATGGAATCTTAGAGGGTACTACTACATATATTTTTATATATAGTATACTCGGCACTTTATTTATTTTTTGTTTTTTACCGCTAAATTTCATATTCTCTGCATTTTTTGTTTCACTTTTTTTTCGCCACACTAGGTGGCGCTTCTATAATTTGCTCTATTTATCTGTGGTTGAAAAGTAATTATTCTATATGCCTTAATGAAAACTAGATAGCCCAGTCCCTTTAGCCTTCATGATGCCCGGTATGGCTACATCTCTTTTGGGTGTTCGTGTCCAGGCTTGTCCGCATTGATTATGGGAACACAAAAATATCTGAACGGTTCCTCAAGAACTGAACCTTATTTGCTCAGCATTTTACTTTGTGATCTACGGTCTTGAGAATACAGAAGGACGTATCTCAAGATACGGCGTTTTGTTTTGCCTTCATAAGGCTGGCTAGGTTCCTTTCAATGTCTTAATGCTATGCTATTTTTGAAGATATATCTAAATTAATAAAGAAAGTATTAGAATGTAAAAAAAAATATTCCAATAGCATTGTTCTATTTTAAAATATAAACACTCTTTATTTCATAATGATATTTTAAAAATACGTTTGTTTTCTGCCATCATAAGGCAGCCTAGATTATTACATTATATTTTATCGCCCTACGGAGTATCATTACGAAAAATTCAAAGTGCACTTTATTATATTGCGATAAAATTTAAAAATTAAATTCTATATATAAAATATTATCGGTAAATTAGTACGTCGGAAGACGGCTATATCATCTATTTAGAAATGTACATGAAATGGTCGCACAAATAGAATAAAATAGTACAAATCTTTTCTATATATACAGTTTAAACAAAAACAAATAAATCACTTGTCTGTTCACTTAGCGTTGATTTTATTTTCATAGGGTTTAGAAAATTAGAGCTGTTTTCGTAAAATGGTCCTCAAAAATGGTCAAAATATGTAATTAAACATGCAGAAATGTTTTATTTAAATGCTTATTTTAAACGCAAATTTTGATGAGCCTTCATATTGAGTTGGCGCTGCGTAAATATCTAATTTTCGATGAAACTATTTCAGAATTTTTAATCTTTTTTGATAACTTATTTAGTGCAGGATTTGGCATCTACAAATCTGGAAGAAGAAACTTAGTGAACACCGTCCTAGTGGCCTGCACGGGCTGGGGTTTGGCCCGTGGGTTTAGGGCCAGACCGAATTTTAAGAGAACTACTTCGCACCGGGTCGAGCTCGAGTCAGGTTTAAAAAAATTCTGATCTGCTCGGAACGGATATAAGTAAATAAAAAAGCCAAAAATAGATCAAAATCTAAACTAACAGAAAAATATGAAATTACGTTTGAAACAAAGTTATCATTAATGGGATTAAAGCATCCCTGCCCCATATTAAGTAATAAAGGTTTGCTTTGTACAGAGAACGCAAGTGGGTAAATTAGAACCGGATGCAATAAAATAATATTTTCACATAGGAAATTGAAGATTTGTTTGTTGGACGATATTCCGAAAACAAAATTAAAACATTGCAACTTTCACCTGCTGATTTAAATTGTTGTATGTAATATGTAATATAATTTTTGTTTAATTTCTTAAATGGAAAATTATGATCATGATACTAGGCAGCAGTGTGTTAGCTTCAGACAATCCTCAATGCGTTTTAATAAAATCGGACCGAGCCGCTTAGAGTGCTTTCGGGCCAAGTAGGGCCTGGGAAAATTATTTTGAAACGTTCTCGGTCTCGGGTCAGGTCAAATCTTAATAATTTTGGGCCAGGCCGGATAAAATTTTAAAATTATTCCCGTGCAGCCCTCTTACTCCATTGAATTCAGTTCTGAATCCATATCAATCCCATCTAAGCTCTATCTATATCCAACAATGAAAGATTGATGTTGCAGTGAAAATGTGAATGCTTTAATACAAACTGCTATCTCAAGAACCGGAAATAGAAATTCTTAGTGAGACCCAGACAGCCACTAGAATTTAATACTGAATCCATATCAAAACCTGCAAAATTTTGTATAATTTAAAACCCATTTAATATCTATTTATAGAAACTCTTGAAACACAGTTGTTTCAAAAATTTTGTAATAAGAACACGGATGACAAATTTAATTGCTTCCAATATATAAAAATATTTCTGTATTTTAAGTATGTATCGATATTCTTTTAAAAGTATGTTTTATAAAAAGAATAATTTTGTTTAATCATAAAGTGCCCCGGAGTTCTGTTACATAATATACTGAAAGCTGTAAAATTGCAGCAAAAAAGAAATGCGGTTACATAAATTGCCACCAACGTTACTATGGCGTAATTGGCATAAAATATTTAAATTTAAGAACAATTCGTCTGCAAGGCAGCACAAGAATAAAATTATGAATCCATATCGAGCATTATCTAACTTCTATATGTAGCTAAATCTGACAGCAAAATATGTTTTAAATGAAAATTTTAACCTGAAGTAGAAAAGAAACGGAAGCTGCAATCCTTAGTGAATCCCCTTAATCCCATCAGAAGCTTGATGCTGAATCAATATCAGTCATAAACTAAACTGTGTCTATAGTCGATTATAAAAACTTGGTGTCAAGGGAAATGGAACTACTTAAACCAGAAATGGAAATCCTTACTGAAGCCACCCAACCCCTTCGAAATTCGATGCTCAATCCATATCAGGACCGAAATAAAGCACGTGAATTTACTCACAATCAATAATAAACTGGTTTACAACGTAACTTATTGTGCAAAACAAGATAAATAAGCATACGCACGTTTCGGAAATCAACTATTTCATTTATCAGTAAAAAAAAAATTGTATCTAAACACCCAAGTAAGTGCAAGGCAATGCCAGCATACTAAAATGGCTAAACGACATCACAATATAATTGAGAAATCTAACGGCACGAAAGGTTTTATTTCCTTTTCGTGCCATTAGATGGCGCAAATATATTGTGATGTTATTTAATCATTTCAGTTTGGTCGACATCGCCTTGGACTTATTTGGCCATTTAGTTAAAAGCTCTTTGCACTGATGAAGGAATTCCAATTGATTCTCGAAACGTACATAATCTTATTTATCTTGACTTTCGCTACATTTTAAGTTGTAAACCCATTTATTATTTATTTTTAGTAGCTCTTGAAAAATAGTTGTTTTAAAAATTTTGTAATATAAACACAGATGACAAATTCAAATGCGTCCAATAAATTAAAAAGGGTCTGTGTACTTTTAGTATGTATCGGTAATATTTTAATGGTATATTTTATATAATGAATAATTTTAAGTAGTCATGACACATTTTCGTCGTTCAGATTACTATCCAGAAAGCTGTACAAGAAAATTTGCAGCAAAAACAAAATAAAAAAGATCAATCATTCATATAAAAGCCTTGATTATGAAACACTTACCAACTCGTTATGAAAAAGCAAATAAATATTTCATTCATATCACTTTTATTCCATACTCCAGAGCTAAATAATTTTGCGGTAAAAAAATTCAGCAATTCTCATACAACTCATCTTACAATCACATTTTCATTTACGTTTACATTCATATTTACATTCACGTTTACATTCTGCATCCATCAAAATTGTGTTTCGTTGTTGAAATAATCAAAGTTTCGTGATCATTTAAACTAAATAATATTGTAATTGCGTTGGCACAGAATATAGATGCACGAAAAATACGTAAAAATAAAGAGGTATTAGTACCAATGCAGCACTAATTTGTAAATTTAAAAAACTTTAAACTAAACGATATTTACACTAGGAAAAAAAGATGGATTCCATACTTTATTTTGAAATGGGTCTCGTAATCTCTTCAAAAAATATGTGTGTAATTAATATTTTAATTTTTTTTTAAAAATTACAGAGTATATTTTGTTGAGATTTTTATATATTTTATGTAATAATTTGAATACTTTGTATAATTTTTGAAACAGTTTATAAATTTTAATTCGATTAAAAATGTTTGAAATATTAGGTCCCATAGGGTTCAATGTATTTCACTTTTTCAACCCGGGTTCAATCTAAAACCAATTGCGTGACATTATCCATTTACATTCCCGTATGTCCCACACACCGTCTCAACAACATACTAAAATTTCACTTTGATAAAGTCATTTTACGGTAGTTGTCGTGCGAACGGACAGACAGACAGACAGAAAGAACAAAGTAATAAACACATTTCAATTATTTTGAAAAGTGTTAAAAAAGTGGTTGCGTAAAACGCCACCAATTTTACTATCGTGAATTTACATAAAACCTTTAAAATTTATGAATAATTCGTCTGCAGTGCTGTCTATTTGCATCACGAACAAAGTTTCTCACGCCGCCTGAGTATTAGGTGTGAACCCAGCGCGGTTTTTAATAAAACAAGCATAAATGTTTTAATTTTCTGCAATTCCTAAATAATGTTCTAACAAAACTTAACAATGTTTACGTGTGACACTTAACATCATTACTAACTTAACATCATTACTAATTTAACAGCATCATTACGCGTGAATTTAATCGCAATTCATGTTGTTAAAATATTTGTAAAATTTAATCAAATTTCAGCATTTTATTTAATTTATCTTCTAATCTATATTTAAAATACGTAGAAATTAATCCTGAAGAAAAGGAATGGAATCATGGCATGGGCAATTACGGACGATCAATGGCCATTTTAATGTTCTAATATATTACATAAAGCACTGTATATAATTCTAGTGAAATTAGAAATAATATGGCGGAAATTGTAAGAAAGTTGTTTATGTAAATAAATATAAAATTCAACCCTTTCTGGTATTTACGAATATTGTGTATAACGGTTTTGTATGTAGAGCTGCTAAGTATGGAACTGATCCGGAGATAATTGTCCTAAAGTAAATCAAACGACAGCCATAGTAAGGCAGGGGACTACGGGGCACGGGTCCCATTGTAAACGGGACCCTCAAAACTGGTTTATGTGAATAAAGAACAATCGTATGGAAGTATTCATGGAAGATAGAGCAATTGTTGTTCAATTTGAGCAATATTTGACGGGAGTGAATTTTTGAATTTATGATGAATGAAAATTTATATACATATATTAGACAAAAATTTTTATAAGTGTCAATTTTACTAATTAAAATACATGATTAATATAAATTGAAAATTCTAATAACTTTTACAACGATATAATTTTAATTCATTGAAATGTCACAGATTATCAATCTCCGACTATGAGTATGGAGAACCTTAATTGTTTATTTGTTCCCCGGGAAAGTTCAGTCGAGCGCTAATGAAAACTAAATACATTTTGTTTATTGTCATTTTGACATGAATAACATCTATGTTCGGGGCATCCGACTGAAATCGGAGCATATCTCCTAACGTAATAGATGAAAATGTAAACAATTCATTCCTTTTCTTTTGTCGGAAACTCGGTATCTCCTATGTATATACAACAAGAAAGGAGAATAATGAATAAAGTGTTGTTAATGAAACAATTTCCAACTGAAAAGCAATTTTATTTAAACATCTTTAATATGTAATACAATCAGCACTAATATATTTGAATTATCACAGTACTACAATAATTCATTATTTGGAAACTTAAAACTTCATCGAAAAAAAAATGTTTATTTAAATGACGTCATCGAAATATAAATCGTCTGGATCTCTATGTAAAAGTAGTGAATATTTCATTCATACGCTTTTATTCCAGACTCCAAAGTAAAATAGTTTTGCGTGAAAAAATTCAGTAATTCTTATACAGCTCATCTTACAATCACTTTTTACATTCTGCATTCATTAAAATTAGGCTTCGTTGTAGATATAATTAAAGTTGGATGACAATTTAAACCTAAAAATGTTATAATTGCATTGGCACAGAATATAAATGCACAGAATATAGATGCACGGAATATAGATGCACGGAATAAAGATGCAGATAATATAGATGCACAAAAGAAAAGCGGTTTTAGGACGCGTGCAACAATAAATGTAAATTTAAAAGATTTTTTAAAATCACGATTTTTGCATTGGAAAAAAAGATGGAGGTCTTATTTTTTAAGTTTGTCACGTGATCTCTCCATATTATATGGGTGTAATTATTATTTTAATGTTTGATTAAAAACTACCGCACATATTTTGCTGAATTTTTTAAACATTATATGAGATAATTTGAATATTTCCTAAAATTTTCGAAACAATTTGTGAATTTTAACTACTCTTAAAAAATGTTTTATTAATTAGGTTCCATAGGGTTCAATCCAAAATTAATTGGGTGATAATATTCATTTACATTCCCATATGTCACACAGACCGTCTCAACAACATACAAAAATTTCATTTTGATGAAGTCATTTTTACGGCAGTTATCTTGCGAAAGGACATATAGACAGACAGAATGAACAAAGTCGTAAAGACTTTTCAACTATGTTATAAAGTGTTAAAAAATATCTAAATGGATTTTGGTATGAGTAGGTCGAGTTGAATATTGAAAGTGTTAAAAAACTTAATATTTTGATAATTCGAACTACTTTTTTTAGAAGAAAAAAGGGTTTTTGCCCGGGTAAATTTTCGCTTCTTTCTCGCTTCATCCATTTATGTATATACACATATAGATCAAGGAGTGTAATATAAAATACCAAGCATATAAAACTAGTAGTAGACAAATTTTTTAATGCATTATTTTAGTAATCCAAATGCATTAAAAAACTGTGCAATTAAAATTACATCTTCTTATTGCGCTAGTGCAGCATAAAAATAAGATGAAATTAATAAGTTAAATATTTGAATTAAAGTAGAATATTTGAAGAGAAATTATAAAGCTTCCATAACAAACAAAAGAATTCAATTTATAAACAGAAAGAACTCAAAAGAATGCTAGTCATCAATATTAAAAACCTGGAAATAACCCTTACAACTTAAAACGAATATTTTTTAAATGGAGTGAAGAACAAAGGTTTGAAGGTGATGTAATTGTAAAATCGTCAGGGGGTGACTACAATACAGCATGAGTTTCAATTAACACATTTCAATTAACAGTCTTTTTACTATGAACAACAGTCTATTAGACATCCCAATGTGCAATAAATTTAGATATATAGAGAATATTGAAAAACTAAAAAAAATTGCCTTACACATGTTTAGGTGATCAACCACAAATACCATCTTAACAGGATGAATCATCACACTAGGTGGCCACACGAGGTGGCGCTTCCATAATTCGTTCTATTCACCTGTATTTAAATAGTTGTTTTTCTATATGCCCGATATGTCTAGATCTCTTTTGAGTGTTCGTGTCCAGGCTTGTCCACATTGATTATGGGAACAAAAAAATATCAGAATATCCTCTTCAAACTAAACCTTATTTGCTCAGTATTTGACTTTGTGATCTACGGTCTTGGGAATTCAGAAGAAAGTATCTCAAGATGCGGCGTTTTGTTTTGTCTTCATAAAGCTGGTTAGCTTTAATGGGTTAATGCTTTACTATTTTTTAAGATATATCTAAATTACTAAAGAAGATATTAGAATGTAAAAAAAAAATATTCCTATATCATTGTTCTATTTGAAAAAATTAACACTCTTTATTTCATAATGATAATTTGATAATACGTATCTTTTTTACCATCACAAGTCTGCCTAGATTATTACATTATATTCTATCGCCCCACGGAGTATAACATTACGAAAAATTCCAAATGTACTGCGGTAATTATACTGAAGAAATTTTATGTGCATATTTATTACATTGTAGTAATTTTATGTGCATATTTATTACATTGTAGTAATTTTATGTGCACTGTTATTATATTGCGGTAAAATTCAAAAATTATATTTTATATAAAAAATATTTTTTAAAAATTATCAAACCAGCGAATGTGTGGATATTCCAAATCTAGAAATGTGAACCAATGGGTTGCAAGAATAGAATTAGATAATACAAATAAATAAATCGCATGTATGTTTGCCTAGGGTTTATTCCATTTTCATACGGTTTAGGAAATTAGAGCCGTCCGTTTTTGCAAAATAGTCCTCAAAGATGTTCAAAATCTGCAATTAAACATAGATAAATATTTCAATTAAATGCTTATTTTAAACGTAAATTTTGATGACAAATATAAGACACAATTTCTCTATAACGAACAGATCTCGAAATATTTAATAACCTTATTTATTCATTTTTGCCACCTGACAACATTTATTAATACCATAAG